>JALGQZ010000005.1:65365018-65965018 GCA_023105745.1 Austropuccinia psidii
AATATTTACGCTATTAGTATTCGTTAAAGATTGAGGTGTACTGTACAGCTGTACTGTACTGAAAAATATTTATAGTACTGTACAGCTTTTGTACAGTACAGTAGTGTTTTTTTTTAAATTTTTCTAATTTCTACTACTCTACAGCGAGTACGCTATAAATTTTATTAAAGTCTATAAGTAGTAATTCGATTTACTAGACTGTAATTATATTTTAAAAAATTGATATAATATTTAAGTGTATTCAAATTCTATGAATAAAATTAGAAATTATATATTTTTGGTAATACTGTACTGTACTGTACTGTACACAGTGTACAGTAATAAAACTAATTTAAAAAACTCTTTTTTTTATCGATTAAAAAAATTTGAACTTTAAAAAATAAAATTTAATTCACATCTTTAAAGAATAATTCCCTGTTTTTTTTTTATATACTGTGTATGTTACTGTATGTTACTGTACAGTTGTATGATGATAATGATGATCAATTTGATTTGGATCTAAAAATTTTATAAGAGATTTTCATGTTATATTATTTTTTATTGGACTGTACAAAATTAAAAAAGATTTTCTATCATTAATAATTTTAGTTTTCTGTTTTCTGTTTTTTTTTTTTTCTTTTTCTAAAAAAGAAATTTACGTACTGGTATAACTGTACCGTACACTTGTTACTTTACAGCAAGTATTATTCTATGAATTTGTTTTCTTGTTTGTTTGTTTTTTCTTTTCTTAAATTTACAAAATTAATTCGATTGAGTGTAAGTTTTTTTTATAAAGTTTATCAAAAAAAAATATATGAGAAATAAATTTTAAAATTTTCGTTTGAAGATACAAAATTGATGATAAAATTAAAATTTTAGCTCCTATACAGTACAAACTTTATATTACTCTATACTGTATAGTATAGTATAGTATAAAGTTTAGTACAGTAGTATAATTTAGTCAAAATTTGAAAAGGTAAATTTAATATGGATCATAGTTTTTTGTATAGATTGAAGTTTAAGATCAACCTCTGCTCTGAGTGCTGTCTCTGTCTCTCATCTTTCAAATTAATCAATTTAAGAGATTTAAGAGTTTTAAGAGATTTAAATTTAAAGTTAAGTAGATATTTATATTTTTAAAAATCTATTTCAAATTAAAAATAAAAAATAAATTCCAATTTTTAATTTTCATTCTAATTTTCATTTTAATTTTCATTTTCATTTTCATTTTCATGAATTAATTTAAAAAAATTTAAAGCTTAGTTAAAGAATTGTAAATAATTTTTATTTTATTTTTAAAATTAAATAATTAACTAATGATCAATACGTAATTAACTAATTAATCATCTTGATTTAAAAATTTATGTTTGTTTAACAAGATGATAAAAATAATATCTTTAACTTTCAATTAATATCATAATAACTTAAAGTTCAATTCAAAATTTAAAACTTAATCAATCAAATCAAATTAAATTAAATCAATTAATCACTTTTATTTTCTTATTAAAACTAAAAACTAAAAACAAAAAACAAAAAACAAAAAATGGTTAAAAATTCAAATTAATTAAATTAAACTAATCACTTATCATTTTAAATCTTTAATACAAAAAACTTAAATCTTACTCAAATTTATTTTAAATTTTAAAGAAATTAATCATTAATTTACTCTAATTTACTCTAATTTACTCTACATTACAATAAAATAATACTGTACTGTTGTTGTTGTTGTTGTACTGTACAAACATCATCTTTTTCAAATTAAAATCATTTATTTTAATCAAATTTAAATTTTTTTATTCTTTTGACTTTTAATTACTTTTGATGATCATCATCTTCTTGTTGTTTTTTAACTTGTTTAATTTCATTTACAAGAAATACTTTTTTCGTTTTGTTTTTTTTAATTTTAAATCTTTTACATCATCAATCTTCTTACTCTATCTTCTATATCAATTTATCAACAAAAAGAAAAAAATTATTTCTTATTTAACCTTTTTTTTTTTATCTATTTATAAAATCTTTTTAACTTGTTTAATTTCTTCTTAAAAACTTTATTAATTTAATCTTGAACAAAAAAAATTAAAAAATTAAAAAATTAAAAAATTAAAAAATTAAAAAATTAAAAAATTAAAATCTATTGGATTGGATTTTCTTATCTCTTCTTTCTCATCAATCAAATCTTTCATTTATTATCTATTCTAATCATCATCTTCATTCTCTCAACTTAATTTCTTCAAACACTCATTTACATCTTACATACTACACTACTACACTATATAATACATACAAATCTTCCTTATTTTACTTTTAAATCTTCATCATCTTTACCCCCAACATTTCATCATCTTCATCAAACTTACTTGAATAATTTTAAGAACGATCATCTCTAAAACTTAAAACTTGATTCTTTCTTGGATTTAATATCTAAATTAATATTAATTTGATCTGATCTAATTTAATCTAATCTGATCTGTTTCAATCTACTTTATTCTTTAACTTCAATCTATTTTATCTTATTTTTTTTTCTAAAATTATCTTTGTCTTTTTGATTTTATTAGATTGTTTTCGATTTTTCATCTTTACAACTTTAACAAATTCTTCTATTCCATCTTTTTCTTAAATCTTCCTTCTTTAATTTCTTAATTTCTTACTCAAATACTTTCTATTCGATCCATCTTGATTAAATTTATTTATTTTCTTTATGATTTCCTTGTCTTCTTTTGCTTTCTAACCGATTTCTTCCTCATCTCCTCCTAAAACATTGACTCCCTATCGATCTACAAATTCATTCATTCAATCAATCTAATCAAAAATCTTTAAATTACTCTAAACTCAAAAAATTTAAACTTGTATTCTATCTATCTCTCCTTATTTATTTCCTTAGTCTTTTAAATTCAATTTATTAAATTTTAATACCACCTTATTCACCTCCACTTCTTCTCATCATTTTACTCATTCAATCAATTCAATTTTTCTTCATTTCTCTTTTCATCTCTTCAAGTTTTCTTTCTTGCCATCTACATTCTTCTATTTCTTCTTTTAATTCTTTAAAATTCTTCTTCTCCTCCTTCTCTGCTCCGATCTGTCATCATTTCAAACTGTTTTAGTCGTTCTAGTTTTAACTTGAACCGATCTTTGACCAAAGTCAAATACTTAAAAAGGAAATTTTTTTTAAATAAAATTCATCTAATTTTTCATTTTCTTCTTTTTGGTTTTGATCAAAAATAATTAATTAAAATAATCTATCAACTAATTTCAACTTGACACACCGATCAATCAATCAATCAATCAATCAAATCAATCAATCAATCAATCAATCATCAACAAATAAATAAATATCAGATTCAATTTCATATTCTAATCAATCAATCTACTATCAACTTAATCCAAATCGAAATTATTCTCTCCCTTCTGTCAAATTCCTCCGTTCAATTGATTTAAATCATCATCACCTTTTAAAAATTAATCATAAACTTTATGTTTATATTAAATATTAAATATTAAATATAATTTTTTTTTTTTTTTTTTTTATTAATTAATTAGTCAAAAATATTTTTATTACTATTATCATTTAATCCCTCTTACCTTTATTATCCCCACTAAATCAATTCATTCACATCTTTGATTAAAACCTTCTTAGATATTTCCTTGAATGAATTTTGAATTTTGAATTTTTTGAATTTGTTTTTTTTTTTTTAAAATTTTTCCTTTTTATTCACTTTGCTGTTCTTATGCTCACATTTAATTAATCTCTCACCCTATCTCTTTAACTCACACCCACCACCCTCATTTACTTAATCTCTTCTAATTCACTCAAGCTGATCTTCTACCCTTGCCTTCTTCAAATCGTCTTCTTTTGAATTTTTGAATTTTCTTTTCCCTTCTGGTTCTCTCTCTCTCCCTTCTTTATTCCTCTCATCCCTCTCCCCTTCTTTTCTCCCCTCTTTGCCTTTTCTACTCTTACTCTCATTCACTAATCCCCCTTGTCTTGCCATGATCGTCATCTCTACATCTCGGACCCTGTCCCCTCCCCGTCCGATCATCACCGATACCATACTAAATTATCATCACATTCAACCAGCCGCTGCTACTACTGTTGGAGCTATCGGCCCCTGGCTCAATTTTCATAATAATTTCAATAATAATAATAATAATAATAATAGTAATCTTTTTAATAATAATAATAATAATAATAATACTCAAAATCAAAATCAAAATCAAAATCATAATAATCTTATCAAAACCCCTTCATCTCCTTCTAATTCAATTTCATCCCCTTTTAATAATAATTTCATTCAATTAAATTCTTCAATTGATACTATTACTAATAATATCATCTCATCAACCGATCTTAATACTGTCACTACTCCTACTACTCCTACTACTATTACCACTACTTGTACTACTCTAACTACTCCTACTACTAGCACTAATCTTACCGCTATTACCACAAATATTGATAATATTGATTCTACTATTGATACCTCCACTACCAATAATAATAATAATAATAATAATAATAATCACCACATCATCACAAACAACAAGAACAAAATCAATCCTACCTCAAATATTAACACTAAAAATCTCAAACAATCCTTATATTCTCTTCCTCTAACTCCTCTCTCATCAAATTCATCTTCAACTTCTTCTTCACCTTCTCCTCCATTAAAACTTTCCTTAAAATCTTCAAAATTAATCAATTTCAATCATTCAGAATCATCTCACTCAATTAATCCTTCACCCTTTTGTCATACCCCTTCAACTCCAATTCAAAAAATCTCATCTTCACCTTTAAAATCTATTATCAATCTTAATACTATCATGACAAATAATCTTAATCCAAACTCGGATGATGATTCAAGTACAACTGATGAAGAAATTAGCTTAAAATCTAATAATTTCTCTAATCCTACCCCTACCTCTAATATTAATTCATCATCTGGCTCAAATTCTACTCCAATTCATCAAATTAATTCCTCACTTAACCTTTACGATATCCCTTCATCTTCTGCTCCTTTAAACTCTTCATTTCATTCAATCATTCCTCGTCCATTACCCATTTCGTTTTCTTCTCATACATTTAATGATCATTATCATCATCATCATCTAAATCATCATCCTGCTCACCATGATCATCATCATCATCATCATCACACTCTAAATCATCATCAACAACAATCATATTATCATCCTTCTCCTTCAGCTCTTCATTCTCCTCTTAATCCTTTATCTTCTCAAAACTCATTTAATCACCCTTCACATTCTGACCTCTTTCTCTCCTCACATTCTCCCTCTCAATCTACTAACCCTTCATCAAATTCTCAAATTCCTTTGGATCCTACTATCATGTCTGCTGTTAATGCAAGAATTGAAGTTAAACGTTGGGATGAAGAAGGTACAACTTATTTTCAAGTGGTTTATGGTAATATTACAGTGGGTAGAGTCTTAGGTCAGTGCGCTGAAATTCTCTTAAATAATCTTTGTACTTTATTATTTCATTCCGCATACATTCTACCTTTTTAATTTAATTTAGTATTTTGTTCATCTCTTGATTTAATTGTTATTATATATACCCATTTAAAATAATTCTTTATTCTTGCCTATTTATATCATTTCCTTAGCGATTGAGTTTTTTAAATTTGAATTAATGTATTTGTTTATTTAATGTAATCTTTCCTCTTATCATCATCTTAATTATTTTACAGTTTATAATTTAACCTCTTCTTCTTTATCATTTAAATGTCTTTGACCACATAGAATCAGGTTTGGTTAATGGTACCAAACTCCTAAACTTGGCTGGTATTAGTAGGGGTAAGAGAGATGGAATCTTAAAGAATGAAAAAAATCGAAAGGTAGTAAAACATGGTACTATGCATCTTAAAGGAGTTTGGTTAGTTTAAAATTCTTGCCCCCTCATTTATAATCACATGGTCTTAAAAAAATAATAATAATAAAATTTCCTTGATTGATTAAATTAAAATTTATTAAAATTAAAATTAAAAATTAAAATTTAAATTGATGATGATCATTGATTTCAATCATGATTCGTTTAATTTGAATTCTTTAGGATTACATTTGATAGAGCTGTTTATCTAGCCGAACAATATAATATTAATGAACAAGTCTTTCCATTACTAGTATCCAATTTAGAATATTATATTAATATCGATCAAGCAATCTTATCAGGTTCCAGTACTCAAAAACTTAATCCAGATTCCATAATAAATCATCATCATCGTCATCTTCATCTTCATTCTTCACTCCCTCAAACTCATTCAACAAAGTTAAATCATCTTGGAATCACATTACCTTGTTCAAATCATAATACTTACTTTACAACTCCTACTTGGCCTCCTGAATCTTCTTCTGAAGTTCATTTAAATTATAATCAACCTTATTCGGCACCTGCCGTTATAGCACCAAATGATCCTAATAGATCTTCATCAGTTTATGAACAAGCTCAATTTGAATATTTAAATTCAACTAATTCATCATCAAATTCTGTAAGTATTTTTAATCTTTTTATTAAATTTTCATCTTATTAAATTTATCATCATTTTTTTTTACCTTCATCTTAGGATCTTTCAGAAAGACGACATACCATTCCAACTAATAATTTTGATAGTTATCATCATCAGTCTATGACATCTTTTGGTTCATCAAATTCTTCTACAATCAGTTATCCATCATCTTCTTATGGTACCACTCAATTTTCTTCATTTCCAAGATCAACTTTAACTGAATCGGCTAATTCAAATCAATTTGAATATTCAATTGGCAAACATAACAATAATAATCCTATCAATCAATCAAAAACTTATTCTACTAGCCTTTTTCATCATCAACCAACTTCACTAACAACCCCTACTGCTTCTTCAGTCATTCATTCAACTCCATCCTTACTTATTGGAAATCTTTCTCCTCAATCATCATCACCATCTCAGTTACTCAACTCTTCAACTGGAAATTTCAGCTTTGAACTAGGACCTTCGACTACTCCTACTACTACTACTACTACTACTACTACTACTACTACTACTACTCCTACTACTACTACTACCATCACTTCTAATTCTACAGTTAACTCTCATCTTAAACCTCAACTTAAAGATCAAACTTCTTCAGAAGATCAACCTTTTCCTAGGCTTCAAGTTAGAGTTCAGGATGACAGTTCAATAACTACTAATCAATCCAACAATCATCAAAGTAAGTCTATCAAATTTCTCATTCATAACATAACTTGACAAAAAAAATATATAAATCTCATTCAAAATCATTTGACTTTAAATCAATTAAATTATTCATTAAACTTTCAATCTTCTTTAGCTCCAACTGGTATGGTTACAACAAATTTCTCAAATTGGTCACTTGCTTCTATTGGAATGATTAATACTCCATCTAGTTGTAATAATCGTCTTGATTCTAATCATAATCCTTCATCTGGTTTGACTCAATCAAATCGTAATAATAATCAAAGCCCTAGTAGTTCTCAACCCCAACTAATTGTCACTGGTTCCAGTCAACCTATTATAGGACCTCCATCCCATACAAATCTTCTTCGTCAAGCTCCAGTTCATCAACAACGTCAATCTCATCAAACAAATCTTCAACCTTCTAATCATCATTTGATGGGTTCTAACTCAAATTCAAATCATCATCCTTGGCATTAATTTTTTTTTCTCGCTTAATAATCTTAAAAGCATTGATCAATCTATGTCAGATTTATAAACCTTTAGAGAAAACTTTATCGATTGGAAAGCAATTTCTTTTCTCTCTTAACATTATAAAAATTATTTTTTTTTTAAAAAAAATAATTAATTAAAACAAATCAAATCAAAGAAGAAAATATTAATTTATATATATTTAAACACATCTTTAATTCCATTCACTTGAAAATTACGTTTTGCTAGTATAATTCAATTCTTTCTTTTCTTAGCTTCTCATACATATATGGAAGGCCGGCTTTTTTTGGCTTATTCAGCAGTTGATATGTTCGAAATTGTATTTTCTAAAAAGTTTTTCTTTTGTAAGAACATACCATTTATCAGAATTTAATTTTTTTTCGAATTAGTGTTTCTTTAAAGAATTTCATCTCACAAACATTAGTTATTGATTGGTCCAATCTTTTCAGTGAACATTTTACCTCGAATGATTTTTTTTCTCCCATATTTCAATGACATTCATCTCTATTACTATTACTATTATTACTATGTTTTTTTTTTTGATGATTTGATTCATTAGCTTACTCTGTCATGTTGAACTTTAGAAAAATATGGCTCTGATCTTTGGAAAGAATACGGCTCTTAAGGGCTTTGATCCTTATAACCTATTTTTTATTGATATTCTCAAATATTTTGGCATTCAAGTGTTTAGAAAAAACCAAAACGTATCATGTAAATAATATTTTTGGTTCGGCTGACCCCAATTTTGTGGCTTTTCATGAATCAAGCTGTCAATGTATTTGACTGAAATTGAGAACCTTGGATTTGGCCCTTGTTAAGATCAGTTGTCAAGTTTGGAATAGCAGTGTATAAGCCCATGAAGCTATAAGTTTTGATAGCTTCAACTACATTTAGTTTTCCTTTTGAAAATAGAAAGATTGTCAAAACCAAGATTTCTTACATAGAAAAAAAATATCCCCAAAAGGTACGGGCACAGTCACAAGGGTAGCTCCCTGAAGGAATCCCCATATGATATTACAATAACATGGCATGACAAGTAAAAAACAAAAAAGAAGCAATAAAATACAATTTGAAAAAAAGACAACAACAAAGGCCCACTCTGTTTATTCATGATAATAAAGTGGGCCAAGTTGACATGCTCAGTCTTTAATGCATGCCAATTGTTCAAAATGGCTAGGTGAAAGTGAGGAGTG
The DNA here is from genome assembly GCA_023105745.1 of Austropuccinia psidii. Lineage (NCBI taxonomy): Eukaryota > Fungi > Basidiomycota > Pucciniomycetes > Pucciniales > Sphaerophragmiaceae > Austropuccinia > Austropuccinia psidii. Next base: position 65,373,873 of record JALGQZ010000005.1, read on the forward strand.
TAAGAATCTTCCTGCCACCTGAGAAGACACATTCAGATGGTGGGCTAGTTTCTGGGATAGCCAAAAATTTCCATGCCATCAAAGAAAGGGTTGGAAAAATATTGCCTCATGATTTCCAAAATAGTAAGATGTCAGTGTCCTTGGTTTCTAAAGACTCAGCCAAGAACCTCTTAAGTTATGTTTCCATAGTGCAAGTTTTTTTTTTTTTTTTTAAGAGAGTAAAATATAAATTTTTAAAATAATTTAATTATCTTTATAAAATAATTTAATTATCTTTATAAAATTAATTTTATATTTTAAATTAATTTTTTTTTTTTTTTTTTTTTTTTTACTTCCTACTTAATAAAAACAAAAAATTTAAATTTTATAATTTTTTTTTTTTTTTTTTTTTTTTTTTTTTTTTTAAAAAAAAAATTAAAATTAAATTTTTTTTTTTTTAAAAAAATTATTTCTTTTTAAAAAAAAGAATAAAAAAAAAAAAAAAATTAATTTAATTTAATTTTAATTTAATTTAATTTTTAAAAAAAATCTTTTTTTAAATTTTAATTTAATTTAATTTTTAAAAAAAAAATAAAAAATTAATTAATTAAGAAATTTATTATTATTTTTTTTTTTTTTTTAAAAAAAAAAAAAAAAAAAAAAAAAAAAAAAAAAAAAAAAAAAAAAACTTTTTTTTTTTTTTTAATGAAAAAAACATTATTAAATAAAGTGGAATTTTTTTTTTTTTTTTTTTTTTAAATTTTTTTTGTTTTATAATAATAATTTAAAATTAATTTCAGTTTTATATATATATATATTTTTTAAAAAAAAAAAAAAAAAAAAAAAAAAAAAAAAAAAGAAAGAAAGAGAAATATTTCAAAAAAAATTTCAAAAAAAAAAAAAAAAAAAAAAAAAATTTAAAAAAAAAAATTTTAAAAAAAAAAAAATTTTCAAAAAAAAATTTTTAAAAAAAAAAATTTTAAAAAAAAAAATTTTCAAAAAAAAATTTTTAAAAAAAAAAATTTTCAAAAAAAAAAATTTTTTAAAAAAAAAAAAAAAAAAAAAAAAAAAATTTTAAAATTTAATATTCTTAATAAAAAAAAAAAAAAAAAAAAAAGAAAAATATTTAAGGCCTAGTTCATGATTTAATTTTGAATTAAATTTAAAAATTATTTTTTAAAATAATTTTTAATCATATTTTTTATTTTAAATTTTTATAAATTAAATTTTTATTTAAAATTAAATTAAATTTTATAAATTTCATTTTAAAAAAAAAACAAAAAAAAAAAAAATTGTCTTTTAAGATGTTCAATATCACACTTGATTCACAATTATCAACATATGAACTGATTCAAAGAAGCATGGTTTAGATAAATGAACATGAAGAAACATAACATTCACCAATGGTGAATGGTGATTTGAATATACAAAACAATGAAGTAATATGAAACACTCATAATGGAAGCCAACAAAATATAGACAAATCACCAAGTCAAAGTTCATTTCAAAAACACAAATGTTGCACACATTAAGAAGCTCAATTGAATTGGAAACAGATGGAACATGAGTGCTATTTGAAAAGACAAAGAAAGATGGACAAACAAGTAAGTGCTGAGGCAAATTGCTTGAAACAAGAAGAAATGCAACTGGCTCAACAAGAAAGTCAAAAATCTTGAAAGACCTGTTTTTTTTTTTTTTTTTGGAATGAGGAGAGAACAAAACAATTATTGGACCTTATGATAGAACTAAGGTTTGATTACAAAATCTTAGTTAGAACATCAACAGGATTTTTTACCTTGAGAAAATTACTTCAAAAATCAAAAAAAAACATAAGGAAGATTATTCAACATTAAAGAATCTGTCTTTTGATACATTGGATTGGCAATATAAGGCATTAATGACTTCATACAAAGTAAGTAATTCCATATTAGATATAGTCATGAAACATATTAATCTTAAGTATGTATAGATAATAAGAGATGATTGTGATGAAACTGGAGGTGGGGGGGGAGGGAAGATTTTTTTGTCAATTTCAATAACATCATATGATTTAGGAGGTATTTCCAACATTTAATTATATTAAATTTATTTTAAGGAAATGATTGAAAAAAGTTTTTTTTTTTTTTTTTTTCAGGTTTATGATTTTTTTTAAAGAGTTTAAATGAAAATAATAATTTGATGAATATTCAATTTAAATTTAATAAGTTAATATTCAAACAATATACAATTAAAGGGTAAAAACAAGGGAAACTTATAGATGGAAGATGAACTAATTGATATAACTGAATAGAATTTACAAAATTTTAATGGAAATTCATCAACAAAATCCATAAAAGATACTTGGGTTGATTTTGGTATCATGAGGGAAAATATATCAAAAAATAATGATTAAACTCTAAAGAGGACAAAGGTGTTTCTATTTAGAAGGAGAGACACAATAAGTCAATCTTCTTCAATGAGCTTGGAATAAGGTCAAAAGGAGTGCAATTTTGAAAATAATATGAATTAAAATATGAAAAATATTCTGAGCCCATTGTTGGTCCTAATCCAAAATGGACAGGAGTGAGAAGAGGAGTGAGACAGAAAACAGAGAGATTGAGAGATTGAGCTCAGATCTCAGGAAGCTTAAAGAGAAGAAGAATGATGAGCAGAAGAAGATAAAATGAGAGCTTAGGAGAAGGCTTTCAGTTAGAGGTTAAATCTAGTTATGATTATGGTGTTGGGCAAAATTGGCAGAATAAATAAAGAATATTTTCAATTGGATTGGTAAGTAATAACATTAAATCAAAACTTGTAAAAGGAAATTGACATGACAATGATGCCTATAGAAATGTGAAAAGGAAACAGACATAGAATATGGGTCATTTAAGTAAAGATACAAATAGGTTCAACTAGATTGGTTTGATGAGAAAAAAAATATGAAATTATAAAATAAGTTGTAATAGTTATTGATATATTTTTCTTGGATGTACATGTTATATGTATGTGATTAATTTCAGCACTAGATTTAATAATCTGAAATGCTACAAAATAACTGTTTAATATAAGTAAATGTGGAGATAAACCACATGACTCAACCTTAATATTAACTGATGTCTGAATAGTGATGAAAAATTGCATTTTGGACAGCACAGAGAGATTCATTTGCAATCACCAATATGGGTAAGATGCAGAGGGGAGTTTAGTGTGAAATTCCAGCTTTGGATCCTTAACCAGTGAGAAGAAATCATCATTTTTGTCCATGTACCTTCCCAGTAACTTAGTCAAATGACCATAATGGGTTATACAAGGGAACCCACTTTGCCACTGTTGGAAACTGGATTGAAGTGATCAATGATATTCTCATGAAATTTTGAGTAAACAATTTTTTATATAATGATCCACATTTCCAAATGTTTCTTACTTGATTCAATTACTAATTAAAAATTATTATGTTACTTTCAAAGCAGAGTCAGAATTTTTTAATTTTTATACATTCAAATTATCTAACATCATATTATTTCCTACATAAATATGGATCACCTCAATCAAACCAAACACCTCTTGTTTGAAATTGAGAATTTACACAATGAACTAAATGATTTTAAACAAAAGCTTTCCAATCAAACAGAAGATCAAGAGGTTTTTGGGAAAAGTAATTGGCCTTAATGGAGAAAATTATTGAACATTTCCAAAACAAATATCTTGTGGAGCTGGATCTTTTACAACAAAAGTTAGAAAATATGTTGTCGTAAAGTGTAAAATTGTATATTTTCCTGCTTGATTACCATCACACTGAGAATTTTACTTCAAAAATAAAACAAATCCACTTTTTTTTTCCTAATCTGGAACCTCTAGACTTCATCTAATGAAATATGTTCCTTTTTCACATTTACTGTTTGAACACACCTTGATATTTTAGTAAAAACACAATTAGAAAACATTAAGTGTTTTCTATCAAATATTTAGTAAGATTAAATCAACCTACCAATTCAAACACATTTCAATACAATAAGTTCAAAAATAAACAAACATTTTCTTGGTACTACATTTTTTTTCTTCTCAAGACAAATCTTCTTGTATCACATCATTGTGGTAAACACCACAGAGTTGTGCAAAAATTTTAAATAGAGAATCTGACACATTTCCCATTAAGTAAGTTGTGCAATATCATTCATGAAATCATTACCTTAGTTTTATATAAAGGTAGAATTGCCTGGGGTGCAAGTAAACAATGAAAATGATTTTTTAATTTCCTGAATGTTTGTTAAATCACTATTCTATAAATCAAACTTTGTTTGTCAATAAGTGGTGTTCAAAGCTAAAGAACTTAATCATTCAATCACCTAGTCAAAGAGTGTATATGTTCAGAATCATGCTGATTTCTTTATGGTATCAATATTGGTAATTTGGATGAATAACACAAATCCCCAATAAGTAAACAATCTTGAGGAAACCTTGTGATACCATTGATGAGATCTTTGCCAATTTGTGATTTGAAAAACATGTGACTGTCATGTACTGACCCTGGAAGACCCCCATAAACCTATATCAAAATGATTTAAGGAGAATCAGTATATGTCAAGCATTAATCATAAGACTTAAATTACAAAAATTCCCATTCCAATCCACTATGAATTGGAAAGAAATTGAGTACCACCATTTATGGTTGACATATGAGTTCCATTGATCATTTGGCAATGGAATGATAGGAATATGAGTTCCATAAATTTCCCACAATGATATTATTAAGTCCTTGTCTTTACTTGAAAGTTTCTTTTGATTTTCTCCCACTACAAATTATCATTTAAATTGGAAAATCTGTAAATACACCATTGCAACATCAATAGAAGGCCATGATAAAAAAATATATATTTACTCAAATTATTTTCAAATTGTGCAAAGCTTTCAAAATGGCTTGCACAACATTTTGCAATACATTGTATGCTATAGACTTCCCAATATTGAAAAGATGACCCACATGATATAACATAACTCCAACCTTTTCTTCAATTGTTAAGCCATTCATGTCATGATTATTTCCATTCCTAACATGAGGCCTTACAAAACAAATTAATTCAAAAAAAAATAATGATGTCCCATCTAGAAGAGAACAATGAAATTTGATTCATTAAAAAGATCTTAATTACTTTATGGATTGAAACCTCTTTGTTGTGATTTAAAAGTTTGAAATTAATGATTAATAAATTCTTAATAGAATTTTAAATGAAATTTTATGGCCAATATTATGAATTTAATTTTAAAGAAAATTGTTGAGTTATTCATGATTTTATTTTAAAAGAAGAAAATTAGAAATTAGAAAAATTTCAAAAATAGGATAATGAGATTTGAACTGTTTTAACTGAATGATTTTAGAATTTGAATTAATATCAAAATAATTTTTTAAATTCAAATCAAAAACCAATCATTAACTAGGAATAAATTTAATTGAATTCAATTTTTTAAAAAAAAAAAAGTTTTATTTATTTATTTATTTATTTATTTATTTATTTATTTATTTATTTATTTATTTATTTATTTATTTATTTATTTGTTTGTTTGTTTGTTTGAGTAAGTTAGGGGTGAAGGGTGAGAGGGGAGTATATATATTTTAAGTATAATTTTTTAATTTTTTTTTTTTTTTTTTTTTAAAAAAAAAATAAAAAATAAAAAAAAATTAATTATAATCATAATTAAATTTTATTATTATTATTATTAAAAAAAAAAAAAAAATTTTGGAAATTTTAAATATATTTATATTTTTTTTTAAAATTAACATTTTTTTTTTTTTTTTTTTTTTGAGGTTAATTTTAAGTAAAAAAAAAAAAAAAATCAATTTAATGAATTTAAATTAAATTATTATTAAAAAAATTTTTTTTTTTTTAATTAAAATAAAATAAAATAAAATAAATTTTTTTAATTATTATTTAATTTTTTTTATTTTTTTTCTTTTAATTTTTTAATATTTTAATTTATATTATATTATATATTTAAAGTTTTTTATTTTTTTTTTTGTTTAAAAAAAAAAGTAAAATAAACTTAAATTTTAAATTTAAAATATTAAAAAATATTCAAAAAACAAATTATTCCTTAAATTAAATAAAAAAAACAAAAGAATTAGTTGGCAAAGTTAATTTTTTTTTTATTCAAAAAAAAAAAAGGGAAATCTTTAGGGATTAATAGATGAGGGAAGGTAAAAAATTGAAAATTGAAAGGCTTGAAAGCAGGTTGTTGTGGTGGAAAATGCAGTCTTTGGGGGAAAAAAAGAAAAAAAATGTGTGAAAAGCTTTGCAAAATGGCTTTGGTAATGCTGTTTTTCCAAAATAAAAAATTGGTTTGGGGTGGGGATAATGTGGATTATTTGGGTGTTTGGCCCTTTTTTTTTTTTTTTTTTTGGGGGGGGGGGGGGCCTGGGAAAAAAAATCTGAAACAATTGGGAGTTAGAGAGGTTTTGTGTGGAAAAAACCTCTTTTGGGCATGTTTTGGCCCAATACAGGCGTGGTTGTGTTTTATTTTTAATTAAAAATGGGCCCAGGGCACCCCTTATGTGTTTTTACCAATTTGCTTACATGTTTTTACCAACACCCTTAATATATTTAGTAAGATATAGTTTTAAAATATTTAGTACTCAAAAAAAAACATAAAAAAAGAAAGTTCTAGAATTAACAAAAAAAAAAAAAAAGGAAAAATTATTTAGAGAGATAAGAAAAATAATAAAAAAAAAAAAAAATTAAAAATTTAAGTAGAAAAGATTTTTTTTTTTTTTTTTTTTAAAAAAAAAAAATAAACAACCCTTTTTTTTTTTTTTTATCCATTCTTGATCTTGAAATTTTTGAGATGGTAAAGGGATCAAATCAAAAAAAAAAAATTCAAAAATTCAAAAAATATATTTATATATAAATTATAAAAATTTTTAAAAAACAAAGTATAAATTCTTAAAGGTTAATATAATTAGGTGAGGAGAAAAAAAAAAAAAAAACTATATAAATTTCATAATCTCAAATTTTAATAGTTTAAGATTTTAAGTTTTTCAAAAAAAATTTTTTTTTTTTTTTTTAATTTTTTTTTTTTTTTTTTAATTTTTTTCTTTTTAAATTTTTTTTCAAAATTTTTTCTTTTTAAATTTTTTTTTAAATTTTTTTTTTTTTTGATTTTTTTTTAAAAATTTTTTGTTTGATTTTATTTTTTTTCTTAAAACAATTTAAAAAAAAAAATTTTTTTTATAAAAATAATAATAATTTCAAAAAATAAAATTTAATTAAAATTCTCTTTTTTTTTTTTTTTTTTTTTTTTTTTTTTTAAAAAAAAAAATATGGTATTTTTTGTATACAACTTTTAAACTTTATTATTAATTATTAAATTTTTTCTTAAAAAAAGAATGATCATATTATTATTAAATTTTCTTAAACCACCAAAATTTATCTTTTTTTTTTTAATATTTTAAAGTTAATAATAGATTAATAAATTTTCACCCCCCCAAAAAAAACCACTTTTTTTTCATTCTGAGCTTGAAATTTCTAGGAGGGTAGGGATCAAGTCAAAAATTAAAATATATATAAATGATCATGATTGAAACCATGAAAGGATAAGGTTAAAGGTCAATAAGGTGAGGAAAAATCACTCTATGAGGTCCGTCCACCTTCAATGGTTTATTATTTAAGTTCCAAAATTTAATTTTCATTTTTTTTTTAAATTTTTCATAAATTTAAAAAAATTTAAAATAATAATTTAAAGAAATTTAATAAAATTCTTTTTTTAAAATAGTATGTGTGTGTGTGTTTTTATGATCCAAAAAAATAATAATAATAAATTAATTAGTTTTTTAATATTATAATTTTTTATTAATTAAGAACTTAATGATTTTTTAAAAAATTAAATAAGGTTTAATAACTTATTAAAATGATTATAAAATTATTATAATGATTATTATTACCAACCCTTTTTAAACTTAGAATGTTTATGAAAAAAATTAATCAATAAATTTCATAATTAAAAGTTAAAGAAGTTAGTATTTTAAACCTTTTTAAAATGATCAAAAAGATCTTTTTCTTTTTTTGGTTAAAAAGGAAATAATTTTAATTGAGCTTTTTTTTTTTTTTTCAAATTGAAAATTAAAGATGATTTCTTTAAATTAAATTATATAAAAAAAAACTTAATTATGAAGTTTTTTTTTTCTTTTTAAAAAATAATTAAGATTATCATTATTATAATATTTATAAAAATATAAAAAAAAACCAAAACAATTTTTAAACTTTATTATTAATTATCAAATTTTTTTAAAAAAATAAAAATAATTGATTTTTATTATATTATTATTAAATTTTATTAAAATAATAATATATATATATATATATATATTAAAAAGTTAATAATAAATTAATCAATCTTTTACGAGAAAAAAAACAAATTTGTTTTTAAGTTATATATATATATGAATAATTTAAAATAATTTATTTATATATTTATTAAAATAAATGAATTAATGAAATTAATTCATTTTTTTTTAAATTTTAATAATAAAAATAATAACTTTTTTTAATTAGATTTATTTCTCTTTTTTAATGAAAATATTTAAAATAAAATAAAAAAAAACAATTAATTAATTAATTGATTAATTTTAATAATAGTACAGTTCAAATTATTGATTCTTCAGAAATAATTTTGTTGTTGTTTTAGCAGTCTGATTGAATTTTAAACTTAGAAGAGGTAAAATACTTTCTTTAACAAGATAGATTATAAAATTTATTAAATATATTAAGAAAGAATATTTGAAATTGATTGATTATAAAAGACAAAATGAAATTTCAAAATTTATTGAAGAAGGGGGTTTTGATGGGTGTGTTGATTTTATTTATGGAAAGAAAAAATTACAATGTATTAAAAAACCAAGTTAAAAGGTAAAATTTATTATGAAAGAAAAATAAAAGGTACTCTTTCAATGCACAAATAAAATGCTTAATTTCTGGATGGCCTAGGTCAAGTGCAGATAGAAGTGTGTATGAGACAATGGAGATATACAAAAATAAAATGGCTTATTTTAAAAATGGTTTGTTACATCTGAATAGCTATTCTTAGATACTATTTTAATTTATAATTGATTATTTTCTTATGACAGGTTAATATATGTTAGTGGATTTGGAATACCCTCTTGGGGAGATGATAATTACTCATTCCAAAGCACCTGTATCAAATCTGTAGAGAAATACAAAATTTATTTTTATTTTTTTTTTTTTTGGAAAAATTAAGAGTTTGAAATTAAAATGAAATTGGGATCCTGAAAGTAAGATGGGATTCAATGAAATCAATGTGGCTGCATTTCTTCAAGAAAGAAAATATAAGAAATCATATTTAATGGGTAAAATGTTGCTATATTTTACACAATATTTTATATGACTTTAATTATTAATGGGAAGATTTAGATAAATATTCACTTCAGCACCTGGATCCTGAAGCTGAGACAAATAGAGCTTTAACAACTGTAGAAGGATTTTGTAACCAAGAAAAAAATAAATTACTAGCATATAATTTTGGCTATGGTAACTTAGAGACTAGAAAATAAATTTGATCAGATACTATTATTAATTTCTTCATTTTATGTGTACTAATACAGAGATTAACAAATCTATTTGATTAATTTACATGAGTGAAAATGACAAATAAGAAAAAATAAATCATAAAATAATTCAAATAAAATGTGAGACATTCTTTTAATTTGATCAATACTTTTACCATGAGAATTGAATTTAATTATTAAATATGAAAACAATCTGAACTTATTGAAGCTTAATTTTTGGATTGTATTTCAAACTTTTTGTTCTAAATTTCTAAATTTTGAAATTGATCTTCTTTGATAGATATTTTCTCAATAAAACTTTTATTATAATTAAATTACTTAAGAATTAATTTTTTTTGTTTCTTCTAATTCTCTTAACTTTAATTCTTTGATTTAATTGAATTCTTTTATTTTTCTACTATCTTGTTTTTCTGATTTTTCAATTTAAAAACTGAGGTTTTTTTTATTTTAATTTTCTTCTTTTTTGAAAAAAATGATCTTTTAAATTTAAAAACAAGATTATTTCTTTTGTTAATTTATATATTTAGTGAATCATCTTTTCTGAGACCACTAATCTTGAAAATGTTCTTTTATATAGACTTCTTCTAAATTGTTGAGTAATTTGATATAGTATTTTTTAAGTTATTCTGAATGATGACTTGAAATGGAATAGGTTCATTTTATTAATTGAAATCTTAATTTTCCAAATATTCAAGATCTTGATACTTTAACAAAATCTCATCCTTATTGAAATTGGAATTTTTTTTTGTTTTGGTCTTGATAAATAATTTCAAAATTAGAATCATGATCAGTAATATTGTTTACTTAAAGATAAATTGATGAAGAATCATTTATCATTATTTCTATCAAATGAGATTTTTCAAAGTTTTTTTTATCTGAAAATATTCTACCCATATGCTTAAAGCATGGACATTTCCTTTTCAACTCATCATGTAGGGACCCTCTCTTATTTATATTATTTCCAGAACCAGTAAAGTTGCTCCACTTCGAAGTTTTTACATATTTCTCCTTATAGGTTCAAAAACATTTCTGAAACCTGTGATCATTAAAACACATTGTACCTTTGCTATGATTAGCATTAATGAAAGTGGAAATTTTTTTCAAATACTTGAAGGCAAGCTTTTTTTTTTATCATTCCAACTTTGTTTTTTTGGTGATCATAAAAAAATCTAGAAAAAAAATCATCATGTTTCAAAACCAATGATTTAGCTTGGAAAACCTTACCATAATAGTTTTCTGGTTCCTGAATTTAGCTTAACAGCAATTAATATTCAACTTTTGAAAAAGTAGGATTTTTAGGTCTGTTTGTTACTTCCTTCTGTAATTTTTGATCTTCAGAAAGTTGTGATTTTGTGTGTAAAGAACATTTGTTTATATTTGATTGATAAGGAGTGGAGATTTGGATTACATCTTTGTGTTTCTCTTGATGGTTAAAATTGAAATCTTTAATCTTGTTTTTATACTGTTGAAAAAAATGAAGAAATATATAAATTTGATATACTTTAATCACTTATTTTCAAGATTCTCAAGTCAGGGAAGGATAATGAAGAGATATATGATATATTATAATTAGGATTTTTCTTTTTTTAATTTAATAATTGGATTATTAAAAAAGATGAGGTAAATAATTTATTTATTTTGATGAAGATGAGGTAAAATTAATTAATAAAAAAAAAAACTAATTGAAAACAAATAAATTAATTAAAATGCCTTTAATTAATTGGAAAATCAACTAAAAACTTCCTCCTCATAAAACTTTTTTAGAAATTTAAAAATGTCTTTATAAAAACTTTATATAATTTAATTATTTTAAATTTTTAACAAGTTTTTTTGATTCAAATTCAGTGAGATCTTTACCATAGCTTGAGTTTTACTATTAATTAAAAAATTATGATTTATTATAATGACCAACTCTTTCAACTTGGAAGGGTATCACAAATAAATGAATAGATGTCATCATGACAATCAAAGAGGTGGATATTTGAACATTTGGAATGATCAAACTCTTTTTTATAAAAGATATTTTTTTAGGCTTTGTTTCAAATTTGAAATTAAAGATTTATTTTATTTAAATCAAAATCCTAGATTATGAATTTTAAAGATATTCACAATTATAAAGTTATTGAATTAAACAGAAAGTAGAAAAAAAAATTCAATTTCAAAAATTTATTAACTTAAAAAAAAACCCATTGACTCTTATTAAAATTTCAAGTTATATTTCTTTAAAAAAAATTTTAAAGTTAAAAAAATAAATTATTATTTTTTTTTTAATTTATATATATATATATTAATTATTTCAAAATTAATATTTAAAAGAATTTAATTTTTTGAAACAAATATTTTCTCTATTTATTAAAATAAAATAAAATTTATTAATTAATTAATTAATTTTTTTTTTCAATGAAATTTAATTTTTAATAAAAATATTTAAAATAAATAAACAAAAAAAATGTTTAAATAAATAATTAATTTTAATAATAATATCAATTCATTAATAATTTAAATAATAAATCAAAAAATAAAAATAAAAATAAAAAAAATTCATAAAATTTATTTATTTATTTTTTTTGTTTAAAAAATAAAACTAATTATTAGGGGGTGTCAAAGTTACCAAATCCCACACTCAAAATCCTGAGTTTTTTTTTGCCAAAATCCCACATTAATTTTTTATATTTCAGAAATCCCACACCTCAAGAGGCATGGTATTTTAAGGTACAAAAACCCAGGTTTTTTGGTACCAAATCCCATGTTTAAATACTAAAATCCTGCCTTTAGCTTCCCATAAAGGCACATGTTTAGAACACACAACTCAGTAAGGGAATGTTAAACTGCATATAGCTTTACTTCTCTTGCATAAAATCTAAATACACTCATCATTTATTAAAGTATTTGATTTTAAATTGCATTTAATACAGGCCTTTCCTTCATTTACCATGCCCAAGGCATTGCAAAGGCTACCTTTACTTCAGACGTTAAACTCACTGCAGCTCATTGATGCACTCAACTCTGATAGTGATTCTGATATCCAGGAAGATATAATCTTATTAGATATGACAACCTCACAAAGATACATCAATCCTTGTAGAAGATATCCATCACATCACATGTATACAATGAATGATTTACAAACATTATCATCTGAAAAGTTCCGACAGATATGTAGGAACACACATGAATCATTTGAAAAATTGGCTGCAAAAATTCAAGCTGATAAAATCTTTCAAAACTCATCACAAAAAAAACAACACAATCCTGCCATTCAATTGGCTGTGGCATTATCAAGGCTAGGATCAAATGGCAATGGGGCTGCTTTGGGAAAGGTTGGAATGTTGTTTGGAATTAGCCATGGGGCTATTGTGTTGTACACTCAAAGAGGCATCCAGATATTAATGAAGTTGAAGCGCAAAGTGATTGTGTGGCCAACAATAGAATAATGAAGAGAGATGTCTCAAGTAATGCAAGCAGAAGGCTTCTCTGGGTGCATTGGGCTTATTGATGGGAGTCTCATACCATTATCACAACGTCCTCCCAATTATGGTGAAGCCTATTTTTATTGAAAAAAAGGTAAGCTGTTGAATCTTTATTCTTTATTTCAATTTTACTGATGGTTTACATATAAGGTATTCTATGTCAATACAACTGGTTTGAAATATGAAAAAACAGTTCACTGCTCTACATGTTGGTTGTACTGGGTCACTTCATGATTAAAATGTATATCAACATATGAAAATAGCACAAACACCTCAAGAGTTTTATTAAAAGGATCAGTACTTACTTGCAGATTTGGCATATGCAAGCTCTCCTTGGGTTGTTCAGGAATATAAGGGAGTTGTAGCACAGAATGAAGACAACCATTCTTTCAATTACTGTATAGCAAAATCAAGGGTCAGAATCAAGCATGCAATTGGAATTTTGAAGGGGGGGTGGTTTTCTCTAAGGGAAATGCAAAATCAAATGAGGGATAATCATGAAATTGAATATTTTGTTAGTTGGGTTGTGTCTTGCACGATTTTACATAATATGTTAGCACAAATTGGTGATGAATGGTTTGATTTATATGAAGATGATGATCCACCATATGCAGAAAATCTGGCCAACAACAACATTGGGAAGATGTGGTAAATATGCATGAAAAAATTAAACCAATATTTTTGGCATGGAAAAATAGTCAATTGTAAATTTCATCAGGACCATTGATTTATGTACTTAATTTAATGGCATACAGTGGAGTGGAGATGTTATTCATAAAATAAAACTATTTACAATTAATATTTTTTAGTTCTTTTTTGGTCCTGCATATTTCTTTCACAGTACCCATTGACTCTTGAATCAATTGCGGTGGGTGTTGTTTTCAAGAATTTGTCACCCACATTAAATAATTTATGGTTTATTTGAAAAGAAAATCCAAAATGAGTTATTTAATCATGATTTATAATTTCTGGAGGTGGCTTTGTTGTATGATGAACCATTGTTGATGTCTTCCAAAGAATCTCCATGATGCCAGGTTTTTTTGAAAAAATTGATCTCAATTTTCAATTTGGGGAAGTGAAATCCATGTCCAGAGGGGGTGAAGACAGTTGGAAGTGGATGGAAATCTTTTTTTGATACAAAAGAAAATATACCATAAGTCCAGGCATTGAGATCATTCAAATCTTGGTGCGGTTTATTGAAAAATCCATCTTGGGTGAAAATGACATTGGTAAATGATTTGAATTCTTTCTTGGGATTGGCAGAAGTCCATTCAAGCTGACTGAAATTGGGTAATTTGGCTTCTTCCATTAATGATTGATTTTCATTTGCTGCTAATTTTGAAAAATGGGAGATTTTTGAGTAAACAAATTTGTCATATTGATGCAGCTTGATCAATTGATTATTATGCATTTCAATCTGATGAGGAGTTAAACCTGGTTTTCTGGAGTAAACACCTAATAATTTTGTAATTAGTTAGTAATTATTAAAATAATAAGCCAAAAATATCACACAACTGCAGATTTTACAGAATCTGAACCAGAATGAAACCCAATACCTTTCATAATGCCACCTTGGAGTTGCTTATTGGTTTTAATTTCTTGTCAATTTTGAGATAAGGACATTAATATCATGATGAGGTTTTGCAGCATTTGAGAGTGTCCAGAAGAATTATCAGAAGGGGTTATTTCATATATGATTACAGGAAAAAAGGGGGTTGTTGTTTTATCAATGAGTATATAAGGATGGGGGAGAGTGTTGAGTGATGGAAGTTTTAACCATGAGGCATTGGCGGATTTCTTGTCAATCAAAATGGTTGAAAGGTTTTTAAATTCTTTTTTGGATGGCCAAGGTGAGACATAGCTTGTTTTGAATCATGGATGTGTTGTCTTTGGCTTTGGGTGAGCTTTCTTTCATGATTTGATTTGGTATTATTATCCTCATGATGTTCTATATTTGGTTTAGTCCTAACCATGACATCAAGAGGAGAAATAATAGCTTCATCATCTTTCAAATAATTTTGATGATGTGCTGAGTCTGGTTTAGTCCTAACCATGACATCATCAAAATGATTTGAAGAATGAGAGAGAGGAGGAACATTTTTTTTGAATTTTAAGGATGATGGAAGGGGTGTGAAATTAAATGACATTGCAAAAGAAACCCTTATAATTAATCCTCTCCTATATGAACAAATAAATGAAAAGTTTGAACAAAATTAAAATGAAAAATCAATCATTGGTCAGTAATGATTATAATCCAAAAAGAAAAACATCAGTTCAACATTATTATGATTGGAAAGAAAAATAGTCAAAAAAAATTAATGAGTGATGGATGATGATGATTATAGAAAAAATAACAAGGTCAGTAATCATTATGAATAAAAAAAAGAGTAAAAAACATTAGCATTCCAAAAAAATAAAAAAAACCATCTTGAGTGATTCATGATGATGATGATAGAAAAAAAAGAAAAAAAAATCATCAATTAGATTATGATTATTCAAAAAAAAAAACAAAACAAAAATAAGTAATCCATCATTCCAAACAAAAAAAGAAAAAAAATGTTGTTAATGGCCTCTGGGAGCCATTAGCATGAAAAATAAAAAAAACACTCCAAATCAATTTGGAGCAATTTGAGGTGCCTAGGCCCTGGAACCTCCCAGGAGCCTATTTGGAAGGTTCCAGGGTGGGTGGGGTGGAGTTATGAGATGGGTGAGGGGTTTTGGGAGGTGGATGGTGATGGATGAGTCCCTTTTGGAGGGGGATGGTGATGGGTGGGTGAGTTTTGGAGGTGGAGAAAAATTCCTAAAATATAAATTAAAAAAATACCTATAGAAAAAAAAATCAGGTTGGAAAAAATTCATAGTGGTGAAACAAAAACAAGAAAAAATCACTTACCTGAATTTTAAAAAAACTGGTGAATTTTTTTTAGAGGGAGGGGTGAAAAGTAAAAATAAAAATAAATAAATTGAGAATTAAGATTTGAAATTAAAAAAAAAGTGAATTTTTGTTAGAGGGAGGGGTGAAAAGTAAAAATAAAAATAAATAAATTGAGAATTAAGATTTGAAATTAAAAAAAAATGCTAAATTTCTTTTTAGAGGGAGGGGTGAAAAGTAACAATAAAAAATAATAAATTGAGAGAAATTCAAGAAAAAAATCAACTTTAAAAAAAAATTAAAAATCAAAAATACAAGGAAATGAACCATTAAATTAAAAAAAAACATATAGAAAAAGATGAAAAAATTTAAAAAAAACACAATAAAATGACATTAAGTATCATTTCATAAAAAAGGAAAAAAGGCGTCATCAACTTTTCTTTTTGAACAGACTTCACATAAAATCTTCATGCAAAACTTGCCCAAATTTTCAATTTTGTCATAAATTGCAAATAAATGTCATACAAAATTGAAATTTCAAGTTGGTGCCCCCATTAAAATTGAACATTGAATTTTCCATTTGGTAATAAAGTGCAGTTAGATTTCATGACATAAGATCAATAGTTAAACATAAACATCCCTTTGATTTAATAAATAACCACATATAAACTGATCACATGATGTATACCTAATATTTTATTTTTTATTGATTAATGTCAGAATGCGTTCCAGCTCCCCGATTGGCCTGCTTGATGACAATGCCGCTATAGTGAGATCCATCTGGCATTGCGTTTCCTTAAATTCCAATTCACGATTCCAATTTTATTTTTCAAATTCATATTTCTTCGTATGTTGCTTCTCCTCAAACTCCATTTGCTTTGGCAAATTGACTTCTTCAAACTGTTGCTTGCTTTCTCTTCATTCCACCTCTCCCTGCCCCACTCCAAACAAGCGTGTTCACTGGTTTCACGGGCTACAAATCATGCATTTTGTCAGTAGGATTGATCTGAGTAACCATAAACCCAAAAAATTTGCATATGTTGGTGCAAACATATCCATCGGCCTTTTCCTAGAGCCACTCTTGTAATTCAAGCTGGGCATCAATGCTTGATGACGCTTTTGTATTGAGTGAATCATGGATTTACTTTGCTGGTCAAACAAGAAATAATCAACAATGGATTTCATAAGTATCAGGCTTAAACATACTTACTGATTCATGTTGGAGGTTTTCTACTTGAACCAAGTCATCATCATTATTAAGCAAAGGATCCAGAATGAGAGGTGAATCCAAGCAATCATTCTCCTTTAACAAGTAAATGAGCTTTAACTATTACAGGTAAAAAGAGGAAGAGGCAATATCTTACCTTATCAAGCAAAACATCAACATCATCATCACCAATTAAGCTGTATTTTTCTTGCAATGGAGTGACATTGGGCTTGTGGCCAAAGAGAACATCCATTTCAGCATAGCAAGGACACATACTTTCAAGCTTTTCACTCATTGATTTTATTCCTTTACTCTCATCTTCTTCCATTATTCCAACCCCAGTTGAATTTTCAAATTTTTTTGCTGCCATATATTTCTTTTTATATGTTTTCCATTGATCTTGGATGCTGCTTGAACTAAGGTTTAGGCAATTTTGTGATTTTTTGTTGACCTCAATGGCCATAAGCTGAAAGCCATGCTACTTTGATGAAGGAGGTCTTCCAATAGATGTTGAACCACTAGTACCAAAACATGACTCAAAATTGGATTTGACTGAAAGCCAATTAATTATGGTTAAATAATCTGTACGTATTAAGTGACCTGATGGATGAGGAAGGCCAGAGGTGATCTTCATATCTGTCTTGATTTGTCTTGCTTTGGATTGAGGCATTATTATATGGATGAAGAGGTATAAATGGACTGTAAGCTGTTTGGTCAGATTGTCCAAAATGGAGTGTAGAAGAATATGTTGTACAGGTATGAATTGTGAGTACTAATTTGGGTTAGGTTTTAAGCTGAAATCCCAGATGCATGGGATTTGGTCAAAAATACCAGGGGACTCAGTTAAAATGCCATGGGATTTACACATAAAAAACCTGGGATTTAGTGTCGGGATTTGGGTTCCAAATACTGCATTATTTTAAGGTGGGATTTGGTGACTTTGACACCCCCTATTATAAAAATGTTTTTTTATTATTATTAAATTCAAAAAAAAATGATTAATTAATTAATTAAAATTAAAAAAATTCCCTCTTCTATTTCATTTTTTATTTTTATTTATTTATTTATTTATTTTTTTTAAAAATAGGTTTAAATTATATTTTTGTTTAATTTTTTTTTCTCTTATAAGTTAAAAAAAATTAAAATTGAAATCAAAATTTTGATTTTTTTTTTTTAATTTTTGTATAACTTTTGTATAATTTGGTTCTTTTTTTTTTAAATTTCTTAAATTTTTGATTTTTTATTTATTTCAAATTTTAAATTAAAAATATCAAATTCAAGAAAAAAAAATCATATTACAATTGTTTTTTTTGAATGATTTAAATCTTTTAATTAATTTAAAAAATAGATATTATGATTGAAATTAAAAAGGGTTTTGAATAATGTATATATAGTTTGTTAAGTGAGTTTGACCACTTGTAAAGCTGTGTATGGTCGATAGGTTTTTTTCACTTGGTAGTAAGACAATATGGATTTAAAATCCAATTTGCAGTGAGCCAATTTATTGGCTTGTGAACAATATCCTCTGAGCTGGTTTGAGAAAAAACAGACCAGAATCTGACTTGAAAATGCTCAAAAATTCCTTTTTTTCTTTTATTCTTTTTATTTACCAAGATAAGAAACTTCAAACCAGCTCAATCTACTGAATCAATAGATCTAGATCAAGCTCAAATACAGGAAAACATGGAAGAATTACTTCAATTAGCCTCAGAATCAAAGAAGAAAAATGAAGAACTCTTTTTCAAAAAGAGGCTCCATACTTTCCACTCTAAATTAGCCAAAAACCCAAAAATATTATTCAAAAGTTAACTCACAAAAAGCACAGGCCCAATGAAAATGTGACCCCTTGTATTCATAGTTTGGTTCAGGAAGAAGTTGTGGAGAAGGGAACATCACAGAAGGAAGCTTCTCAAGAATTCAACATTTCATCTTGCCAAGTTTATCAAATTATACACAAAGATCCAAATCAAAAGAAAACTTACAAGAAACAAGAAGGAAAAATAACAGCTGAAATGAAAACAAAGCTTCTATAATTCATTGAAAATAAGTTAACAGTGACTTTAAAGAAAATGAAGGAGTTTTTAGAGGAGAAATTTCCAATAAAAATATTTGGCCAGTCAATAAGTAATCTGCTCTGTGATATGGATATCACTTGGAAGAAGGCTACAAAAAACCCTGCATCTCAGAACAGGGAAGACTCATTAACCAAAATATCCAGCTTTGTCAATTTCTGTGGTCTAGATATTTACCAAAAAGATGTTTTTGTTGATGAATCAGGCTTTGATCTCCAATTAGGAAGAGGATCTGGTTATTCCCCTTCAGGTGTGTCCCCTTTCTTTTTTTTATTCTTTTTTCTATTTATCTTAATATTTCAAAGTATTTTACAAAAAGTCCAACCTGAAGTGCTCATCTTAGTTCCCAGAGTTAAGAAAATAACTCTCATTGATGCAATTTCAGACAGTGGATTTGTCTATCATGAGATGCTCAATGCAAATGGCCAGATGACCAAGGGTATTGGAAGTGATGAGTTTGAACTCTTTCTCCTTGCCCTCCAAATCAAAATATCCAAAAGTTGAATTGTCATCATGGCTAATTCCCCTATACACAAAGGGAAGTGATTTGAAGAAGTAAAAAAAACACTTGAATCCTCAAAGGGAATCAAGATTGAGCTTCTTCCACCATACTAACCCTTTCTTAACCCAATAGAATTAATTTTGCACTCCCAAGAGCCAAGGAATTTTTCAGAATTAGTCAAGGAAATTGAAAATTCAATTAAGACAAGCACTTACTCCAGAAAAGTGTAAAAAATTCTTCTTAAACTGAAAAAAGTTCTATCCAAGATTTCATGAAATGAAGCCAATTACTGATGAACTCCTAGCGTTGCACTCCTAGCTTCACCATTAATAAAATGTATTAGTTCTTTGTAAATTAATCATACAGTTCTTTAAAATAAAAAAAATGAAAAAAAAACAAAGATTAAAATTGAATTAATCAGTAGATACAATTATAATATAAGAAAATTGTGTACCTAATACTTCTGTGAGCCTTTGAGATATTACCACATACTCAAAAAGGTCACAAAAAAATTTCTGTAATAATTATACTTATAATAATTATCTCAAAGACTAGTAAAAATACCATAAATAAGTACAAAATCTGAATTAACTCAGAATATAATGAGGAAGCATGTGAAATAAATTACACCATTAGATTACTCATGGTAAAATACATATATGTCATTTTTATGGCATATCTGAAAAGTCAATAATTACTGAAGAATAAGTAATAATACCTTGAAAAAGGTATAAAGCCTTATTTAACTGAGAAACCAATGAAACAACATGTGAAATAATTTATACCATTGGAGTTTCCATAAATTCCCATACATAAAACAAGTATAAAGCTATTCCCTAAAGTCAATACTTAAGGAATTAAGCTGAATATATGCACTTTTTTGGTCAATGAATATATTCATGGTTTTTAGCTAATATATCTTGAAATATACAAGATAGAGAGATAAACCAAAAGTAAAGTCTCCATGTAATTACTGTCAGCGCACATATATGAAATTTATTTTACAGGTTATAAACAAGGTTAAACCTTGTAATGGATTATTGATTAAAATAAATGGAGCTGTTGACCACTTTGTTGTGAAAGTGTTCCAAACTTCAAAAAAGTGGACAATAAGATTCTACTAGCTCAGATGTAAAGAATGATTCAATTTTTATCATAATATTCAAGGTATAACCCCTTGAAATCATGGTTTAAAGTTTAAAATACTAAATTTCAACAGAAAAGATGAGTTACAAGGAAAATCATCAAAAATAGAGTTTTGATGATGTAATTAAATGCTCTTGGAAGCTTACTAAGAACATGCAAATCTATCAGAATCCACTCTCAGAATAGCTGTAGCGTGTATAGCTTAAAAGTTATCAATGATTAAAGTTTAAGCTTAAATTTGATCATTTATGATCACTCACTGTAATCTTATTTTATGTTTGATAGCTGTATAAGTGATAAAACCGGTGAATACTATTATATTATGATTAATAATTTTAAAATTCACAAATTTTAGGCTTCTTCCAAGCCTATGATGTCATCAGATTTAGAGTTATAGTGATAACTCTAAATAATGGCATAATAATGAGATAAGATGGTTTGATCATGATGTAATCATCACTAAAACTTAAAATACTGATCATTTTTAGTAGATACCATCTGTAAACGTCTACTAGAAGCCTACTGGACTCTAGAAGGCAGGTATTTACTATAAATAGAGCTCTTTTTACTCTATTTTCCGCTCAGACGCATAAAAACATTAAAACAATTAAATCAAAAGGTAAAATATTTATTCTTTATATATAAATTTCTTATATTATCAAAGACCAAAGATAATCTTTATTATAATTATCATTTTTTGATGTTATTACTTCAATTGTTCTTCTGTTTTGCTATAATTCTCTTAAAAATCTCATTTCCACGTAAAAATCAAGAAAATTGGTAATCTCTCTTCTTTTTATTTGTAAATAAAATTTAAATAAGTTTTATTTACATCGTATGGCGTAAATTCATCCAAAATTATTATATTAAGTGTCAAGAGTAGGTCATTCTCTCTTATTATAATAATTTCTCTCTATCATTACTATTAATAATTCATCAATTAATATAAATAGTATTTATATTAATATATAACTTTGATATTGGTAATATTATTGTTATTAATTGTTTTTTATTGATAAAAAACAATTTTTTACACCTTTATTATTTGTTGGTAACAATAATAAAGTGCTTTTAAATATATTAATTATCTTATATTAATATATTTATTTAATATATTTTTTTTTTAAAATATAAATTATATTATTATATTCATCTAATAATATAATTATTTTTACACCATAATTATGAAAATTCTTTATTATTATGATTATTTTTTATCTTATTCATTTTATTTATAAGGACTTTAATAGTAAAAGAAGTAAGATGTTAGTAATTTTTACTTATTGTTTCATAGTAAAACCTTACAACTGCAGTTTATACAGAAATTTACACTCTTTGAGATTTTTTTTCCCTCAAAATCTTGGGTGGCTGAGATTTTAGGAATAAGACAAAAAAAAGTTGAAAAGCATTCTTGGCTCCTTGCCAACAAGCCAAGTATTGGTTTAAGACCAAACAAGTCTGCTTTACAAGCAAAAAATTCTATTTTGATAATTTTTTTTTGGTTTAGCAAGTAGATCAAATGAATTTTATAGACCATATTTATATAAAAATTATAAACTTAAACAGTCTTATATAAGAGCTTTTTTTATTGTTACCTTACATTGGACTTATGCAATTCAATTGAAATTGAGTGGTTATTTGGCAAATAAACAGCCCAACTTTCCATTTAGACTGATAAAACCTTATCAACAAGCTGATAAATAATTATTTCCTTTGAGGAACCAAAATATTTTAGCTGTACCATCAGTGGAACAGAATTAAGACAAAAAGATAAATAAATTCATTAAAGAAGGGGGAACTTAGGGGTAAAATTAAAGAAAAATATCTTTTCAGATATAAGAAACTGAGTAAAAAAGGATGAATGGTTGAAATAATCAGAAATAATTTAGTAAAATGAACATTCGAGAATATTGAGGCATTAAGGAAGTCCCAAAAGCCTTAAATATGACCAAATTTTCTTTAAATTACTTGATCTGATTAATAATTTTAAGTGGTTTAACAATGGTCATTAATATCCCCCTTTGATGATTTTGGTAATTCAAAACTAACTAATAAAATTTCAATACAGCTTCAATTTCTTTTGTTAAGAGGGAATTTGAACTTTCTAATTTTATTTTACAATAACTAAAAATTAGTCAAAATTAATATTAAAAATAAAAAAAGGATTTTTTTATTTTTTTAAAAAAATGATTATCTTTGATCATATTTTTTTTAAGCTTAATTGTTTAATATATATATATATATATTATGAAGATGCTTTTTGATGAGGGGGGAATTTTATTTTTTGCTTTTTTTAATGATTAATGAATTTTTTATAATAATTTGAGGATGTTTTTAAATGTACATAAGCCCTTGAATGGTTTTACAAATTTAAGGCCAAAATACTCAAGTGGCCTAATTTTTTTTTTCAAAAAAAAATTCCTCAAGCTTAGTAGCTTAGTTTTGTGGATTTTTTTTGATTTTTTTGGTCATATTTTTTCCAATGTGGGATTTTGTTTAAATTCTCAAATTTTTCAATTTGAAAAATTTTGAAAAATGACCTATTTTTTCCTTTGAAAAAATTAATTAAAAATTTTCCCATTTATGAATTTCCATTTTTTTCAAAAAATGAAGGGGAGAATCTTCAGAATCAAAACCCAGAAGCCAAAAATCTTGGGAATTCTTTTGGGTGGGACAGTTGTAGGCCCAAAAAGTGCTTCTTTTTATGTTTCTTTGTTCATTTTTGTAAGTAAATTGAAAATTACATTCATGAAATTGATGAAATTAACAATGTAATTTATGGAATTTGTGGAATTGGGAATGCCATAAATGGCATTTAAAGTGACATTTATTCAATTTATGGAATTATTTACAGTGCCATAAATGGCATCAAAAACAACATAACAATGCTAAAAATGGCATCAAAAATGACATTTATTCCATTTAGATAATTATAAATGCCATAAAGGAGGTTTTTCCAAAGAAACTCCCATTTTTAGCTGAATTTTAATTAAAAAACACCCCTTATGTGTTTTTACCAATTGATGGCAAAAACACATAAGGGCTTACATGTTTTTACCAAATTGCTTATGTGGGTTTACCAACACCTTAACTTAAAGTTCAATTTTTTCAATAAGTTCAAAAAAAAGTTCGGATTAATTAAATTATTAATCTTTTTTTGAGAATATTTAAGGTAAAAAAATTTTAATTGATTTAGATTAATGAAATATTATTTTTTCTTTATCAAATAGATATTAGTTGAAGATTAAAAATAGTTGTTTATTTAAATATGGAATTTAAATATATATTACTAAAAAGAAGAAGTCATTAGATTTTATTGAAATGATCCTTATTATATTAATGGAAATATTTTTTATCTTATTGATTAGTAAATAACCATAAAGGTAGTTTAAGAGTTAACATTTACTTTCAGCTCTCCTTTTATGGAGCTATGAATTGAAGTTTAGAAAATAAAGGTGGATTTGGTAAGAAATTTAGTCTATGTAACTAGCATAAACATAGTTAAATGAGTGGTACCTAGAGGTGGAACACCAAGAATTTTGGTGCTCTTCAATACAAAAATGGGGGAAGGGCAACAATATAGGAAAATATTAATCAAAGACTAATTGAAAGAGGGAAATGAATTGCAAGTTAATTTTAGTTTTTATAAAACTATCTTGTTAAAAAAGACAGTGTAAGTTATTATATGAAACAGGTGTTATTTATCAAGTACAACAATCATTGTTACTTTGAGCTTATGTTTTTGAAACATAAAGAAACTTGTAGAGGAGAATTTATTTATCATTCTCATCAGATTATTTGCATGATGATGGAATCTGCATTTTTACAATAGAGTCAGCTATAGTTCTATTCTGCATATTATGTTGATGTTAACCTTTTATACCTGGATGAAGATCATCAATATTCTCCTTGGGGAAATATTGTTTGTGAATTTCTTTTATCAGGTTTCAATGGAATCTTCTTGGTGTTTTTCAAAATATTCCCTAAGCTCTAGATGAAGAATAGCTAGAGCTGCTAATTATTTTACTAGTGCTTCTCTTCTGATTGATTTTGTGAGGAAGTCATCCAGCATGTCTTGTGATTGTTTGAGCTTAGGGAATATGAGTCCATGTTGTATTGCTTCATTGAAAAAATGAAATTGGAGGTCAATGTATTAAATTTTTTTATTTCTGAAATTGAAATTGTTCTTTTAAATGTTGATACAACTTTGGTTTTCCTTCTGAATTGTGATTTATTTGTTGATATGAGTTAAGTGAGCTTTTTCACTCCACTTTTTGAGCCACATCATTCATGATGTGAGGTTGCATAATGCCTTATATTCATCTTCTGAAGTGGATATAGATACAGAGGTTTTTTTCTTTTTCTATATAGGATAAGACAATAGTAGAAATAAGAAAGATAACCTGATATCAATCCTCTGGTTGTTAGACAAGTACCACAGTATTCATCACTGTATGATACAATTCCTTTTTTTTCTGTATTAATATATAATACAACTCTTTATTGTATAACTTTTAGATATTTGAGTATGTATAAAAAGGCCTTCCAAACAAGGATTCCAAGAATCTATAAATATTGAGAGAGTGTGCTTACTTAAAAATAGAGATCTGGCTGAGCTGCAGTACTAAGGTAGTTTAGACTTCCTATTGAGCTTCTATAGTTTATTTTTAGTGTATTTGATTATTTATTTTATTAATTGATTTCTGGAAGTAGACGTTAATGTGGACTCAGTGGCCTTGCTACTTATTTGAATTTGGTAATTATATCAAAATCCAAACACAGATTTCGTGAAGTGTTGTTGATCTAGTGAAATTCCATTTTTGAATGGTTTACCTTGATTCCTAGTATTAAGTAGGCTTCAACTATGTATTTGATGTTAAATTTGGTTTCTATTTTGTTTTTGAACAATTTTAAATCCTTTTTGAATACAGAAATGTTGTCTACATGTATGTAAAGCCATATGGGATTCTGACCTTTGCTGTAAAATACACAAGGATAAAGCTTTCAGGAAATGAATCCTACATTACTCAAACAGTCTTTAAGTATTTGATAATATAATATTGGAGCCTGTTTTAATACATATATAGCCTTGCTTAAGCATAGACACTTTTCTTTTTATCAAGTTTCAATCCTTGTGGGATGGCCAAGTAAAACGTTTTGGTTAAATAAGCATTGAGAAATGCACTTTTTAGGTATATTTTATGGAATTTCAGGTCTTCATTTCAAGAAAGTGCTATTAAGGTTTTTAATGAGTTGAGACTTCCTGTTGAAAAATAAGGTTTGTTGTAATCAATACCAATGGTTTTAGAGAAAAATTGAGAAGAAAATAATGCTTTGTATTCAGTTATTTGATTGAGATGATACGTTTTGATTTTGAATTCCCATGTTTTACCTACTAGTTTATATTATTTGCTTAGATTTATTATGTCTCATACATAGAATCTGTCCATATTTGAAAGTTCATCATTTATGGCTTCTATCCATTTTTATTTATCAATGAAAGCTATTGAAATTCCATAAGGTTTTGGAATTTATTCTTGTATTTCAAGTAATGTTTTGATTTTTTGTGCATGTGGAAATATGTTTTCATTTTAAATTTTGAAGGTTATCAAGGTAGGATGTCTAGGTCCAATGATCTTCAGACAAAAAACTGGTTCCTTTTGTATTACATTGTTTCTTTCTTTTTTTTCTTTGATATCTTCTGTATTTCTTTGATTATCTTTCTCATTGTTTTCAGACATGATTTCTTAATTTACTTACTGGATTTCATCTACCAGCTCAGTATTGAATGATTTGTCTGTATTGTTTGATTTAGTTACTTCTTCTGTTGTTATATGATATTTTTGATATGCTTATTTTTTGTTGTTCATCACTTTGAGGAAATATGTCTTTGTTAAAGATAGAAGTTCTGGTGGTGCTTACTTTATTATCTTTTAATATGAGTATTCTGTATGATTTATCTTTTCTCTTGTATCCTAATTATGAGCCTTTGAAATGTGACCACATATAAAAATGGGTCATAAGGCAGCTTTACACACTTATCATAAAATAAGAATTGAAGTTATAATCTTAAAATAAGTCCAAGTGCCATAAAAAGCCATCAGTTATTAATTATCTCAGAAAGATGAATAAAAAAATGAAATCAATTACACCATTGGATTCAACATCAGAAACTACATATATGACTTTTTAATGTTGTACCTGTAAACCCAATAATTACTGCAATAACCTTGATATATGCACTTTTATGATCAGTGCATATATTCATGGTTTTTAGCTCATATGGTTTGAATTATACATGATAAAGGGTTGATTCAGAAATATAGTTACAAAAAATAGCTGTAAAAAGAAATATATAACATTTATTTGACAAGCTATAAGCAAGGTTAAAAGCTATACTGGATATTGGGAAAAATATCAACATCTGTTGACCACTTAAAATTAAAAGCGACTCAAACTGAGAAGGAAGAAGATATCAAGATTATGATGGCTCATACATGAATAACGATTTAATTTGAATCATGGTATTCAAGGTATAACACTGTGAAATTCTGGTTTAAAGTCAAAAATAGTAAATTTAAACAGAAAAGTGGAGTTAAAAGAAAAGAAAAAATAGAGTTTTGATTATGTAATGGAAGAATCTTGGAATCATGGTAATAGCATTTCAAGATATCAGAAACTATTTCATAAATTTCTGTAGCATGAATAAATTAAAGGTTATTAAGGATTAAAGTAAAGGCTTAAAAATGATCATTTCTTACCAATTAATGTAATTCTATTTTGAGTTTATCAGTTAAATATAAGATAAAACTGGTGGATATTAATATTTAATGATTAAAACTACTATAATAGAAAAGAGAATCATTTGCCAACCTTATGATTTCATTAAATTAGAGTTATAGTGATAACTCTAAACACGGAATAATAATGAGATAAAAAGGTTCAATAGTGATTTAATCATCACCAAAACTTACAATACTGATCAATTCCAGAAGATAAACTCAGTACAAGTCTATTATGAAAATACCTCCTCTTCCTCTGCTTCCCCCTCAGATTAATCAAATACAGTAAAACATTAAATAAAAGGTAATTTCTTTATTATTTAAATATAAAACTCTTATATGATTGAATAACAAAGATCAATCTTGTAGTAATAAATAGTTTTTGAGGTGATTAATCAAATATGTGACTTTTTTGTTAAATTCTCTTAAAAATCTCTAAATCAAGGAAAAAATAGTCAATTATTCAATTATCCCTATTTCTTATTGTAAATAAAGCTTAAATAAGTTGTAAAAACATTCAATATTATTATATAAATTGCTAAAAGTAGTTTATTTTCTTTCTATTACTATTCTAAATAGTTCCATTATTAACTTGAATAGTATCTATATTGATAGATAACTTTAATATTTGTAATATTACTGTTATAATTTCATTATTATTATTGAATACAAATACTTCACATATTTGTTATTTGTTTGTAACAATAATAAATTTCCATATATGTTAATTATCAAATATTAATATATTTATGTTACTTTATTCTTTTTAGATAATATAAATATTTTTATGCCATAATTATAATAAGTATTTATCATTATAATTATTAGAAATCTTATTATTCATTAAGATTAGGACTTTCAAGGTAAAATAAGTAAAATATTAGTAATTCTTACTTATTGATTCATAGTGAAACCTTCCATTTGAGGGCCTAGCTGTGATATTTACTTGAAATACCTCATAAGAAGAGTAAAATTGGGTTTATCAAATAATAATTTATATAATAATTTTATATTTCTTGAATTGGAAAGCTATTATGGCATTTGGAAAGTAATATTAATTTATCACACATGGTTTTTCACATCCTTAGACTTGAAAGATCTTTCTTTGAGTGACTCTAGTAATTAAATAAGATATTTATAAATTAAAAATATAAATTTATATCTTAATTTAAACAAAAATAATAATGTTATCTTTTATTATTCATAAATCAAAAATGCTAAAACAAAGATTTAAATCAAAAAACTTTTTCCTACTTATTTATCTTATATACAAAGATAAAAAGCAATTTTTTACATAGAAATTCCCATATCTTTCAAAAATAACCTATATTTATGTGTTTTTTTAGTGTTTGAAGATAACCCAACAGAGAAAAATCAAACAAATGTTTAAGTATTGGTGGAATAAACTTTCCAAAGTTCTGCAACACCAACTATTACTAAGAAATTAGTTTTTCTAGGACCCACCATTCAGGACCCTGAAAATAGGCACCTCTTTTAAATTCCCATAAAAGGAATTATTTTTCTAATTTATTCTTTATTTTCTTTTATATTTCAACATGAATACTAGAGGAGGTTCCAAATACTCCATCCAATCAGATGGAGGTGAACTCAGAAGTAGAAATGATCCCACAAAAGGGAAAAGAAAGGGCAAAATTCCCAGTGGAACAGAATCCACACAAGGAAGTGCAATATACCAAAGGAAAGTTTCTGCAATTCCTATTATTTCTGAGCCTGAATTAGAATTAATTATGAGTCATTAAAAAAAAGACAGATAATATTCAAAGGGCTCAGATATACATCTACTTGAGCCAGTACAATCAGTACTACTGTCAGGTTGAGTCTATGATGAAGTAGTAATATATGTATGTACAACTTCAAATCTTACTGCGACATGGATACTTTAAGTTAAAAATGGCTTATTAATGATAATTAAAGGGCTTTACTATAAGGAATAGTGGTGGTGAGTGCTGCTGAAAGCCCTGGGTGCAGTGTTCATCCGTTTGGTTACAATTATAAAGACTACAATAATTAAAATTATAATTATACCTGGTAATTTTCCAAACATATAGCTTTTGTGGACAGTTTTACTATGTAGGAATTCAAGAGCAGGATGTAGATTCCTCTTTTGGTCAGAGAAAGGGCCCTTTTTATCCTGAAATTGGGTGGAAAGGTCCTCTAGACCACTTCACGTGGAAGAAGTGAAGTTTTTTCACTTCAGAGTACTGGCTTGTGGTTTTCAAAAGTCCTTTATACTCTGTATTGGTCTCAGATGTGGTTTTGAAACAATATCTGGGCAGTTTTCCCCAATACAGGGTGAAAATTTTCATCTGGGGACCACGCAGCCCTCTTCTGATGTGTATGACGCGTAGAATTCTGTACAGAATATGTATGGGACCCCAGTATTGAATTAACTATGAGGTATTGAAGTATAAACAAGCTTCTTTGTCTATTTGACACCTCATAATCAGGGTCATGGGATAATATCCCACAGTAAAGGTGTATTGGCCAAACTGTAAGATTTTAACCTTAAAACTGCTATACCTTTGTCAGTTTTGAAGATATTGACCTCAAAGTTGGTTAATTGCGTAGCACTTGATGAAATATAAACAATGGTACCTCATTTGATATGAGTAACATGAAATATGGAAAAATTATGCCATGTTCAATTTTTTGTTATCCATATATATGTTTTTCTCAAGATCTGTATTGAGTTTGTTTTCCCCATAGCTTTTGTTCTAGATGAGATGTGAGAAAATGGATGGAACCATCAGATAGCCCTGATTGTGCCCTTTCAAAAAGGACCCCACTTTAGGTATCTCACACTAAAACTGTAGAAGTTAGATGACAGGTGAATATTTTATTCACCCTTATTTGACCTTATTTTGGCCATAACTTCTGTGGTGTTTGTGCTAGCTGAATTTGGCTAGTACCATTGGATAGCCCTAATTGAGAGCTTCAATTTTAATACCAACTTAATGGGGTTCAACCTCTTCCACTGGATTTCAGATGACAGGTGAAAATCAAGTTTTATGCTCAGCACTTGCTTTGAGCTTGAATAACTTGGTTATTCTTTGTCATATGATTATGGGACTTGTATATTTATAAACAGGTAAGTTTCCTCTTTATTTTAATACCTTTTGAGCTGGTTTGGCTCAGATCCATATTTTGGTGGTATTTTGCTCTACCATTGGTTTATGGTACATGGCTGTCATGCTTGTGCTCTGGTTTTGAGTCACAGGCTGAAAACTACACATTTAACAATAACAAAGATTGGGAAAGGCTGCCACAAATCCACCAAGGAGTTTAACTACTGGTACACTTTAATGAGGCTTCTGAAGGAGGAGGAAATAGTGAAATACTCCAATGGATGGAATCCACTAACATACAAACCTCAAATCAAAAGAATATAGGCTCATCACACAAAAAAAGGGAGGAAAGCAAGGAAGAATACCAATTAGCTTCTACCAACAAGTCAAAAGGAAACAAACATTCCCAAGAAGGTGATAAGAACAAGAAAAAGAACCTGAATAAACAATACTCCCCCAGTTACAGGATCCCAAGAATCTAAAAAGATGCAATGGACAATATCTTCAACATGGCCATAATCTTTATGGAATTCAGGGGAAAAGAAGAACAAAGGGTGATAAAACCATCTTTCCCAAATAAATAACTTTTTTTCCTAATGTTTTAAATACTTTATTATAAATTAAAAGTAGTACCTTACCTTTAAAAGACATTGAAGAAGGTCTTTTATTATTGCAAGAAATAAACAGTAGTATATTATATAAAACTCAAATGGTTGTACAAAATAGAAAGAAATTGAAAATATTAAGTTTATTGTTGAAAATAATAAAACAAAGATTCTAATTGACCTTACTAAGAAATTAATACAAGTAAAACAAGAACTGTATAAGTACATAAAAGATATCAAAGAAAAAACTTTGACAATTCATCATGACCAGAGTATTGTCAACTTAACAGAAAAATCAAACAAATTATCCATTCATGTTGAAAAATTTGAAAAAAAGACTTAATAAAGCCAAAAGCTACTTCTTGACCATCTAGAAAAGAGTGATAAAACATGAATGAATCTTAAAGATGACAGTCAAAGTTAAATCAAACTTATTAATGAAAAAATTGATGAGATAAATGAGGATAACTTAAATATTCCGAAGTTATCAACCCCATTTTCCCACAGAAGAAGTTCTTTTAAGTCAAAGGAGGAAACAACAAAAACCTTCATAACAAACTTAAGTAATAAAGACAAAAATCAAGTCTTAATGAAAGAAGGACCACAACTTAAAGAATGGCCAACATTAAGAGGTGAAGATGAATATGACCACATGTCCTTTATTAATATCTTTTTCATGTTTCAAGAAGATTATTCCATAAAACATTAATTAATAACTGGAATATTAAATTCATTATTTGAAAAATCTGCTAAGAGATGGTATTATGGCATGAGACAAACAAACAGAAAAATACCTGGTCTTGGTGGAAAATTGAAATAATAACCAAGTGGGAAAATGATGCCTGGAAGTATAAAAAAGAAAATTAATGTGAAAATTCATTCTTTGACCAAGACAAAGATAAAGATTTAACTTGTTTCTTGAAACAAGTTGAAAGATAAAATTCATTATATCCAGAAATGTCACAAAAAATGGTGCATATGAAAATACTCAAAAAGTGCAGAGGAGAACTGGAACATTCCATGAAAAGAAGATTAATAGAGCCATTTTTCATAGAAGAGTACATTAATGCACTGGAAGACATTGTGACTAAAACAAAATTGGAAGAAAATAGAAAAAGCTGGACATAAAAGCCCAAAAGAACCATTTATTAAGAAAGACAAACAAACAGAACCTTTAAAACCCAATAACACTAATGAGAAAAAAAATTCCATAAATGTGGTGGTATTGGGCACTTAGCCAATAATTATCTTAAAGAGGAAAAACCAATGAAACTGTGGAAACAGAAGATCACAGTGATAAAGAACAAGAATATTATTCTGAAAGAGATATTGAAGAAGAAGGGACCTCTGAAAGCAATTAGATAAACATAATAAATTCTAAAATTAATAATATTGACTTAATCTATGAAGTACTGGATTTAAACTCAAATTTTCCACAAGCTGGAACATCTGATACATTCCTTAAAAATATACAAGATGCCAAATTGAATAGAACCAAACCTGAAAAAGGAATGGGGTATACAACTGGAAAATCAAGTACAAGTATTTCTATTTTAAACAATCAAGAGGCAAAGATAAATATGTATACAGGGGAATACTGCACCTGTGTTGAAAAAAATTATTTAAAAATTATTATACCAGATCTGGAAGAAAAACGTATACCAATACAAGGAGTTGAATTTGGTAGTGCCAGTGAAAGCATGAAACCCCTTGGAATCATTAATTTAAAATTTTATCTTCCACATCCTTATCAATTTATAAGAATCAAAGTAGAGTTTGTAGTAATGAATAACTGTAACAGAAACTGTTCCATTCTTGGAAATGACTACTTATCAATTTATGGAATATATATCTCTAAAAATAAATATAGATATTTTACCATAGGGTATAATAACAGACGAAAATTTGGATTCTTGAATAATAAGAAACAAATTACTGCTATAAAAAATGAAGAGAAAAGACCAGAAAACATTTACTAATAAGTGAAAAACTAAAGGAGGAAGAATTCAATAAATAATTAACAGAAAAAATGAAAGAAAAATTGAGTGATCTCCTATATAAGTACAAAAGTGCCTTTGAAACTGACAAAAAACCACTAGGTGCTATTATTGAACATGAGGTAGAAATTATTCTAAATATAGAGAAACTGTATCCACCCTTGCTAAGAGGCCCTTTTTATCCAGGATGCCCAAGAGCTAGAGAAGCCCTAGAAGATCAAATTAAAAGATTAATGTACCTAGGGGCTTTAAGGAAAGTAGGATGTAATGACCAGGTAGAGGTTAGTACACCTGTTATTCTGCTTGGCACAATGGTAGATAAAGGATGGTAGGGGATTTTAGAGATTTAAATACCTATAACATTGCTGAAAGGTATCCAATAGATAGAATCCATGAGACATTATTACCATTGTCACAGGCTAAGCTTATTACAGGCATGATTGCCCTAAAATGCTTTGACCAAAATGACTTAACAGAAAATTCCAGAAAACTACTAAAAATAAGATTGAACTGTGGGATATATGAATACCTAAGAATGCCTTTTGGTATAAAAAATGCCCCTTCCCATTGTCAGCCTATGACTCAAAACCAGAGTACAAGCATGGCATAAAAATACCATAAAACAATGGTAGAGAAAAATGCCCACTGAAAAGTGAACTGAGCCACAAAAGCCCATAAACGGAATTTGAAGAAAGAGAAAAGTCACCTCTTTCCAAAGCTATAGCTCCCATAACATTAGGAAAAGGAATGGCAGAGTTAGTTGTGCTCAAAGCAAGAACTGAGCATACATCTTAATCTTCCCCTATCATATAAAATACAAATAAAGAGGAAGAACCCAATAATATGGGTTTTAATATTGAAACCCTTAGTCAGGAATATCAACTGGTACTAGCCAAATTAAGCTAGAATCAAAACTACAGAGGTTATGGCCAAAATTGAGCCAAATAAGGGTGAATAAAATATTTACCTCTCATATAAATTCTAGAGTTTTGGTGTGAGATTCTTAAAGTGGGTGTCTTTTGGGAAGCAATCAATCAGGGATTCCTGATGGTGCAATAAATTTCCTCATAGCCTATCTAGAACAAAAGCTATGGAGAAAACAAACTCCATACAGGATTTAAGAAAAATTCATATCTGAATAATGGAAATTAAAAGTGGTATAGATTTTCCATATTCAATGTTACAAATACCAAATAAGATACAATTGATTAGAAATCATCCAGGGATACACAATGAACCAAATTTGAGCTCATTATCTTCAAAAAGGACAAAGGTATAGCAGCTTTAAGGTCAAAATCTCAATACTGTGTGATATTATCCCATATCCTCAAATATGAGGTGTCAATTATATGAAGGAGCTTTTTTATCCTCCAATAACTCATAGTTGTCCAGTATGGGGTCTTAATACAGGTTTTGTACAGAATTCTACATGTCATACATGTAAGATATGTCTATTAAACTGTTGATAATATTACTACTGATCAACAGTACTATAGCTATTATTATGAAATATAATAATGAAAATTATTATAGCCACAATTAAATGAATAATCAATTAATCATTTCTTTTGCTTGTTATAAACTACTAGTGATTATAACAGTAAGCAGTAATTGTCTACAAGAATCAATTACAAGAAGTATTTCATAATAGAACTTCTTTATTGAAATAATGAGATTATTTTGATAAATAATTATAGATATAATTCTTGAAAAAAACTCTAAGAAATGAATGAAACCCCTCAATAATACTCCAATGAACCTTGGAAAGAGTTGGTAGAGAAATTTGACAGATAAATTGTGGAGTTAAAGGATCAAAATTTGATTTATAAAAGTATTGAGACAAATTATAATTTATTTCTATGATTTAACATCTTTTTTATTTATTCTGAAAAATTGAAAAACTTAGGAAATTATTAAACTAATACTTACTTGTTGGTAATAAAGGTATAATTGGATAATAAGATGATTTGGAAAAAACAGCAAGAGGAGGCCTCTTTTAAGTCAACAACAGCTCACAGAGGCATGAAATGGAGCAAACTAAGAAAAAAGTGAGCTAGAAGGAAACTATCATTTTTGTATTCTTGATTGCATCATCTGTTGTCATGTAATATTATAATAATTACTTAATTAAGGCTTTGACATGAATACCAACCAATTTATGGTTAAGAATAAAAGGAGTAGAAAATTTAGATCTTGCTTTATTACAAAATAAAAGTTACTTTCTCAAAGTTATCAATTTTATTATAAATTCAATCAAAGGTTGTATTTTCTGTGAATTTTTGAAATTCAGTGTTTAATGTGGAGTCATTGAAAATGGACTGTAAGTAAAACTTTTAATTTTACTTATGCAACAATAATTATTTTTAGTTTCTTCATGCATAACAGAATTATCCATTGCTCCTTAAAGTTCCAGAAAGATTAATTGAGAGTTTCATCTTCAATGAATTTTTCAAGTTTTTACCTCATTTCTATGTAGAATTGCAAATAGCACAGCATAGCTGGTTGCTATGAGGTAAATCAATGGATAATAGTCGAAAAAAGGGTTTTGATTAAGCTTTTAGGGTTTATCCAATGAAAATAATTAAGATTTGATGTGGTTACAGGAGTCTAAGTTGCTCTTTACCTCCTTGTCACATCAAAATAGCAGCTTGTTTGCAATTTTCTTATGATTTAATGAGAGTCTAACTTGGTAACTAAGTTCCCAAAAGGCTTTAGTATACTAATTGGGCCATGATTAGCCATGGATCCAAGCTTTAGAGGTTTACATGACTCAGAAGCCTCAGAAGTTGGGTACCTTGGCTCTCTTTGATGACTTTTGTCCCCCTTAGCTATTTTCACATCAAAAATAGTAATTTTGGCTCCAAGACTGATATCCACTATGGGTGTACCCAAACTGTATGTAAGAATACTGTATTTTTAAGTGCCAAAAACATGCAAAACACTAATATTAGTGTATATTTATCATGGGATTTATCACATTCCTCTTATTTTGGCATGAAATTAAGAAAAACCAAAAATGTTCACAATTATTTTATGTGGTATTGAAGTATTTTTGATATTACCAACTCATAGAGTTAATTTAAGCTGATTTAATGTATGGAGCTACCCTAGGTCAATTTTTGTGTAAAATACAAATATGGCCTTAAATCCATGGATTTGAATACTCACAAAAAGGCTATTCAACTTTTCTTAAATCAAAAATGATGAATTTTGGATATATGCATGACTTATGGGTTATGCATAGTTCAGCATTTATTTTAATATTAATTGTGGACTATTGTGGTATGTCAAAAATAGCAGAAGGCTCACATTTGCTCCTACCAAAAAATAAAATTGTATTAAAATTTTATTAAGGATATTAAGAAGAAAAAGGCCACAAAGGGGGCTAATGTACACTGTCCAACCTCTTTATATTACTAAGGTCAAGTGACTTGAAGCACATTTATAGAGCTATTCAGTCTTTTGGCCTTCTTTCATGTCTAGATCTTCTCAAAATTATATCTGATTCTGCCAGCAATTCATCCTCATTTACTGGATTTCTAAATCTGAGAAGATATTATCTTTTATTTTTATGCCTGAATCTCCTTTCTTTAATTATTTTACTTATCTTTTTCTCTTAATTCGGTTCCACTGGTGGTACAGTTAAAGGGGTTGGGTTCCTTAAAGGAAAAAATTATTTATCAGCTGGTTGATGAGGGTTTATCCAGCTGACTGGGAAGGTGGGATGTTTGTTTTCCAATTAACCACTCAATTTAACTCAGACCACATTGGTTCCATGTAAGGCAATCATAAAAAAAGGTGCTACATAAAAATATTTAAGTTTCTTTGGGCCTTTGATATTATTAAAATTAAAAGTTGAAACTAGAACTAAATCCCCTACTTTGAAGTCTGGTACTTTATTACTCTTGTCCCACTTCTGTTTTGCATAGTCAAAAGCATCATTAATGCTTTGTTTTGAATGGTGTTTTACTTTCTAAAGCATAATATTGAATCTGAAAGCTTTAGGATGGATCTAAATTAAGTCTTTCCTCAGTGTGTCTTCTGGAAGCCTCGGATTCCATCTTTTTCATAACATAACAGGAGTTTGACCTGTGGAAAAATGAACTAATGTCTTAGATGTCAGCTATAATGAAGGTGTTAGAGTGCACTAATCATAGGAAAATCCATCTGAGTCTTTGAATTCTAATCCATAGGCACAGAGTCTCCTTATCATTTACTCTAAATTTCGAATCATTCTCTCTTCTAGCCCATCAGTTTGAGGGTGGTATACTATAGAAAATGATTGCTTGGGCCCAAACAATCTATGAATATTGGTCCAAAGTGAAAAGGCGGACTTTGGGTCTCTATCACTTATGATATTTTTTAATAACCCTGTATGAGAAATAACTCTATTCCAAAGAAGGAGAGCTGTATCCATAGCAGTGTCATCCTTATGAAATGGTAATAATATGGGAGTTTTTCTGTATCTGTCTACAATTACTAAACAAGAATTATAGCTTCTGTCACTACTTGGAGAAAGCTCTGTGACCCAATCCTTGTGAACAACTTCCAAAGGGGATTTTGGTTCTTGAATATGGATCATAAGCTCAAATTTCTTGCCTGTAATCCTGTTTGCATTTTGGCATCTGTCACAGGTATGGAAGTATTCAATGATCTCCTTTCTCCAATATGGCCACTATGCACAGTTTTTCACTTTTTCAAGTGATCTGTCTTCTGACAGGTGTCCAGAATAGATGCTATCATAACATTCATGAAGAATGGTATTGATATGAAATCTACTGCATAATTTCATTACACAAGAATTATTGGTTCTGTGGTAAATTATGCCATAAAAAAAGTAAAATCTGCCTTCAGAATAGGAATTTTTCCATATTTCATCCAGTGAATTAACCAGAGCTGTGTCTTTCAGCATTTATCCGGCAAGTCTGTAAAGATATGGCAATTTTTGTGCTGTTTATAAGACTCTCTGACTTCAAAGAATCCAGTCCCAATACCAGTTATGTTAATTCCCTCAATTGGAAGCTGTGGTTCTTCCTCCAAAGGCACATAAGCTGGGTTATCAGGAGTATTGGCTAATACCCATCTACTAAGTCCATCAGAATTATTGTTAATAATTCCTGCTTTATTAACCATATTCATGTTACCTATATATTCTTGAATAGATCTCTGCCATCTCAGCCTATTTCTTCTGGGTTTTTTATGTTAAGAAGTGATTTTATGGAGTTACAATCAGTTATAACCTCAAAACCACTTCCATTAAGATGATAGTGAAATTTCTAAAGTTCCCATACCAAACATAAGCACTCCATTTGGAGCTCACCATATATGATTTCTGTTGGTTTTATTTTCTTTGAGATATAACAAACTGGCCCTTCTTTAGGTTTGTCATCAATAATTTGGACTTGATGCAGGGCTTCCCCTAATCCATCTCCATATGAATCAAGATAATATTCAAAAGGAATATTCCATTCTGGAATAAGGATGAAGCGTGCTTCTGTAAGAGCTTTCCTTATCTTCTCATGAGCTTTAATTCTTTCCTGTGTCATCTCAAATACTGTCTGATGATCACAGATTCTATAGAGTGACTTGGCTAGAATTGCAAATTATTTCAGGTGTTGCCTTTAATAGCTGGAAAATTCAAGAAAAAAAATAATTTCTTTCTCATTACGGGGTATTGGCTTAAGTAACACTGCTGCTACTTTATTCTTGTCAGTATGCAAGCTTAAACCAGAAACAATATGTCCCAATACTTTAAGTTATTCAAAGCCAAAGTTGCATTTCTTGAGTGAAATCCTCATATTCACTCCTGAAGCTGTGTCATGTACTCTTGCAAGTCTTTCAAGGTGCAAAGACCATGAGTCTGAACACATTATTATATCATCAATATAAATAATGAGCCATTATTGAGATAATTACGTGGGGAAGATGGTATTAATCATTCTTTGTAATGAGATGGAGAATTTTAAATACAAAAATTCCATTCTAAGATATCAATAAATACCACATTGAGTGATAATTCTCAGTAATTTCTTGGCTTTGGGCATAAAAAATGTTTTATGAAAGCCTTTCAATGCATCCATTGAGGTTATATATTTGGCTTTGGATAATTGGGTAAATGTTTTTTGGATTCAAGGAATTGGATACCTATCTTGAGCTGTGTGGGTATTCAATACTCTTAAATCTCCAAATACCCTTGATTTATCATTATTCAAAGAAATAATGACAGGAGTTTCAAATTCAAGCTCTTCATTATGGCCTACTTTTCTTAGTACACCAAGTTGTATTGAATCTTTGATATGTTTTTCCAAGGCTTCTCTAGCTCTGGGGCATTCTGGGAAATCTGGTTTTCTAAGTACTGGAGGGTATGGTCTGTCAATATTAAGAGTAATATCAACTTCATGTCCTTTAATAGTGCCTAATGGTTCATTATCTGAAGCAAATGTATTTTTATATGTGTATAACATGTATGACACATCAATAAGATCATGACCCATCTTGGATGATAATTATGGATTGATATGTGCTTCAGCAAGTTGATAAGTCACAAACTCCTTTCTGTAAGTATCTTTATTCGGAGATAATACTGATATTTTTTTGGACATATTGGAAAAAGCAAATTTTTGTCTTTTTTTTGCCAATTGTAAAATATCTGTATTTATGGTTATTTATTTCAATAGAATGAATATTTAAGTAATTATTCCAAATAATGATATGTTGAGATGTACAATTTTCCATTACTACTATCCCTGTCTTCATTCTCACACTTCCTGCAGGGTGTGGAAATACAAGATTACTGTCCAATATGCCCAAGGGGTAAATATTATTACTGGCACTATGAAATTGCACACCATCTATTAGTAATAGATGGTTCTTCCATTCAGAGAATATGGCTTGAAGGTAGTCTTTTCCTACACAAGTGCAAAATTCCCTTGTGTCTAAATTTAATTTTGATTCAACATAATTCATCAGGATTTATGTAATATGAGATTCTCCAGAAGTGTAACCTTTGCCCTTAGCAGTTTTAGTCTTACACATTCTGTAATCCTGGATATTGATCAGGTTCTAGAAAGCTTCACTATACTGTGGTAAGTGAGTATGCACTTCAGTTACTTCAAAGGAAGCAGTAATGTTCTCAATGGGATAGTCCTCTACTGGTGTGTCTTCAGAAATTTCAGAATATTGGTTAGATTCTTCTTTCTCTTAAGCATACTGAACCTCTTCAATTACTTGAACTTCATTGAATTTAGTCTTCTTGGTGCAAGTATTGGCTAAATGTGAGGTGCTTTCACATTTATGACACTTTAAGACAGGTATTTCAGGTCTTTTATCTTCTCTGGAAATCTTTGGGACCATTTTGGACTCCATAGGGCTTCTAGTCTAGGTTTTACCAAGTGTTGTCCTAGTAATGATATATTCCATTGCATTATAGTCCTCTGTTTAACAGGGCTCTACACATCTTCACTTGATAGCATGTTCTAGTTCCCCTCAAAATTTTCTTAAAATTTTCATATTAATCATTGAGCCGGACATATCTGGGTGTAAAGAAGATAATCTGTCTTTCTGTTTGGGGAACCAAGTAAGTGGCCTATACTTTTCTGAGTTAAAAATTGCACTTTAAAAAGAATTTTCCATTTTAAATCTCCAAGAATTATTGGCCCATTTGGTGATTATTTCAGATTTCCACCAAAACCAATCATGTTTACCATGGTCTTCTCTCATCTTGTAATACCATTTATTTGCAGTGCTGTTAAACAAGAAGTGTAATTTTCCTACTATCTGTTCATTAAGTATATGAAAATCCTCTTGAAACATATAAATTTTTCTAATGAACTCAATATGGTTATATTCTCCTTCAACAGAGGATGTTGGCCATTCTTCTAATTTGTGAATATATTTTTCAGAAATTGTATTTTCTGCTAGAAAAGGGGTTAAAATTTCATTCAAATGAAGCTTTTCTTCAGTCAAATTTGTAGAATATATGGGCATATGTGAATAGTTTTTATAAATTTTCTCTACATGTGCAAGTATTTCATTCTTCAATTTATGCCTTTCATTTTCACTTCTTGCCAAATGTGTGGCAAAAAGGTTGGTATTATAAACTATTTCTAAAACATGAGATTTCAAAACTGTGAGTTGTACATAAATCTGAGTTTCCAATTCATCATTGTGTACTTTATTTTTCTCTCAATTCTGTCACATGAATTGGAAATTGAATCAAGTCTGGCATTTGTCACTTTACATAATTCAGTGAAGGTTCTATCATTATTTCTCAAGTAATTGATACTTGATGTTAATTTATTTAATTCTTTACCAAATTTACCAAGTTCTACACCAATAATGGATTTAATATAATTTATTTCATCCATTATTTATGTGGAAAAGTCCTGTTCATTCTTTCCTTTTCATTGGCTGTGAACTCATAAGAGTTCTGGACATATTGAATACACTGTCCATGGCTGAAGGCTTAAATTGGAGGATCCTGTACCCTTGTGGGTAAGGTCTGTGCCAATTGGCTTCACATTTGCCCTTGTCTTGATGGCTCTTGGGAACTCTCTGCTTTATCTGAGGTCCTCTGTGCTTGTCTTTGGACACTTTTGAAGCTGTTCGACGCCACTGGGCCTTCTTTCTCCAAAGATTGTGTCATTTCCAACTCTTTCTTCTGGTATATGGATAAGAAACTTTGGTTCTTCAACCAATTGTTTATCTTTTTGACCTTGCCTTTGCAGGACAATGGACTAAATTGTCCTAAGCATTCTATTTTCTTCTCTTGACCCTGAAAGCTCTTGATGTGTAAGTAGGAGTTCATAGCCCCCTGCCAAAGGCTTGGGCATATTTTCCACTCCTCTTCCTTGGCTGCTCTGTACCAAGTTTTGTACTGGGACTGATATATTTCAATTTCTTCCACTTGGAAATGATTCAGCCCTTAAAACATTACCTTGAATTAGTTCAGGCTCAGAGTTAATGTCAAAGTTTGTAGGTACAGACC
The DNA here is from genome assembly GCA_023105745.1 of Austropuccinia psidii. NCBI lineage: Eukaryota > Fungi > Basidiomycota > Pucciniomycetes > Pucciniales > Sphaerophragmiaceae > Austropuccinia > Austropuccinia psidii. Next base: position 65,416,130 of record JALGQZ010000005.1, read on the forward strand.
TTGGGGAATGGGGGGAAACTCTGGAATCCCCCAGAAATGTCTTCCTTGAGGAAGATTTTCCAGATCTGGACCTGTTCTTGCTTCTTCCCTGTCCACATCCATCTGGTTGGACTGAATAGTTGCTTCCATTTCTGGTATGCCCCATTTTCACATCAATTGAAGTGAAAATAAAGAATAAAGACAGAAAACACACACCTTTTGGCGGTTGTTTGAATATTCCTGCTTTGAATAAAGTTCCTCTTTTAGCAATTTGCACTTCAATGCTGTTTTCAGATTCTGGACTGGCAATATATCTCTTACTGAGCTTATTAAAAGCTGAAATGTATTTGATTAAAGACACTAGAGAGGAAACAAAATGATAAAAGAAAAATTATTTATCATAATTCTTAATTTTCAAGATTTTTTTATGAGCTTATTATTTTTCTATATTCAAAAAGAATTATAATTTTTAAAGAGAAAAAAATATATTTGAGATCTTGAATCCAAATTAATTAAGAGTAACTCAAAGAATAATTTTATACATTTTTGGATGTGAAAAAGCTGTGTGTAAAAAAGGACAAAATTGAACCAAATTCCTCAATGAAAAAGATTTTAGAGATCATTTCAAAAGTAGAAATAGTTTTAACGTTGAATTGAAAGAAAAAAATTATTAAATTAATATATTTTTGAGCTCAAAAATATGTTAATTAAGGGTACAAGGCTAAAGGATTATGGCCAGGCCCCCAAATGTAAGATGTGTCTATGAGAAGTTTGATAATATTAATATTAAGCAACAGTACCATTACTGTTCTTATGCAATATGATAATAGAAATTATTATAACCACAATTAAATAATTGTTTAATTAATCATTTGTTTTAATTTTTATACACTACTAGTAATTATAACAGTAAGCAGTAATTGTATACAAGAATTAATTACAAGAAGTATTTGATAATAAAACTATTTTAATATATAATTATATTTTGCAAGAATAAATATAAATATAATTCTTGAAGAAAACTAATACTAGAGAAAAACTTTGAGAATTAATTGAAACCACTCAATAATACTCCAATGAACCTTGGAAAGAGTTGGTAGAGAGATTTGACAGATAAATTGTAGATTTAAAGGATCAAAATTTGATTTAAAACAGTATGACAGAAAAATAAAGTTTATTTGTATGATTCAAAGTCTTTCTTATTTACTCTGAAAGATGAAAACACTCAAGAAAGTATTTAACTAATACTTACTTGTTGGTAATAAAGGTATAATTGGATAATAAGATGATTTGGAAAAAACAGCAAGAGGAGGTCTCTTTATAGTCAACAACAGCTCACAGAGGCATTCCATGGAGCAAACTGAAAGACCAGTTAGTCAGAAAGAAAGTATCTCTTTTGGATTATTGATTGCATCATATGTTGTCACGTAAGATTATCATAATTACTTACTTAAGGATTTTACATGAATACCAACCCATTGTTGATAAGAATAAAAGGAGTAAAAAATGTAAATCTTGTTTTATTTCAAAATAAAGATTAATTTCTCAAGGTTATCAATTATATTGGAAATTAAATCATAGGTTGTATTTTCTGTGAATTTTTGAAGATTTGGTGTTTCATGAGGAGTCATCAAAAATGGACTGTAAGTAAAACTTTTAATTTTACTTATGCAGCCATAATTATTTTTGGTTTATTAATGAATAATACCATTATACATTGGTACTTGAGTTTTCAGAAAGATTAATTGAGAATTGTATTTTCTTTAAATTCTCCAATTTTTTACCTCATTTCTATGTAGAATTGCAAATAGCACAGCATAGCTGGTTGCTATGAGGTAAATCAATGGATAATAGTCGAAAAAAGGGTTTTACTTAAGCTTTTAGGGCTTATCCATTGAAAATAATTAAGAATTGATGTGGTTACAGGAGTCTAAGTTGCTCTTTACCTCCTTGTCACATAAAAATAGCAGCTTATTTGCAATTTTCTTATGATTTAATGAGAGTCTAGCTTGGTAACTAAGTTCCCAAAAGGCTTTAGTATAATAATTGGGCCATGATTAGCCATGAATACAAGCTTTAGAGGTTTCCATGACTCAGAAGCCTCAGAAGTTGGGTACCTTGGCTCTCTTTGATGACTTTTGTCCCCCTTAGCTATTTTCACATCCAAAATAGTAATTTTGGCTCCAAGACTGATATCCACTATGGGTGTACCCAAACTGTATGTAAGAATACTGTATTTCTAAGTTCCAAAAACATGAATAACACTCATCTTAGTGTATATGTAACATGGGATTTCTGACATTCCTATTATTTTGGCATGAAATTGAGAAAGCCAAAAATGTTCACAATCATTTTATGTGGTATTGAAGTATTTTTGATATTACCACCTCATAGAGTTAATCAAAGCTTATTGAATGTATGGAGCTACCCTAGGTTAAATTTTGTCTGAAATCCAAATATGGCCTTAAATACATGGAGTTACATACTCACAAAAAAGTTATTCACCTTTTCTTAAATCAAAAAGGATGGATTTTGGATATATGCATGACTTATGGGTTATGCATATTTCAAAATTCATTTGAATGTTAATGGGGCCTATTTGGGTATGTAAAATATACCTCAAGGCTCCCAATACACATTAGAAGAAGGCTACAAGGTCACCAGAAGAAAGTTTGCACCCTGTATTGGTGAAAACTGCCCAGATGTGGTTGCAAAACCATATCTGAGCCCAATAAAGGCTGTAAAGGCTGTATTACAACCACAAGCCAGTCCTTGGAAGTGAATATCATTAAATATTCCTATTTGAACATGTCCAGAGTACCTTTAAGCCCAATTTCAGGATAACAAGGTGCATTTTCTCTTCCAAAAGGAGACTCTCCATCCTGCTCTTGAATACCTACCTAGTAAAACTGTCTAAAAACAGCTATACTCTTGGAAAATAACTAGTTATACTTTAGTATTTAGAATTTTACTGTTATAATTAGCCATTTGATAATCAGTGCACCCAGGGCTTTCAGCAGCACTCACCACCACTATAAACTCATAGTAAAGCCCCAAATACTATTTTAAACTATTTTTTATTATTACTTTACATGTCAAATTCATAGCTAGAGCTGTATTTAAAATTATTATAGAGTTATCATAGACTTAGCCTGACACAAACGATAAAAGAATGAGTAATACCATATTCTCTGAAGGACTATAAAAGGGATGGCCAATAAGCTACATTTATGATATAATGTTTTTCTCAGAAACTTGATAAGATCATCTAACAAGACTTGAAAGAGTCCTACAAAAAATATGAGAATCCCTTGAAAAAGTGTCATTTTGCATATAGCAAATTAAAAGCACTGGGAAATGTATGTGGAATGAGTTTGGGAATAGATAAAAATAAATTAGCAGCAGTACCACTGAAACCAATTCCCCAAACTAAAAAAGAAATCCAATCATTCTTAGGATTTGCTGGCTATTACAAGAAACACATCAAAGACTTTGAGAAAATTGCAAAATATTTGTATAAAGTATTTGATCAACAGAAAGTCCATGAGATGACTAAAGAAGCAGTCAAATTATATGAGGAACTTGAAAAATCCCTCAAAAATTCCCCTTTATTCTTGATGGAAGATTGGAAATTACCTCCCAAATTGTACATTGATGCTTGTGGAGAAGGATTAGGTGCTGCACTACACCGAACCAAAATTATCAATGATAAACCTGTTGAGAGGAAAATTTGATTTATTTCAGGACAAATTAAGCCAAAAAGTAAGACATGGAGCAAGTAAAATGGAATGAATTTGCTTAGTATGGGCTTTAGAAAAGCTACACTATTACTTAGATAGAAAATTATTTGATTTCATTACAGAATGTAATACTGTAAGATCATTAATAAAAATGAATAAACCCAATAGAAATATGCTGAGATGGCAGATTGCTATTGAGTAATATAGAGGAAATATGACCATAGTTCATAAATCTGGAAATATTCACAAAAATGCAGATGGTATCAGCAGATGGGCTTTAGCAAATACACCTGAAGACCCAGCATGGGAACCACAGGAATGAAATAATATAAAAAGAATATGTGGTACAGACATTGGAGCAGCATTCTTCAACCAAGTTAAAGAAAAATATAATATGGACAATAATTTCCCTATTTTGTACCAAATCTTTATTAAAGACTGTAAAGACCAATAATTATCTTCCAAACCAGATGAATTATGGAAAAAAAGCCTATGATTAGAGAAGATTCCACCTTCTTTATAATTAAACAAGCATAAATGTGTTATTAACCTAGCTGATAGAGTTGGTATAAAGACTATACTAGATAAGTGCCATGAAAGTGTTGTTTTCAGACATCTCTCAGAAGATAAGACACTAGAAAGGGTGAAAACCTGCTCTTGGTGGCCAAATTAGAGAAATGATGTTTCAGAATATTGCAAAACTTGTGACAGATTCCAAAAAGGAAACAGAGCCACAGGAAAGAGATTTGGAATGATGATACAAATACAGGAGCCAAAATATCCATGAGAAATAGTTCATATGGATTGGGTAACAGCTTTACCTCCAGGAGGAGATAGAAGTTTTAATGAATTCCTAATGTTAGTTAATAGGTACAGAAAAAAAACAATGCTCTTACCATGTAATGAATATGACACAGCTATGGAAACAGCCATGATGATAGGGAATACAGTCATCAGCCATACAGGCTTATTCCAAAATATCATAAGTGGTAGAGATCCCAAATTCACTTCAGCCTTATGGATTAATCTCCATAAATTATTTTGCACAAAACTATCATTCTCAACAGGTTATCACCCTCAGACTGCTGGACTTGTAGAAAGAATGATACAAACTCTAGAGGACATGATCAGAGGGTTCTTTGCTTATGGACTAGAACTCAAATACTGATGGTTTTACCCATCATTGGTGTAATATGCTACCACCTCTTTAGATGGCATATAAAACATCAATCCATTGATCAGCTGGTAAAACACCTTCAATTTTAGAAAAAGGTTGGAATACAGGACTACCTTTTCACACCCTCAAAAAGGACTTGGTTGATGTACATCCAAAGTAAAGTAGCTTCAAAATAATGCTTGATAAATAAAGACATCATGCAAATAGATATGTGAAGAATTCTTTTAAATATGCAAAAGAAAGATGAGAAAAAAGTCACAAGACACCTTATTATAAAATACAAGACTTAGCTATAGTATAAACTTTAAGCGTTAATAAAATGAAAGGTCCAAAGAAATTAAAATATTCCTTTGTAGGAACATTTATGATAAGAGCCCTACATGGACCTAATTATGTGCAACTGAAGTTAACATGTGAATTAATGAACAAAACCCCAACTTTCCCTTTAAGTATAATAAAAACTTACATTTCAAGTGATAAGTAATTATTTCACCTATGAAATGAACCACCACTTGAAATTCCCCCCTAGAAGAAGGAGAAGAAAAAAATTGTGAAAGTTCTTAAAGAAAGGAGGACAAGAAGAAAAAAAAGAAAGGGAATACCTTGTAAGGTATAGAAATCCAGCTCAAGCAGATGAATGGATACTTGAGAAAGATATAACTAATTATGACAAGCTATCAAGGAGGTTTAGAAATGAAAGAAGACCTAAAGAATAGGAAAGTTAAGCATTATTGAGCTTCAGACTAAGAAGGTCTATGAAAGAGGTATGACAGTGGATGATACCCTAATTAACTATATTGGATGGTGGTGCAATCTTTTTTGGTGGTATGGAATTTTAAACTTTGAGATATGAAGAAAAATCCAGAAATGTCACAAAACAACTTTACAAAACTTAGTTTTACAATAAGAATTGAAATTATAATCTTAAAATAAGTAGAAATTCCATAAAAAGGCATTAATTCTTGATCATATAAGAAACAAAGGAATAAACATGTGGAATGAATTAAACCATTTGATTGTCAATCCAAAACTACATATATGACTCTTTTATTTTGTACATGTAAATCCAATACTTAATGAGATAACCTGGATATATGCACTTTTATGATGAGGGCATATATTGATGGCTTATAGCTCATATATTTTGAATTATAAATTATAAAGAGTTGATTCAAAAAGAAGTTTACTAAAAAATAGCTTCAATAATAAATACATGAAATATATTTGAGAAGTTATAAACAAGGTTAAATGCTATACTGGAATATTGGGCAACATAGCAATAGCTGTTGACCAGTTGAAATTAAATATGGTCCAAAATAAAAAAAAATAGATTCAAAGATTCTTATAGTTCATGAGTGATTAATGATGTAGTCTTAATTATTATATATAAGGTATAACCCTATGAAATCATGGTTTGAAGTCTAAAATAGTAAATTTTGACAGAGAAGTGGAGCTACAAGAAAAATGATCAAAAATAGAGTTTTCATGATATAATAAAATAATATGGGAAGCTTATTAAAAAAATTCCAAGCTGTCATAATTCACTCTTTGAATTGCTTCAATGTGAATTATTTCAAGGTTCTCAAGGATTAAAGTTAAGGCTCAAAAATGATCATTTCTGAGAAATAACTCTAATCATATTTTAAGCTTAAAAGTTGAATAAGAGAAGAAACTGGTGGATAGTAGTTTTTCATGATTAAAGCTAGTATTAACCACAAAATCAAATTAATTTCCAAGCTTATTATTTCATAAAACTAGAGTTATAGCTATAACTCTAAATCATGGTGTAATAATGACATAAAAAGGTTCAATAATGATGTAATGATGACAAAACCATAAAATATTGACCAATTAAAGTAGATATAGCTAGTAAAAATCTACCAGAGGGAAGGATCTTTAATATAAAAAGAACTCGTCTTACTCTGTTTCCTCCTCAGATGCATCAAATACAATCAAAAATTAAATAAAAAAGTAATTTCTTTATTCTTGAAACATAAAACTCTTATATTATTAAAGAACAAAGATTAAGATTGTATTAATCACTATTTTTGACATTATTAATCCAATGTTTCATTTTTTGGTTAAATTCTCTTGAAGATTTTTAAATTCATGTAAAGATAGTAGAATTTGTAATTATCTCTATTCTTAATTGTAAATACAATTTAAATAAGTTTTATTCACATTTTTAGTGATAAAAAAAATACAAAATTACTATATAAAGTGTCAAAAGTAGGTTATTTTATCTTTATTATCATTCTTAATAGTTCTATTATCAATATAAATATTATTTAAATTAATTCAAAACTTTAATATTGGTGATATTACTGTTGTAAATTGGTTTTTATTATTAAATAAAAATACTTCAGGTATCTATTATTTGTTTGTAACAATAACAACTTTCCATAAATATATTCATTATCAAATATTAATATATTTACTTTATAATATAATTTATATAATTTCACTCTTTTTGAATAATATGTATATTTTTATGCCATAATTATAATAATTTTCTTAATCTTATTCTTCATTAAAATTGGGAAATTCAGAGTAAAATAAGTAAAATATTAGTAATTTTTACTTATTGTTTCATAGTAAAGCCTTACACTAATAATAGAGGTTCTTGATGAGTAGATTGAAGTTTCCATGTATTTTCATTTCTGAGTTTTTGTATTATTTCTTGAAAACCAAGTTTTTTTAATCTGTTTAATATTGTAATGGTATTATTACATATATGATAAAGAGACTGATAATTTCTGCTTTATGTAGGTGGAAGTATTCACTGATTATTCCCAAACATTTTTTGGAAGTTTAGTTGAATTAAGCAAACATCTGTCCTTTTCTAGTATTGTCCAATTAGCTCTTTTCAAATAGCTGTTGTGTTTGGGGGCTTCTGTAGGTGAGAAGATGTGTGTGAATCCTGGATTTTCAGCTGAGTGTTAAAATTTCTTGCTTGTGAATTTTCAACCTATATCAGATATTAATTTTTGAATTTTTGTTCATGTTTGATTTCAATTTGATTTGTAGTAATAAGAAAGGAGTTAAAGAAATCTGATTTATTTTTGAGAAACTTTACTATTTATTAGTTTGAGGTTTAATTGAAAAGTTTTAGGTAACACTTCAATCCTGATGCTGATGGTGGTTTAATTAGACTAACAAAATCTAAGTGTAATCATTATATTAGTTCTGTGGCAGTTTTGAAGATACCCTTGAATGGCGGCTTGTGATTTTTGTTTATCTGTCAGGTAGGAAAGTCAAACTTGTCAACTGGAAGTCCTAATAGCTTTAAGAAAGTTGAACCAGGATCTCTTCATCTTTTTCTCCAGAGGTTATTTGTGAGATTTTGTGTTAAGAAGATTTTTGGTGACTTTTAGTTGGTATACCTCATCCTATTTATTATTTTTCCAGTAAGTTTGTTGTTTTTATTAGATATAAGTGAAAAATTCCTTCCTTCCTTCTTGAAAGTGTTTTTCTTCTTAAATAGTTATAGGAGACTCAATAGATTGGATTTGAGAAAAGGTACTAATAGGCAGTTTTTGATTTATTATATTTTATTATTGCATAGTACCTTTACATTAACTATTCCTTTTGCTATCAGTTTACTTTTCAAAATTCCAGTGGTGATGTTTATATTGATAGTTTTTTGGGTGTTTACAAAGATATTTAAGATGTTGAGAATATGAGAAGTTGCACCATAATCCAAGATGATTTTGTCGTTTTCGGTTGATCAATGAGTTATTGTTTTTACTAATAATTGTGCTTTGGAAAGATTTGTTGAGGAAATGAGTTTGTTAATTTTTTAACATACCTGTTTAGTCCTAATTGTGGGTTTCCAACCCAGCAATATTCCTTTTTGTGCGTGGTAAACTTGGAACTATGATGGCCATTTTTCAGTAGTACAGTATCTTGTGTTGTTCATGGTATGGTTTTTTTAAAGCAGATGGATTTCTATCTTGGTTTTATAAAATAGTCTTATTTATATGATTATAACCTTGAAATATAGTCAGTATCACATCTAGCTTTCTGATCAAATCTTCATTTAACGTAGCCCTTCTATAAATTGATTAAGTTTTGTGTCTACTCCTCTTTTACCAAGTAAGGAGAATGACAGTAAGTCATTTGAAGAATCAATTTTGAAAGCCTCAAGTTTAAGAGTCATTTTTCTATAGTTATCTATTTAGTTTTTTAAGTTTCCACCATAAAAGAACTGTTACCATTTATCTCAGACATAAAATCTGTTTACAGCCCATTTGGAAGCATATTATTCAGTCATTTTTCCCATAGTAGATTAAATTTCTCAATTGTGTTTGTGTTAATGGCTTTACAAAAAACCTTTTCATTGATTCTTCTAGTTATGATATTAATAGCTTTGTGACTTTCCCTCTTCCATTTATTCGTATTTGTGCTATTTGAATCATTAGCAATAGCTTTTTCATATACTTCCAGTGATTCTTTATATCTAAAATGTATTTTCATCCTCATGGACCAAGTACCATAATTGGTGCCATCGAGGATGGGAATCACGCATATTCCTTTGAGTTCAGAACTAACTTCTGTCATTTTGTGTTCCACCTTTATTTGAGCATAATTAAAGAATGTAAATCTGTTAAGCTTAAGAAACTAAAGGTGGATTTTGTAAGGAGTTTAGTATATGTAACTAGCATAAAAATAGTCAAATAATTGGTACCTAAAGGTGGAAAAGCAAGTGTTTTTGTGCTCTTGAATACCAAAATGGGAGTAGGGCAAAAGTATAAGAAAATATGAACCAAAGACTGGCTCAAAGAAGGAAATCAATATCAAGTGAATTTTGGTTTTCATAAAACTTTCTCGTTAAAGCAGTGAGTGTAGGTTCTTATATACAACATGTGTTATTTATCAAGTAAAACAATCATTGTTCTTTTGAGCTTATACCTTTTCAGCATACGGACAATTTTCCAGTATAGCTCATTTATAATTCTCATCAGATTATTTTAATGAATCTGGGATATGTATGTTTACAACAGATTAAGGTATCATTTTATTTTGCGTATTTTGTCTCTGGGAGTTATGTTGATGCCAAACCTTTATACCTGAATGCATATAATCAATATGCTCCTTACAGAAATATTGTTTATGCATCTCTTGGATCCGGCTTCAAGTGTTCCTTGACGAGTGTTTCAAAGCACTCTTCTTGTTTTGGTTCAGAGCTATGCTTACCAATTCATGTAGCATTGTTTTTTATGTAAAAGAAAATTAATTTAAATGGTCCAAGACATTATTCCATATCGATTTTATTTTTTAATAAAAAGGTCTTTCTTATTGAAACATTATTATAGAATTTTATTTTGGTATGATAAGAGAAGTTCACAATAACCCAGAAATAAATTTAAAAAATTTAAAGAAATTTTCTCTCAAGATGAATTTCAAAGATGGTGTTTTCACTAAAAAAACCACAATTGATTCCTTAATTTTCACTCATTATGGTATAAAGTAAAAATTGGTGTTGTGCACGAACGTATTTCAATTACACTTAAAGTTATTAATAAACAACTAGATACCTTCGAATTTCCTGTAATCTGGGAAAATACTCTTCATTGATAAATGCTAGCTTGGCTAGTAATCTCATCATGAACATTACAAGCATTTTCCTCCTTATGCCGCTCTCCTTCTCTTTTGTGTTCCTGTTCCCTTTGAAAAAAATTGTGTTTGTCTTCTGGGTATTGCTCATTTTTAAAATTAACATTCTCTGAAGGTTGTTTATGAAAGATAGGTCCCTGAAAGTAATTGAAATTCTGGAACTTGATTATTGAATCATAGAATTGTGGAGTGGAAAACCTCATTTTGATCAACATCTTGACATAGGTGTTAATGGTGCTACTGGTTTGAGTTCCCAATTCTGTATCACTTATGAATCATAATTTCCTTTCCAACTTTGTGTATACTTGTTCTCTGTTTCCAATCATTCCCCTATTTTGGATCAATTTCCTTCCCCTCTATCATTATTAGTTTTTCCAAAGCTATTGGGATTTGCTACTCACATTGATGACTGTGAGAATTACCCTTATTCCACTCCAGTGTAATTCAGGAGACAGTTATTTGTATTTATCCACTTTAGCATAACATACACCTATTCAAAAAAGGATTTTTGATATTAGTATTATATAATTTAATATGAAATAAGTCTGCCTATCCCATGTATCATATTATGATGTTGAAATTGGACAAACAACCCTCCCCCTGAGCTGCATCACACAAGTCTTTGATACCTTAAGAAGGTTTATAAATTAAATTGATTAAATTTATGAGGTTTGTTAGGATTACCCTAAATGTGTTCATAAATTTTTATAAAAAATATCAAGTGTCTCAAACGTGAGATTCTTAAATATTGCATAGTCATTATTTTTTTGTTTGTTACTATTAAAATACTTTGACCATGGAATGAAACCCATGGATGTACTCTCCAGATTTTCAAAACTTATTTTTAATTAAATCATTATATTAAGAAACTACTTTGTACTATATTCGCAGCAAATGAATGAACTTTTACACTTTTTCTGGGACTCATTGAATGTACTTTGGCTTTATGCTTGAAATGGCTGGGCCTCTACATTAACAAATTTGTTCCTCACATGATTTAGTTTCTGCTAAATTGTTTTTTTTGCAAATTTAGTTGAGAATTTTGATTTTTGTGAAATTTTTTCATTGTTTTACTGAGGATTGACTTGGGGTTTCTTCCATCTTTATTTGAATATCCATTTTGTATTTTTTGATTAAATTCATAGAATCTTTTTCATAATTCCTATTGAGATTTAGGTTAATTGAGTGACTCTTCAAAGTCATCCTGCTGAAAAAAAGAGGTTTTCTTATGGACTTTTTAAAGATTTTGAATTTTGAATTCGGAGTTCCATCAACCATTTTCAAAGATTTGAGATAAATGAAAAGAAAAAAATTATATAAATTGAAGCTTTAACAAGATTAATTTCTTTTTTGTAGTTATTTTATTTGATATCATTATTATGTTACAATGAACTATTACATTTATTTTAAAACGAGTTTTTGAATTTTTTGAATTTTTTTTGCAGACTCAATGGCAAATCTGCTACAAGTGAAACAGATGTGGATATTTTAAGTTTTTGAGGAGTTGTTTTCAAAAATTTCGATTGTAAATTAGATTTTTGATTGAAATTATAAGCAAGAGCCTTTCCAGGGGGGCTCAGACTAATGTGGGTAGACTCATGGTCCTTTGGCTTTACTTGATCTTCAATTGATATAAGCGCTGTATTTTTTTGAGAAATCCTCAAACCAAGATCTCTCAACCATTTTTGAAGATAAAGTTTTCTAATGTATCTCCAATTCAACCTCTAATTTAGTTCTTCAATGTGAACTTAACATTTTAAAGTGTTAATTCAAAATTAATGAAAAACAAAAATCAAAAAATAATTTCAAAATAAATTTTAAAACAAGCTCAAAAACCCAATCATAAACTAGGCTTAAATTTTGTTTTATAGAAACTCTTAATAATTAATTTGATAAAATGAATTTAAAAAAAATATAATAAAATAGAAAGATGGAAATTGTTTAATTATTTTAATAGGGTTCTGGTAAAAGCATGTAATCCCTTAGATGTTTTTACTAATTTATGGTCAAAACATGTAATTTTTTTGTAAAAAAAAATAAGTGACATCTTTTTTAGAAAAATTCCTCAGAAATTTTGGAGGAATTTATAAGTTTTATTGGGAATATTTATTCTATTGTGGGATATTAATATACTCAAATTGTTTCATAATTTGTTTGCCAAATTCCTCTAAATTGACTAATCTTTTTCAAAAATTAATTAAAAGACTTCCCACTTATGAATTTCATTAATTTTTTTTAAAATAAAGGGTTTAATCTTCAGAATCAAAAATCAGAAGCCCATATAATTGGGAAAATTGTAGGCCCAAAAAGTGTTTTTTATAGTTTTTGTTCATGTTTGTAAGTAAATTAAAAATGCCGTTTATGGCATCAACAATTCCATAAATTAATTGAATGTAATCAACGATGTCATAAATGACATTTATGGCAGCAAAAATACCATCAATGAGATTAATGGCATCACATATACCATAAATGAGATCAATGGAATCAAAAATACAAATAATGAAATGACAAATACCATAAATAAAATGAATGGTATCAAAAATACAATAAATGACATTAATAAAATAAACTATACCATAAATGACATGAATGGCATGACAAATACCATAAATGACATAAATTTTATTTATGGCATCAAAAATGAAATAGATGACATAGAGGAAATCAATGTAATAGACAATTCCATAAATGACATTAATTGAATTAGCGGCATTGGAAATGCCGTTTGTGGCATTAGTGGCATTAACAATTTAATTCATTCCATCAAGAATTCTATTTATGGAATGGAAAAGGGGTCCATGGCTTTTCTTATGTGTTTTTACTAATTTATGGCAAAAACACGTAAGAACTTATGTGTTTTTACCAAAATGCTTACATGGGCTTACCAAAGTCCTTTAAATAATAAATAATTAAGAAGGTAATCATTTTTACTGATAAAAAAAGAAAACATTTCTTCATTTAAACTCAAATTATTTTATTGAATTATTATTAATTCTTTTTTTTCATAATATTAAAATTTCAATGTTCTATTGAAAGGTTTACTTAAATAGCAAAATAATATTTTTTTAATCCAAAAAAAAATATATATATAAAAATCAACTTATGAATTATTGATAAAATATTTAATTATTTATATTAGATAAATTTATAAAATATTCTATGTAAAAAAACCAGTAAAACTATCATATTTTATGATTTTAATTTTGATTTTAATATTTAAAAAAGGTTTATAATAGATAAAAAAGCAGATTTAATTCATTCTATTGATCAATGGGCAAAAATTCATAAGATATTGATCATAGTTATTTTCTTTGCATAGATAAAACAACTTCCAAACTTTTTTATAGTTTTTTAGTATAATTAGTAAATATTATAAATTTAATTATCATTAGATTTTTAAGTTTTATTAATAATGTTGCTTTTTTATTATAAATTTCTGGTTTGATTTAAACACAATAGAACTAATTAAATAGAATAACTTTATAATAGTAGGAGTTGGTAGTTAAAGGATCTCATTGCTAAATAATGATTATGATTTTTTCAAAGAATATTTTCTTCATAACATATTTTCTTGTTTCAATTTTAATTCTTATCATTTTTATTTTAATTATATTTTTAAAAAATCATTCCAATTTATAATTTTTCTCAATTTATTTTTTGACTAAATTTCAAAAAAAAAATTTGTTTTAAAAAATTTCACTTTCAATTTTTTTTGGAAATTGGAAAATGTCTTGATTTGATTTTTGATTGATTAATTGATGGCTTTTCTTTGAAAAAAATGATTAAGAATGAATATTATTGTAAAAAATTGTCTTTTTTATAATAAAATTCATTGTATTTTCCATTGAAAAAAATGATACTTTCAAATCAAATCTACTTTATCCTATAAGTATACATATATATTTTCCAAAAGAGATAGTTCCTAAATTATCAAATAAAAGCAAGATATAAATTAATTAATTAATTTTATGAGTAATTCTCATTATTAAATTGAATAAATGAATTAATCTTTTAATGAAAAAAATAAAATCTTATATTCTCAAAGAGAGAACAAACAAAAAAATAAAATAAAAAAATAATAATTACATTTTTTTAATTTTATTAAAAAGAATGAAAAAATAAAGGAGTTTTTCTTAAATTATTTTTTTTAATTAATAAAATTAATATTGTCTTTTTTCTTTTTTTATTTTTGTAAAGCTTTTCAAAAATATTGGAAGTTTAATTTAAAAAAATGTTTTTATTATTATTTATACTAACTATTCAAGTCAAAAAAAAGATTTTCAGAAAAATGATAATCTTAATTCAGAAACCAAATCAAATTAAAATTCTAAAAAACAAAAAAAAAGAGTAATGCTTACTATTTTAATTCAAAAAACAATAATTTAAAGCTTTTTGAATTTAAAATTATATTAATAATAATGATAGTAATAATTTTTCCATTTTTGTAATTGATTATTTGATCTTATAAGAAGAAATCTTAATAACAAAATCATTTAGATTAATTCTCCTACTTAAGTTAGTTTTTTGAAAAAAAAGAAAAATTAAAATTATATTAAAAAATTCATTTATCAACTTTATTATTATTACCATTATTATTTTTTTGTAAAATGATTCAAAGGATAGATATATTTTATAAGGGATTCATTAAATTAACAAAATTGTAACCTTTAATTTTTCAAAAATTCAAATCAATAGAATTATAGATTTGAAATAAATATGTTTTTTAATTAATTCTTGGGATGATTAAAGGTAATTAAATAAAATAATATTGAAATTTTTAAATGATAGATATTTGACTTAATAAAATTATTTTATTTGAATACATGAAATAAGCATCAACAAATTATTAATTCAATAAATTTAGGGCTTTGGCAAAAGCACATAAGCCCTTACATTTTTTTGCCATAAATTAGTGAAAACATGTAAGGTTTTAGTAAAAATACATAATGGGTGTCATGAACCCATTCTATATAAAACAAAAGAAACAAAAAACCTGTATTGGGAAAAAACCTGCCAAAAATTTCCAAAAAAGAGTTTTTTCCCAAAAATAACCCCCTCATCCATTTTTTTCAAATCCTTCAAAAGGAAAAAGGAAAAATACCCAATTAATACACATTATTTCCCCCTCCAAAACATTTTTTTTTCAAAAACACCATTAACAACCCAATTTTCCAAAGTTTTCCAAACTCATTTTCTTTTTTCCCCAAATATTGCATTTTCCTCCAAAAGCCCTGCCTCCAAACCTCTCAAATTGAATTTTTTTCCCTTCCCTTTTCTATTGATCAAAGATTTCAACCACTTAATTTAAGTTTTAACATCTTTTATCCCCTATTTTTTATATCTTGCAAGGTTCTTTCCTCTTGATTCAAGCCACCAAGCTCCCCCTTTTTTCCTTTTTTTTTGGAATTTATACAGCCTTTTCCCTAAAAAACTCTTCAATTCTAAATAAGTATCAAAGACAAGCTTTTTTTATTCCACAGTCCAATATTTATCTTTTTTCCCTTATTTCCATCCTCCAAATGAAATTCCAGCCATTTAAATCTGTTTTTTGGATAGCTGTTCTAATTTTCCCCCTTGGATTTCATCATTTCCAAAGTTTACCCTGTCCCCCCATTACTGTGAATTGGGAATTTCATGCCAACCACAAGCCCTAGGGTGGGAAGATAAATTAAAAAAGCACAGAATGTTATATTTGTCCAATTTTCCTCCCCCCTCTCAGAAAAAATGCACTAATTTAGAGGTTGATTCAGATTGAATTTCATTTGTATATAAAAATTGTTCCAATCATGCCCCTCCTTAGTAATATTCATTGCTTAAATACCACTTAAGTCACTTTTTTCACTTACAAATAGTCATAATACAAACATGAAAAAAAATATTGAAAATAATACAAACTTTTTGGTGAAATGGATAAAGAAAAATTATAAAATCTCAAAAGATAAAGAAAATTAATTATATATATATTAGATCATTAGAGTTAATTAAGAAAATTACATATTAAATAATAACAAAAAAGATTTTCTTTTGGAAATTACGATTTTGAAATTTGTTTTTTTAATAATTTGATATTCATATTTGAAATATTTTCTTTTTAAAAAATAAAGAATTTCATTTTTTAAATAATCTCAAACTTTAATAATAGAATATAAAGGAAATATATTATATAGTATTTAAGTTTTTAAAATTAATTTTTTGGATTTAAAAAAATTGAAAAACAAATTTCAAATTTAAACTACTGTTAATTAATTTCTTCTTTATTGAAAAAACAAACAGATTAAATATTTTTGAATGTTCTTTTTCTTTTTTTGAAATTTCTTTGTTGAAAAATTCTTTTATTTTTATTGATTGATAAAGTCTTTCTTTTAAAGCTATGTTCTCTTTTGATAGTCATGGATTAATTGTAATAATGTGAATATGAATAGGATGAACCAACTAATTAATCAATTAAATCTCTTAAAATTTTCTTATCTAAATTTTTTTATAACAGATTTCCTTTTGATTATGATAAATAAATTCACTCTCAGAATTTTTTGAAAGGACATCTCTACCTCTTTTTATGGTTTGTAACTATTATTTTTTATAGAATTTTTTATTTTTCAATTTGAATTCTTAAAAAAGGTTTGAGATTTCAATTAATTTAGAAGAACTGTTCAAATTTTGAATTTTAAACTCAATTATTGTTTTCTAAGCTCTTTAATGAAATCTAATTTTTTCAATTTTAAATTGAATTTAAATTTTGAGCTTAGTAATCTCAATCTCATTTTTAATTAATATATTTTTTTTGAAAAATATATATTTCATTTCTCAAAAAGATGCATTCTATATTTTTATTTTTTGGAATGAGACTTCAGAAGCGGTGGATAGCTTAGTCCTGATACCTTATTAGTAAATAAATTCCCTTTTGAAGGTCATTTTATTCTTAATTTATTTTTTAAATATTCTATAGATCTTTATTGATTTTTTCTGTTTCATTCTCAATATTTCAATGTTTTTTGTTATGTTACCTGAAAATTATCCTTTTGAAAGTAATTACAATGTTTTTATTTTTATTTTTTATGTTTAGTTAATTTATTCAATAG
The DNA here is from genome assembly GCA_023105745.1 of Austropuccinia psidii. NCBI lineage: Eukaryota > Fungi > Basidiomycota > Pucciniomycetes > Pucciniales > Sphaerophragmiaceae > Austropuccinia > Austropuccinia psidii. The sequence continues at coordinate 65,433,724 of JALGQZ010000005.1, forward strand.
GTTAGATTTTCTTGTTTCTTTTCTACATCATCTTTAATTGAACTTTATTAGCAAATTTGATGATAAATTTGAATCATCAATTGAAACAAGATTTATTTCAATTGGACGATTCAATTTACTTTCTAAAAAACCTAGATTCTGTTTCAATTGATTACAAGAAATTATTATTTTCTTTTTTATCCAAAAACTAAAGGCCAGGCTCCAATAAAATGGATGATAATTAATCCTTTAAAGTCCATTGAAGCCCCTAATTAAAGATGAACTTATATATTCTTTAAAATATTTATACTTGACATATTTTTCAAATCACTGTTAAATTATTGATCCCTCTAATTATACTTAACTATACTCATGGTTTAAATTGATGAACTTTTCCATTTCATCAGAGGGGTTCAAATCTGACAAATCATGGGTTCCAAACACTGAATTATTTTCCATAAAGATACTGAATTTGATTTTTATCTTTTCTAAAGTACCAAAACTCATTAGCTGTGGTATTTTGAGTAACCATAAATCCTTTTTTTTGTTCCTAAATCCTCAATTATTTCTACAAGATCCTGAGTATTGATAAGAACTTTTATAAGAATAAATCTTTCTGAAGATTAATATTTTTTACCATCAAATTAAATAAAGATTCAGCTTTAGTGTTCAAAAATATGTATTTTTTTAATTTATTCATATAAAGCCAGAAACAACTAAAAGAAGAAATTTAAGTTTCAAAATCATAAAATTCAAAAGATCTCATGAATACCTCTACTAGAACATGACATTTTACCAGAAAGATTAGAGCATGCCACTTGAAATTGAGCTTATTAAGAGCTTGAATATTATATAAATATTTCGTATGTAATTTATTAAAAGAGATATCTCATACCATGGAGGTTCTTTTTCTCTCCTTTTATCTTGAGAGTCTCCCTCATAGCAAGCTCAAGCAGCTATGTTGTAGAAGAATACAGCTCATTTCTTTGTTTTATATATCTTATTAGAAATGATAAAGTATTTCAAAAAAGCTCGAAACATAATCAACATGAGACAGCAATTCACATATAAGTTTCCCTTACAAGAATTGGGTGCAATGTTAATGGTACATTTTTGGGAAGATTGGGGAAATTTTTGGTATCAGAAATGGTGCAGTTTTTACATATACACAAAGGGCCATTTAATAATTGATAAATTTGAAGATCACATACTTCTCATGGCCCAACAAGCAAGAAAGGATCAAAATTTCACAATTAATGAAATCTGAAGGCTTTCCTTGTTGTTTTATTTGTATTGATGGTAGTCTCATTCAATTGTCCCAAAGGCCACCTAATAATGGAAAGCTTAATCATGATCGTGAAAGAAGTATGTTTGTCTCTTCCTTAGGTCATTACCATAATATAAAAGATAATTACTTTGGATAAAGGGTATGAGAAGAACTGATAATGAATTTCTATTTAGTTAATTCATTTCAGTCAAGCTAGGATGTGAAGTCAATCATTATTTTACTTCATTTAATGTTTTAATTCCAGGATAGGTACATGAATAAAGTGTATATAAAAATATGAGTACTCATGAAGGGCCTGAAATATATTTTTTCAAAAAAAAATATCTTTTGGCTGACTCACCTTATGAAATCTCAATAATAATTTCTCAAGAATACAAATGAAATGCAGCACATAATACAGAGAATACTAAATTAAAATTCTTCCTTGAAAAATCATAAGTAAGAATTAAAAATTAAATTGTAATACTTAAATGTCAATTTTAATCCCTCAGAGAAATTGAAAATCAAATGCAGAATATAAAGCAGGTAAAATTCTTCAATGATTGGTTTTTTAGCCGTGTAATTATTCATAAACCTTTGGAAAAGATTTGAGATTAATGGGACAATCTTTATTAAGAGAATAAACCACCAGCACTTCAAAATGTACCTGATTTGGTCAATAATAGGAAAGCTTTCAAGATGCAGGAACAGATCAAGAATTTAAAATTTAAATAGGGTGATATTATTAATTAAAATACTTATTTTTGTTGCAAAATTATTTTGGATTTAATATTGATTTTTTGAATGATTTTGAAAAATATAACTTGGAATCTTTTCAATTTAGAAGAGTGTTTAAAAGAAATATGTGAAATAGAATTATCCATCAAAGCTATATGAAATTTTGTTGAAAATTTATTTTTTATTTCATTTCTAATTTCCAATATTGAATAAGATATTACTTAAGGCTTCAAAAAATTCTATTTAATATGGATAATTAATATAGTGGAGTTTGCTATATTTAATGTTCATATTGAATTTCAAAAACGCCAATATAAATTATTTATAAGCAGAAGGAATCCTACTTAAAATGGAGTGTTGATCAAAAAGTTTATATTTAAAGTCTCTCTTTATTAAGTGATTTGAAAATATTGAAGGTTTTTTGAGATATTGAATCGAAATGAGGAGCCTGACAAAGTTTCCACTAAATCCACCTTGGGGATATAGAGTAAAATATATTATCTTTCCAGCACACAATGACATTTGAGAAATTACAGGACTCTGAAAAGTTGAATTGAAATACAAAAAAATGATCTGGAAAAGCAAAGAATTGATCAAATAAATCCTAATATTTAATAGCAAGCTGACCTCTTTGCTCATTTATATTAATGGAGAAAAATATTCAAATTATGAGGAATATTTTACAATTTATAAAGAGTATAAGTTAATTGATTAGGAAAAATATATGATCAAAGAGTTTTGAGAGTTTATGTAAGGTTTGCCTATGAAACCCTTGATCATAGTAACAATATGAAGAGTACTATGACTGTCCTCAGTAGAAAAATATAATATAATAAAGTATTATAACAACAAATTAAATATAATTATTAAAATAATTATATTCAAAAAATAAATTTAATTATTATTATATAATATAATAATAAAAAATATTAATAATCATAATAAATTATAATTATTCTCTTATTGTTATAGTCACTGACAGCTATAACAATAAGAAGTGTAAATTTCTTAATGAGAAAATTACACGTGGAAAATATAAATATTTAACCACTAATGAATGATATGAATATTGTTCATAAAAAGAGATTATAACACACACTGTGCAGATATAATTCTTATAAAAACACTAATAATAGATAAGAAAATTATAGAATTTTAGAGAAAAACTTACTTATAATATATACTTTAATACAACAAGTCAAATACCAAAGTTATTATATTAAATGATTATTATAAGTTAAGAACACGCAAGAAATCAATATTTTTGAAGATAAAACAACTTTTAATAATAAAAAATATGATTAAAGAGTTTCTGAGAGGAATTTGTGGATTTTTAAAATATATTTCAAGACAATAATTTTATAAAATAAAATATATTATTGGTGATTACAACTATAATATACTTTCTATGATTTCAATTCTCTAAATTTGAGATTTCATACATAATAAAACTTTACATGTTTAAATGTGTAATATAATTGGATTGATTAAATTGATGAACAAAAACAGTGATGAATAGACTCTTTTTTATGTCTGCAGAGCAGCTCTCATGATTCATAACGGATATAGAGGGCGTTCTAAGGTCAAAAACTGAAAACCCATGCTTAAAAATAAGGTTCTTAACTTAAAATAACTTAATTTTAATTGCAATTTAAAGTTACTGGTGTTATTCTTAACTACAAGTAACTTTAATCCTCATGTAAGTTAATTAATTTAGGTTTTAATATGAAATAAGTTTATTTATATTGAATTTAATCACATGAAAAACTTAAAAATAGAGTTTCAAGTAAAAATATTTTAAGCTCAATTTTTAAAGAAATCTTAATTTTATCTAAGTATAATTAAAAGAGTAATTTTCCAGGATAATTACCAATAAAGCCTTCTTATAGAAGATAATTAAAATTTTATTTATGCACAGATAACATCTAATTGTAAGCTGTGTGAATTTTTCAAGCAAATCCATTAAGATTTGGATTTTTAATGAACTTTTGAAGTTATTGGTATTTTTCCATGTAAAATAGCAATACACACTAAACCTTAACTTTTGCTAAGGTTTTGATACTTGTAAATTTAAAGTTTTAAGCTTATTTAAGCATTGAAAGGTCTCAAAAATTTAATTTTAACCTGAATATTGGGATTTACCCTTTGGAAGCTGGAAATTCCTGTCCAAATTGGGATAAAACCAGTTTAAACTTTAAGGTTGGATCAAAGTCTAATCTCAAAGTTTAATTAAGGTTGAAAATCCTCTAATACAGGTGGACAACCTTAATTGAATCCTTGCAGATCCAAAAAGTTGGGTACCCCAGCTCTGTTTGGTCTTTTTCCTTTGTCCCACCTTTTTGCGTGGATTTTGCCCTTTTATTTATTTAAAGCCATACTATAGTCTCAAAGAGCTTTAAATTGAGCTCAGGCAGGATTTACATTCTGTATGGAAAATCCTTAGCCAATTCAGTAAATATACACAACACCTCAATTTTAAATAAAATTTTGGTAAGTTTGCATAAACCTTATGCAACTTTAAATTTAAGCTTATTTAATTAAGCTGAAACTTAACAATTTTAATTTTTTTTTAAAAAAGTTACATTAGTACTGTGATACTCTGAAATCTTCCAATAACTTAAGAAATAAGCATTTTTGGGTATAACACCTTATGGGTGTACCCTAGGTTGTTTTTGGTGGAGAATCCAAAAATGACATAATAATTATAGCTTTGTTTATCCAAACAAAAGTCATACTTATTTTCTATTATTTTTAATTTTAATCTCAACTGAAAAGTCTGTTCCAGACCAAATCAGCTGTATATAAAGTTATTTGTGGCCTTATGGGTATGTCATATATACCTCACAGGCTCACATCCCCTACCACCAAAAACATTTTACCAAAATTTTCTTTAGTAGTATACCCCCAAGTTAATTGGGGGGGGTATCATCCACTGTCCAACCCCTCTACTTACACTTTCAAGTATGTAAAGCAAACAATTCAGATGTTTTATTGAGGAATTGGTCTTCTCTCATGTCCAAATCTTCTGAGAAACATTTGGGAATCAGGTATCTTTTCTGCTACAATTAATTAATCTTCATGTTTTGGATTTCTGTACCTGACCAAGTATTCTCTTTCATCTTTACCCTAAGTCTTCTTTCTTTCAAGACTTTTAGTACTTTTTTCTCTTCACTTTGATCAGGTGGAGGTACATCTAAGGATGTCTCATTTCTCAAATGAAATAATTCCATATCACTTGAAGTGTAATTCTTTACCAGATTAACAGGAAAAGTTGGATGTTTGTTTTCCAATTCTCCTGAAAGTTCTACTTGTACTGCATTTGTCCCATGAAGGGATTTAATAATAAATGGTCCTTCAAAGGAATATTTCAATTTCCCTGAACCTTTATTATCATTAAATTTCAAGGTTGAAACTAGTATTAAGTCCCTTACTTTGAATTCTGGGTTTTTATGAATTTTCTCCCATTTCTGTTTAGCATATTCAAAGGCATCAGTCATGCTTTTTTTGCATGATGCCTCACTTTATCAAGCAAAAACTTGAAGCTTGAAGCAGTTGGATGAATATAAACTAAGTCTTTTTTCAAAGTATTAACTGGAAGTTTAGGGTTCCATCCTTTTTCCAACATTTCAGGAGTATTGCCTGTTGAAGCATGGATAGAAGCTTTGTAGGCTAATTCCAATGCTGGTATAAGAGTAAACCAATCATGGGTAAAGCCATCAGAATCTTTAAGCTCCAGGCAATAAGCACAAAATCTACTGATCATTTCCTCAAGGGGTTGAATCATTCTTTTTGCTAGCCCATCTGTTTGTGGATGGTATGCGGTTGAGAATGATAGTTTTGTACCCAAAAGCTTATGTAAATTAGTCAATAAGGCTGATGTAAATTTTGGGTCTCTATCACTAATGATATTTTTAAAGAGAACAGTATGGGATATAACTCTGTTCCAAAGAAAAATAGCTGTATCCATAGCTGTGTCATCTTCATGACATGGCAAAAAGATTGGGGTTTTGCTATATCTGTCAGCAATGACAAGAAATGCATTGTAGCTTTTATCACCTCCAGGTGGTAAGGCAGTTACTCAATCCATATGAACCACTTCCCATGGGGTACTTGGCTCTTGGATATGAATCATTAATCCAAATCTTTCACCAGTAGCTTTATTGGCTTTCTGGAATCTATCCCAACTATGACAGTACTAAATGACATCTTTTCTCCAAGATGGACACCAGGAGCATGTCTTAATTCTTTCCATTGTTCTGTCTTCAGACAAATGTCCAGAATAAATGTTATCATGGCATTCTAGTAGTATTGTGATGATCAACATTCTACTACATAAGACCATGACACATGTGTGTTTAGATCTATGATATAAGATACCATCAAACAAATGGAATCTTTCATTATCATAAGATGTTTTCCACATATCATCCAGAGAATTAGCCAAGGATGAAACTTTGCAATCTTTGTCAAGTAGAGCAGTAAGAATATGAAAATTCCTATCTTGCTTGTAGCTTTCTCTAGCTTCCTCAAAGAATTCTGTCCTCACATCTGTTATGTTAATTCCTTCAATTGGAATTTGAGGTTCTGCACTTGTAGGAAAATAGGCAGGATTGTCAGGTGCATTGGGTAATGCCCATATACTCAAGCAATCAGCATTCTTGTTAATATTTCCAGATTTATGTACTATGGTCAAATTGCCTCTATAATCCTGAATAACAATCTGCAATCTTAACATGTGTCTGTTAGGAGTCTTCATGTTAAGAAGTGATTTTACTGCATTAAAATCAGTAATTAATTCAAAAACACTACGATCAAGATAATAATGAAGTTTTTACAGAGCTCATACAAGGAAAAGGCACTCCATTTGGCTAGCTCCATATCTGGCCTCAGTAAGTTTGATTTGTCTTGAGATAAAACAAATTGAACCCTCATAAGGCTTGTCATTGAAAATTTGAACTTGATGAAGAGCTGCACCTAGGACTTCACCACATACATCAATATACAGCTTGAAAGGAAGTTTCCAATCTTGCATCAATAATAATGGTGTATTAGTCAAGGAATACTTGATTTTCTGATATGCTTGTATTCTTTCCTGTGTCATCTCAAAGACAGTTTGTTGATCACAAATTCTGTACAATTATGTGGCATGGATTGAAAAATCTTTAAGGTGTTGTATGTAATAACTGGGAAACCCTAAGAAAGACATCATTTTTTTTGTTCTGGGGCATTTGTTTCAATAAAACTGCAGCAACCTTGGTTTTATCAACACCAAGGCTCAGTCCTGATACTACATGTCCTAGAGCTCATGAAACCCAAAATTAAATTTCTGAAGAGATATTTTCATGTTCACTTGAAAAATCTTCATAAGTACTAATTAAAGTCTCTCTAAATGCAATTGCCAGGTTTCTGAACAAATGATAATGTCATCAATATAAATGATCAACCATCCCTCTGATAATTCATGTGGGAAAATGGTATCCATCATTCTTTGGTAATGAGAGGGTCCATTTTTAATACCAAAAGGCATCCTCAAGTATTCATAAATACCACAATGAGCAATAATCCTCAAGAATTTCCTAGCATGAGGTGTTGAAATATTCTTATGGAAACCTTTAAGAGCATCCATAGAAGTGATAAACGTTTCTTTGGATAATTGAGTCAAAGTCTCATGGATTCTAGGGATTGGATACCTGTATGAAATAGTGTAGGAATTAAATGCTCTAAAATCACCAGCAATACTTTCTTTATCATTATTCCAAGTAATGATTACAGGCGTTGTGACTTCTATGTCTTCATTGTGCCCAACTTTTCTATGAACTCCCAGTTTCACTAGCTCATCAATATGACTTTTTAATGCCTCTCTAGCCATAGGGCTAGATGGGTAAGCTGGAATTCTTAATAGTGGAGGGTAAGGTCTTTACAAATCAAGAATAATGTCCACTTCATAGCCTTTGTGTCAGCATGTGACTCAAAACCAGAGAACAAGCATGACAGCCAGATACCATAAATCAATGGTATAGCCAAGATACCACCAAAACATGGAGCTGAGCCAAATCAGCTCAAAAAGTATTAAAAGAAAGAGGAAACTTACCCCTTTCTAAATATACAAGTCCCATCACCATAGGACAAATAATAACAAAGTTATTCCTGCTCAAAGTTGTTGCTGAGCATAAACCTTAAATTTCACCTCTTATATGAAATACAGAGTAAGAGGACTAACCCCATCAAATGGGTATTCAAAATGAAGCTCTAAGTCAGGGCTATCTAATGGTACCAGCCAAACTGAGCTAGCACCAGTATTACTGAAGTTAAGGTCAAATTCAGGCCAAATAACAATGAATAAATTTTTCACCTCTCATCTAACTTCTACAGTTTTAGTGTGAGATACCTAAAGTGGGGTCTTTTTGGAAAGAGAACAATCAGGGCTATTTTATGGTTCCATTCATTTTACCATATCTCATCTATAACAAAAGCTATCAGGCAAACAAGCCCAATAAAGCTTTTGCCTAAAACCACACATATGTACAAAAATCTTGTACATGGGATATCTTTGCCATATCTAGTGATAACCATTTCAAATGAGGTACCATTGTATAGAACACATAAAGGGCTGCACACTGAACAAATATTGAGGTTGATATCCCAAAAACTGACAAAGCTATGGCTGTTTTAAGGTCAAATTCCCACAGTTTGGCAAATACAGCCTTACCATGGGATAATATCCTATAACAATGATTATGAGGTGTCAAAAAGACAAAGAATATTATTTTTACTTCCATAGCTCATAGTTCATTCAATACTGGGGTCCCATACAGGTTCTGTACAGCATTCTACGCGTCATACACATCAGAATCAGGCTGTGTGGTCCCCAGATGAAGCTTTTCACCCTGTATTGGTGAAAGCTTCCCGGATGTGGTTTCAAAGCCACATCTGAGCCCAATACAGGCTATACAGGCCTTTTTAAAGCCACAAGCCTGTCCTGGAGAGTGAAACATTTTCACTTCCTCCATGTGAAAAGGTCTAGCTACCTTTTCACCCCATTTCAGGATAAAAGGGGCCTTTTCACAGCCAGAAAAGGTTTCCTCATCCTGCTCTTGAATTCCTACATAGTACAACTGTCAAAAAAGTTATACTCTTGAAAAATAACCAGGTATACTTTAAATTTAAGTATTGTATTCTTTATTATTGTAATCCAACAGGTAAAGCTGCACCCAGGGCTTTTAACAGCGCTCACCACCACTATTCCACAATAGTAAAGCCTGTTTATTTTATTTATATACCCTTATTATAAACAAAAACCTTTATCACTGTTTAACATTCATAGTTGAAGCTGTAAATAGTTTAATTATTGCTTCATCATAGACTCAGCCTGACACTTTGATAGCCCCAAGTAGTTCATTATCAGAAGCAAAGGCCTCTCCGTATTGAAATAAAGTTTCAAATAAGGTCTTCCTTCATTTCTAATGTTAATTCAGTACTAATTTGTGCTTCAATTAATTGATCTGACACAAATATTTCTTTATTAACATTCTTTACTTGTCTAATGACAGTTATTTCTCTTTTTTCTGGAGGAAAAGCAAATTTTTGCCTTTTATTTTCCCCTGTAGTGAAATATCTGTCTTTATGATTATTGATATTAATTCCATAAATATTGCAATAATCATTTCCCAGAATAAAGTGTTGTGAAGTACAATTATTCATAACAACAAATTCAACTTTTAATCTGATACTTCCTTCAGGATGAGGGAATATCATTGCTGATTCAAAAATGACCAAGGGGTGCATATCTTGGCTAGGACTGCTGAATTTTATACCTTCAATTGGAATGAAGTTTTCTTTCCAATTGGTATAAATCCTGTCAAGGTAATCTTTTCCAACACAAGTACAAAAAGCACCTGAGTCAAGATGTAACTTGGATTCTCTGTTATTTATCACAATATTAGTGATACATGATGCTCCAGCTGTATAATTTTTGCCGCTGGCAGGTTTGGATTTCTGCATTTTAGCATCTTGCACATGTATGAGATACATAAATTCATCATTGTACTGTGGTAAGTGAGTATGTACTTCTGTGACCTCAAAGGAAACATTAATATTTTCTATACCAAGTTCATCTGGTATTTCCTCTTTTTCAGAAGGCTCAGAACAACTTTCATGTAAAGATACATTATTTGTTTCTTTTGTGTCTTCAACTTTATCTATTTCTATCTCATTTATTATTGTCTTTTTGGGACAGTGTTTTCCAAATGAGATTTACTTCCACATTTATGACATTTCAAAAGAGCTTTGTCATGTGGTTTATTGGGTTTTTAAATTGGTTTCCCACTGGTATTGTTGTCCATTGGGGGTTTATACCAATTCCTAACAATTTCTGTCCTAGTTGTGATTTCTTCCATGTAATTGATATAATCTTCTGCAGAGCAAGGCTCAATACATCTGAATCTTAAAGCATGCTCAAGGTCACTGACACATTTCCTTAATATCCTTTTATGAATCATTGTTTCAGAAATATCAGGATGAAGAGCAGTTAATCTGTCTTTCTCAAGAAACCAAGACATGGGCCTGTCCCTTTCAATATTAAAAAACAGATTCTTTTTTCCATTTTAAATATCCAGGAATCATTTTCCCACTTGGAAATAATTTGTTCTTTCCACCAAGGCCAAGAATGTTTACCATGGTCTTGCCTCATTTTGTAATGCCATTTCTTTGCTGATTTGGTAAACAGAGAGTGTAATCTGGAACTTATGTATTAATCTGGTATGCTAAAGTCTTCTTTAAACATATCAATTTTTATCATAAATTCCATATGATTATATTCTCCTTCACTGCTGAAGGTTGGCCATTCCTCTAATCTTGGCATGTTTTTAAAATTACAAGCAGTCTCCACTTCTGCATTGCTTCAAATTGTATGATGTAAGTCATTATTCAAGTTTAGCACATTTCTGTTAAGAATTGGTGTAGACTGTCTTGGAAAATAATTCTTCAGTGATATATTATTAATACTTGATTGAATATCTTCTTTCAATTCAAGTCTTGCTTTATCACTTTTTTCCAATTTCTCTTGAAAGAGAGCTGCATTGTGTCAAGTTGAGGTTTCCAAGCTCTGAAATTGAAATCTCAATTTTTTCAAGTGTCTAGTTATAAAAGAAATCAAGTTGTCATCTGGTTGATTTATTAAGGTAAGTTTAGACTCAATTCTTGCACAAATTTTCATCAAGGACAATATATTGTCTTTATTGATACTTTCTATACCAATTATGGTCTCTTGTGATTCTTTCACTTGCAATTTCTCTCTACCCAACTTTTGTTGGATATACTCAAAATTATTAAACTTTGCTAAATTTTCTTTATTACAAGTTTCAAAATGAGCTACAAGCTTCACAAGGTCTACTTCTTTGGAAATGATTGGTTCAATCATTCCTTCTCTTTGTTTTTTGAATTCCATCAGAGTTCTTGCCATATCGAACACATTGTCCATGGCTGTCTTCCCTTTCTTGGGAATTCTATAGTTCTGTGGGTAAGGCTTGTTCCACTTAGATTTTGCCTTTTGCTTGCCCTTCTGATTGCTCTTTGGGGTTTGCTTGTTCTTGCTTGGGGAGCTTCCACTGCGCTGTTGTCCTTTCCTTGGGCCAACCTCTTCTTCTGGTCCACTGATAACATGCTTTGGTTTTTCAACCAAGATTTTATCTGTTGGACCTGTCCATTGCAAGACATGGGTGTCCACCCCTCAGAAGTTCTTCTGTCTTTTCTTGGCCCATGAGCTTCCTCACTTGAAGATAAGATTTAATTGTGCCTATCAAAAGACTTGGCAGAAATTCCCACTCCTGCTGCTTTGCTGCCATAAACCAGTTCTTTTACTGAGACTGGTGTATCTCTATTGCTGCCTGTTGGATATGATTCAGGTCTGACAACAGGAATAGCAGTTATTTCCGCCTCTGGACTCTCAATAAGAGTGTCAAAGGTTCTGGCTAACCTTTGGGAATTGGTGGAAGTTCTGGCATCCTCCATTTGTGCCTCTCCTCTGGGCTGACATTATTGTCTTTTGGATTTTTTACTTGAATGTCCTGGTCCAGATCCATTTGATTGGATAGAGTAATTGCTTCCACTTCTAGTAGGCGTCATTTCATGTCAATTTTAAGGAAAAATGGACTAAGAAATGAATTGAATTCACCTTCTGGACCTTTAAAGGGCTCTTTGGTAATTAAACCCCTTGGTTCTGGGCTGGTTTGAATTTCAATACTAGATTCTGATGCCTCAGAGTCTGAAGAGCTTTCTCTGATGAATAACACTAGAGAAAAGTAAAAATATAAGCTATTTTATCCAAAAATAAATATAACTTATAAACTCAACTTATTGAATAAAGTTGTTTGAATGTATCTTGTGGCAGATTACGTCAAAATTAAGAAAAAAATGTCTAAAAATAAAAGAAAAATTGTTTTCAATAAAGATTTTTAATTTTTTTATTTGATTTTATATTTGATTTTAAAGAAATAATAATTATGCAATTAGTAAGTTATTAATCAAAATTGTATCATTATTCACTTTATAATAAAATAACTCAAAGAATAAATTTCAAGTCTGTGATGTGAAAAAGCCACTGGTTAGACAAAAAAAATTTATACCAAGTCACTCAATATTATATTTTTTCAAATAATATGCTTAAAAAAGAATAGCTTTATTAATATTATAAATATTATTTAAGAGGGATAAGTCCCAAAAAATCCAATATCAAGATAAATATGGCAATTTTACATCAAAAAAGAGTAAAATAAGGTCTATAATATAATTTATGTCCCAAAAATTGGTTAAAATCACAGCCTGGCCACCACATGTAAGGTTTGTCTATGAAACTCTTGATAATAGTAACAATATCAAGAGTAATATGACTGTCCTCAGTAGAAAAATATAATATAATAAAATATTATAACCACAAATTAAATATAATTATTAAAATAATTATATTAAAAAGATAAATTTAATTACTATTATATAATATAGTAATAACTAAAATTATTAATAATTATGATAAATTATAATTATTTTATTATTGTTATAGTCACTGACAGTTATAACAATAAGAAGTGTAAAGCTCTTAATGAGACAATTACACATGGAAAATATAAATATACAACCACTCAGAAATAAAGTGAATATTATTTATGAAAAAAATTATAACACACACTTTTCAGATATAATTCTTATAATAAATTCTATATTAAAAAACTCATAACAGATAAAAGAATTATAGAATTTTAGAAAAACACTTACTTATGATATATAATTTAATACAGCAAATCAAATACAACAGTTATTATATTAAATAATTAATATAATTTAAAAACACACCAAAATCAATATCTTTAAAGATAAAACAGCTCTTCATAATGAAAAATATGATTACAGAGTTTTTGAGAGGAATTTGTGGATTTTTAAAAGATATTTCAAGACAATAATTTTATAAAATAAAATATATTATTGGTTATTACAACAATAATATAATTTCTATGATTTCAATTCTTCAATTTTAAGATTTACAAAGAATAAAATAATTAAGAAATACTTTAATAATAAGATTTTATATATAGTAAAACTTTACCTGTTTAAATGTCTAATATAACTGGCTTGATTGAATTGATGGACAAAAAAAGTGATGAATAGACTCTTTTTATGTCTGTAGAGCAGCTTTCATGATTCATAATGGATATAGAGGGCGTTCTAAGGTAAAAAACTGAAAGACCATGCTTAAAAATAAGGTTCTTAACTTAAGGTAGCTTATTTTTAATTCCAATTTAAAGTTACTGGTGTTATTCTTAACTACAAGTAACTTTAATCCTCATTTAAGTTAATTATTTTAAGTCTTGATATAAAATAAGTTTACTTATATTGATCTTCATAATATGAGAAGCTTGAAAATAGAGTTTCAAGTGAAAATATCTTAAACTCAATTTTTAATTAATTTTTGAAGAAATCTTAATTTTCTCTAAGTATAATTAAAAGAGTAACTTTCCAGCCTAATTAAAAATAAAGCCTGCTTATAAAGGATACTTAAAACTTGATGTATACACAGATAACATTTGATTGTAATCTGGGTGAAGCTTTCAAGCAAATCCATCAAGATTTGGATTTTTAATGAACTTTTGAAGTTATTGCTATTTTTCTACGTAAAATAGCAATACACACTAAACCTTAAATTTTGATAAGTTTTGATACTTGTAAATTCAAAGTTTTAAGCTTATTTGCCTTTTACAGGTTTCAAAACCTTAATTTCAACCGGCATATTGGGATTTCCCCTTTGGCAGCTTGAAATTCCTGTCCAAATTTGGATAAAACCAGTTTAAGCTTTAAGGTTCAATCAAAGTCTAATCTTAAGGTTTAAATAAGGTTTAAAATCCTCTAATACAGGTGGAAAACCTTAATTTAATCCTTGCAGATCCAAAAAGCTGGGTGCCCCAGCTCTGTTTGGTCTTCATCCTTTGTCCCACCTTTTTGCGTGCATTTTGCCCTTTTATTTATTTAAAGCCATACTATGGCCTTAAACAGTTTTAAATTGAGCTCAGGCAGGATTTACATTCTGTATGGAAAATCCTTAGCCAATTCAGTAAATATACACAACACCTCAATTTTAACTAAAATTTTGGTAAGTTTGCATAAACCTTGTGCAACTTTGAATTTAGGTTAAATTTAACAATTTCAAAAAAATGTTCAAAAATTCACATTAGTACTGTGAGATTCTTAAATCTTCCAACAACGTAAGAAATAAGCATTTTTGGGTATAACACCTTATGTGTGTACCCTAGGTTATTTTTGGTGTAGAATCCAAAAATGACATAATATTTATAACTTTGTTCATCCAAAAAGAATTTATACTTATTTTTTGTTATGTTTAATTTTAATTTCAACTGAAAATTCTGTTCAAGGCTAAACCAGCTGTATATAAAGTTATTTGTGGCCTTATGGGTATTTCATATATACCTCACAGGCTCACAGTTTAAGGTCTTGGAATTTAGGTATTTTATATTTTAACCATTTTTCTTTATTTTGGTTGGATACTATGAGTGAAAAATGTTTGAAGTAAGTCTTGATAATATTAAAAACCTTTTTGCTGAAAGAACAAACCTCTTTATAATCCTCCAGATTTGGAGAAATTTTCTTGGAGCAGATATATCAACTAATATTGCCTTGACCATCCTGGGGGGGAATCATCCTATTTTATACATGGAGCTAAGAGTCTTGTTTAAGAATTGGTGAGATTTAAGAAGAAAGTATTTCTGCTTTAAGAGGAATTTTGAAAGGAACTGGATCTCATATATTTTCTGTCAATTAATTTGACTAAAAGGTTGGAACTCTACAGCTGCAAAATTTTCAGAAAAAAATATTAGATAATTTATTCTGTAAAAAAACTGAATCCATGATCAATAGTATGGGGGGTTCTTTTGATGTAAAATTAGAATTGAATTGATTTGGTTATCCAAATGGGGAAAAGTCCCCTTCTTGGTCTCTCATTTGTAGGAAATGCATCAAATTAGTTATTATAAGAATATTTTTCTTTTTATGTTGTATTCAGATTCTACTATTCTTGTGTTTGAATGGGTTGAGCTCTTGATCTGATTCAAATGCCACCATTATGATTTGGTTGACTTATGATGGGATCTACTAATTAATTTTGAATCCAATTATGGTTAGATATGAGAATGAAAGGAGTAAATTTCTATTTTCTTAACAATTTAAATCTTCCCAGAACATTATAGACAAATATATATTGGTTTAGAATTTCAATCAAAATAACTACCAGTCAGATTAAGATGAAACAAATATTTAGTAAGAATAATTAAAAAATAAAATATTAAGATTAAATATCCAAAAAAAAGAAACAATAATAGGGGTTTGGAAGCAAAATTGAAGTTAGTTTTCAAAACAAAAGAGATCAGGGAAGGAGCAGAAAGAGAGTAAAATAATCGTAAATGCAAATTTAGCCTTTGATCTTGGCTAAAGACTACATAAGCTCTAAAAGTGAGACTTAAGTAATGTAAAAGGAGTCATTTGGGTTGGAAAAAGGGTTGAGTTTTTGAAAGTTAGAGGTTATGATGAAAATTATGGAATCAGCTCAGATGAATTATTCATTTTGAAAATATTCTTCAAATGATTATCTTTGTTAGATTGAGATGATCTTATTTGTGGAAATTGATCTTTAATTGATTAAATCTGATAGGTTAAAATTAAACTTAAACTTTAAAAAAATCAGAACTATTGCTATTTAGTCTCGTAATGTATCTCTATTTATCCAAAGATTCATCGAAGAATTATAATTCAATAGTAATTTAATCTTTATTTTGGGAATTATTTCTGAACATATCACCATTAATATTTAAACAATTCATCAATGATTCAGTATTAATCAAACTAACCACAAACTAAGGATTATTCATAAGCTCCATAGTTCCTTCCAGCGCTGATG
The DNA here is from genome assembly GCA_023105745.1 of Austropuccinia psidii. Taxonomy (NCBI): domain Eukaryota; kingdom Fungi; phylum Basidiomycota; class Pucciniomycetes; order Pucciniales; family Sphaerophragmiaceae; genus Austropuccinia; species Austropuccinia psidii. The sequence continues at coordinate 65,450,163 of JALGQZ010000005.1, forward strand.
TAGACAATCCTGAGCTCACCATGGCCACTTTGAGATTGAAACATCTTTTCTTTTTCTAAGTCCAGCTCCTGATACCACTCATCCTTCTTTAATTTTTTGATGAATTTTAAATTAGGATTCTTTAAGTTTTCTCCCTGAAATGATGCCATTTTCCTGAAAGCTCAATTTATTTTTGATTTTACCTCTCTCAAATTAGATCCCCTATCTTTTTACTCTTCACCTTGATTTATTTTTCATGATTAAGCTTCTTTTTCCTCCTTTCCATTTTAATTTATCCTGTTATAATCTTGAATTTATGTTTGTATCACATACCAAGGGTTTTTCAAAATGAGATTCTGTATATATATTTATTAAATTATTTCAAGATAGAACTAAAATTTTATATGGGAATACATTAAATGAGTATATTTTGGTGATGAAGGATTATGTGATGATCTGTGTCAACCACTAAAAATATTAAAATACTTGAAAGATTGGGCTGAAGCGCTGTTAACTGAAAGGTTTTCTTTTTGAATTATTCTCTCATTCTAATTCTTGGCCTAAGTATCTTGCATGGAGTGACTATGCATATTCACCTCACTATGTTTAATAACCTTTGACAGTGCAGTCTCATTTAAATATTCAATCTTTCACGGTGATAATTAAGAATTACAGAAATCTATAAATATTACTGATTCCTAAGCTTTGGAAAACAGAATATTTTCCTCCATTATCTCTCATTCTGGATTTATATCACTATTAGAAAAATGGTTCCCTTGTGCCTCACTCATTCTCCTTTCAATAGAATGAACCTAATGAACAATTTATTGAATAATATAAACACACTATCCAGTGGATATTGATTTAGGTTATATTTTCAATATTTGTTGATTCATTTTGTGGAGCCTCATAATTGGAGCCTTTATCTTGTGCATACAACTAGGCCAAAGGAGGAAAATTTGGCTTTCCCCCAAACAGAAAATTCATTTCTTTGAAGCTGAGAAATTTTTTCAATACCCTTTTTGTGATAATTGTAAGGCTGAGTATATGATAAAGCTATTTTAATAGTATATACAGCTTTAAATTTTACTGTGACACAGTAAATTATGGTAAAAAAGAGTTTAATAAGAGTATTTGAGTATTTACTATGAAGTGATAGGGGTGGTGAGCCTTGCTTGAAGCCCTGGGTGAACTTATTATAAATTGTCTAATTATAATAAGCAGTAAAATACTAAAGAATAGAGTATAGTGGATTCTTGTCTAAGAGTATAACTGTTTTGGACAGTTGTACTAGGTAGGAATTCAAGAGAAGGATGGTGATGCTCTTTTTGGCAGAGAAAAGGCCACTTTTTATCTTGAAATTGGGTGGAAAGGGCCTCTGGACCTGTTCATGTAGGAAGAGTGAAGAATTTTCACTTCTAAGCACTGGCTTGTGGTAATTACACAGACTGTAAAGCCTGTAATGCGCTCAGATGTGGCTTTGAAACCACATCTGGGCAATTTTCAACCAATACAGGGTGCAATTTTTTTTCTGAAGACCTCATAGCCTTCTTCTGATGTGTATGACATGTAGAATGCTGTATAGGACCTTTATGAAGACCCCATACTGGCCAAACTATGAGTTATTTAATGCTAAATAAGCTCCCTCATAGAATTGACAGCTCAAATTAAAGGATATGGGATAGTATCCCACAGTATTGGGTTTTTGGCCATAATGTGGGATTTTAACCTTAAAGCTGCCATAAATTTGTCAGTTTGAAAGATAATTAACTCAAAGCTGGTTCATTGTGTATCCATGAATGAGGTAAACACAATGGTTTCTCATTTGGTATGGGTAGCATCAAATATAGTCAAGCTATACCACTTATAATTTTCATCATTTGGATATGGATTGTTCTCCAATCTTGTATGGAGTTTTTTTGCTCCATAACTTCTCTTATTGATGAGCTATGAGGAAATGGATGGCACAGTCAGGAATTTCTGATTGTGCACTTTCCAGAAAGACCTCACTTTAGGTATCTCACACCAAAACTGTAGAGGTTAGATGAGAGGTGAATATTTTATTCACCCTTATTGGGTCTTTATTTGGTCATAACTTCTATAGGTTTGAAACTTGCACAACTTTGGTATTACTATTGCATAGCCCTGGCTGAGGGATTCAATTCGAACACTTATTTGATGGGGTTCTTTCTCTTTATCTGGATTTTAGATGAGGGGTAAAAATTAAGGTTTATTCTCAGTTCTTGCTTTAAGCTGCAATAAATCTGTCATTCCTTGTACCATGGCTATGAGAGAGGTTACTTTCCTCCCTTTTAATTCCTTTTATGAGATACTTTTCCTAGGGTAACTTTTTAGCCAGAAATTTGCTCTATCATTGGTTATGGTATTTTGATGTCATGCTTGTGGTCCGGTTTTAGTCACAGGCTGACAATAATAAGGAGTAATTTCAAATCCAGTGTTTTTTGAAAATTATTTTACAAGAATATAAATTTTATTATATGTTCTATATGTCATATTTAGGTTATTGGAAATGAGATTCAATCAATTGAGAGCCTCTTTACTCACCTCAGCTGTTAAGTGGTGAAGTCTATTTGTTTATAGGAGGGTGGCTGACCTATAGAAGTTGTTCCTAATGTTTGACAACGAGAATCCAAGTTGTACTTCACTAACAGCCAATGAATCATACACAAGTAATGGGCAGTTGTCAGATGAACTGATGGTTATTGTGTTTTTTTATGGGTGTTATTTAATGAATGATTTTTGCATGACATGATTGTTTCTAAAATTAAAAAAATGAGCTCTAAGGATACGGGAATGAAATGGATGGAAATAAGAAAATTGAAAAAAGAATTAGTTTATACCTTTTTCATTTTAGAACCAGGAATTGGGTGGAATACTAGGGGAATTAAGCTTAAAGAATTTGGGATTTTGATAATCAAAGTCAAGGTTTTTTGATTCAAAATTTCTTTCAAAATTTTGAATAAACAGAGCCTGGGATTTTGCATATTTGAAACTCCCTACTTAATTCTTTAATTCAATTCCCCTAATGTAGTCTTTTTTGTTTCTCCAAAAGGATATAGAGGATATTCAAATTAGTAAAATTTTGGAATTCCCAAAAAATCAATCTGAAGATCTTATTTTCTTTTTGAATTTTAAATTTACTCCATTCTCTGTCTCAAGTCATTTCATCCAAAAGATATATTTTTCCCCTTTTCCTATTTGCTTTCAATTTTGGTTCTTTTATGCTTCAACTTTCACTACAATGTTTCAATTCCTTTTTGGTTTTATTGTAGCCTAAGACTGAATGAGTGACTTTTTTTAAGAAAAATAATAAATTAAAAAAGCTAGTCTGAGATGAATTTTGAAATTTATCAACCAAATTTTACTGAAATCATAACTCACTTGTGGAACTTTTTTATAATTGAGTTACCATTTGAATGAAAAGATATCAATTGAAAATAAATTTTTTCACAAACCAATCCAAATTTTCAGTTTCAAAAACCTTCATAAAATGAACAGTTTGTCCCCCTTTCATTTGTTTTTTTGTTCAAAACTCATTTTTTCTAGTTTTTATTATAAATGTTTGATAATTTTTCTTTTTTACAAATCATTTTATAATTTTTTTTGCATTTTTTTTGAATTTTTCTTATAATTTTCTTAATTTTCTTTTTAATAATTTTTATCATTTTTTTATTGATATTTTGATTAATTTTCTTTACTAATTTGTTTTATTAATTTTTTTTGTTAATTTGTTTTATAATTTTTTTTATTAATTTTTTTATTGTTTTTTTTATAACTTTTTATAATTTTTGTTATTTTTTATTATCAATGGTTTTCTAATTTTCATTTCATTCTTTTACTACCTTTTTTATTAATTTTTTTATAACTTTTTTTTTAATTTTTTCTTAATGTTTTTTGACTTCTTTTCTATTTTTTATATGGCTTTTTTATGTAATATATATATATATATATATATATATTCAATAAATTTCCTTTTCATTAATTTAGAAAATTGTCTTATAGATTTGTTTACTATTTATTTTTTTAAAAATCTTTTTCTTAATTTTCTCAATTTTTTTACCTTTTTATTTTTTCCTAGAAATTTGTTTTGTAATAATTCTTTTAATTTTTTTTGGAATTTTGTTTGATATTTCTTTTTTATATTTTTATATATTTTTCTTACATTTTATTTATATTTTATATATGTATATTATATATATTTTTTTTATATTCTTTTATGCTTTTTTATGCTTTTTCATATTTTTTTATGTCTTTTTTATATATTTTATATATTTTTTTATGCTTTTTTTTTTATATTTTTTTTATATTTGTTTGATATTTTTTGATATTTTTTTGTCTTTTATTATATTTTTTATATTTTTTCATATTTTTTACATTTTTTTATATATTTTTATAGTTTTTTATACTTTTTTATACATTTTTTATATTATTTTGTCTTTTTATATATTTTTTCATATTTTTTATAGTTATTTACATTTTTTATAGTTCTACACATTTTATTATATTTTTTTCTATTTTTTCATATTTTTTTATAATTTTGTAGTAATTAATTTTATATATTTTTCTAATTTTTTTGGAATTATTGGAAAATGTTTTTGATATGTTTTTCTTATGTGTTTTTTAATAATTATCTCTTATAATTTCTTTATTGTTCTTTGTATAATCTCCCTTTTGGGGGCTGGTAAAAACATGTAAGGTTTTAGTAAAAACACCTCAGAAATTTAATTTTTTCATCAAGTTATGCTTTATAGTAAAACACATATATAGGGTATTTTTTTGATGAAAAATTCCTCAAAAACAGTTTTGTCATACTTTTTCAATAATGTTTTTTTCATTTATTCTTTGTGTTGGGTCATAAATTGCACTAAATTCCTTCCCATATTTCTTTATGATCTTCTCGATAAAAAGATACATTTAAAAAAATAAAAAATTAATTCAAATAAATTGTTACAAATAATACGTTTTTTTTAAATTTTCTCAATCTTTTGATCCTTCCTTTTAAAATGAGGTAATAATATTAAGAATACAAGGCAAAAATCCCATAATCCAAAAGATCCTTTTGATGTAAAATTTCAGGAACATAAATGAAGACAGAATCTCAATTGTTGGAATACTAACATAGAATTGATTAAAATATGAGCCAAAAAATCTTTTATGATAACAAAAAAAACATGATAATTATATCAAAAAAATATTTCCAATGGAAATATTATTATTTTTTACGGAAAGATCATTTTATTTTTTATTTTTACCCTGTTAAGAACAGCAAATTTTTCAAAATTCATTTCGTATTCTAAAATTTAGGACAAAGGACAAAACAATTTCATTGATAAGGCTCATGATGATTAATTTCCTTGATTTTCTTATTTAAAATAAAAATAATTGTTTTTTTAAATGAAAAAAATTGAATTTTTTCAAAAGGGGGTCTTGATCAAGAAACCCAAAAATTTTTGTGAGAAATGATTTTTCATTCATAAAATATGAATTTATGAAAATTTAAGATATCCCTTATTTAGGAAAAATATTTTTGAGGGAAGTGAAAGATAAATTTTTAAAAACCTTCAGTGAGAGGTAAATATCTGTGGGTCTAAAAAATTGGCAAGAATTTTATAAGAAAAGCTGTTAATGTATTTAAAAAATAGCCAGAGTTTTTCTGAAACAATAAAAATAATCTTGTTTAACAAATACAAAGAGTTTTATCATTTAAATAAAGAGAATTATAAATTTTCAAAAAAAAGGATTTTATTATTTGAATAACAACAATCTTATGTATTGAGTAAAAAAATCTTCAGTTTTTCTATTAAAAAACCTTTATCATTGAAAGGACAATATCTCCATTCTTAAAATTAAAGGGTGTAAGTAGGGGGCGTCAAAGTTACTGTAAGGTGTGGATATGAAACTTTGATTAAAAATCAAGTACTTTTCCTGTCCTCAAAATTTGTATAAGGTAAAAATCAATTAAAAATAGTATGAAATATTATTTTTAAGAGAAAACACGCCAATTTTATTGTTTATAACTTTATTAGTATAAAACAATAATATTATAAAAATTTATTGTTTTACCAACAATAAAAATTTATCCAAAAAATACTCTACAAGAGATATTTTAAGGCTACAAAAGAAATTTCTTCAAGAGCAATTTCAATTGGAATTAATTGAGCAAAGAACTGCAAGCAATTAATTAAAGAACAAAGTCTTTAAAAAGAATATTAAAGAGAAAACACACCCAAAAGTGACCAGAGTGAATTTGGAAACAAAGTGACAAAGTTTACAGTGATGAAAGATGCTTTAATTCACTTTTGGGGTGGTTCAGGGGTAAAAATGATTATAAGAGTTACAAAAAATGATTATAATGATTTTTTCACGTGGTTAAAAGGATTAAAATGATTTAAAAGTGGTGGTTGGAATCTTTGATTGATTGGTTTAACAGTTTTAAACTAATTAATAAAAGGAAAAGATTCTAACATGAAGAGAAAAGTGGGGCAAAGAAGACATTCTTTTATAGCCATCAATTCTCTTGCTCCAAAAGTAAAATTTACTCTTGTCAGTCGTGAAAAACAGTCTGGCAACAGAAAAGCCAATTATGGCATCATTGAACCCTGGTTTAGACCAAAAAGGGCTGGTTTAAGCCATTTTTAGCCATTTTTAGCCATTTTAGACCCTTAAATCAGCCATTACTATAGCAATACCAGGCCTAGAGCCTTCAAAACACGTCAGAATGTGTGTCAGAGGCGTAGAAACCAGTTCAAACTGTTTTTATTATGATTGTTTTATCTTAAGGGTAGTTTTACCCTCTTGGCAACAGCTAAAACTACCCCAGTTGGTATCAAAACCTCATCATCAATTGAGTCCACAGACCCTGTAACTCAATTCCAGGCCAAAAGGGATGAACTTTTGCGTGAATTTTGACATCCCACGCCTGTCAGAAAGGATTTTGGGGGTTTAGCTCCCCCTTAGAGCTGGAGTTCCTTTTCCCCCCCAAATTTAATCTTTCCAATTTATTTTTCCTTTAATTCCTCATCATGTACTATACTTATAATTTACATATGTAATTCAATTCAATTGTACAGTACAATACAGTAATAATTGACACCTCATATGTAAATCAAAGTTCACTTATGTAATACACGCGCACATTTTGACATTTCAATTGAATTCAATTGAAAATACTTCAATTCCTCATAACTTCTAAACTAAACACAACACCTCAATTTTAACACAAAAATTGATGGTTAACACCACATGTGGTGTGAATTGAATTAAGGTTTTGAGGATTTTCAACTTTTGTATTGAAAATACTAAAAACTTAATTTAAGCTTATTTAGAGTTGAGTTACAAGAATTTCACTCAGAGATGACCCCACCTGATTTTTTATGAGGAATCCAATGGTGAAATAAATTTTATATGTTTATTTATTGGATAAAAAGTTATAATAAATTTTATTTATCTTTTTTCCAAATTTATTTATTTTTTCACAATTTTGTTAAAATTTCATTTTTACTTAAATTTTTCAAGTATAAATGTATTTTTATATTTACAAAATTTAATGTATTTTTATTTTTAAATTATAATTAATTTTTTATTTTTTAATATAATTTTATATTTATATTTTGATTTTTATTTTAATAATATAAATAAATTTATTTTATTTATATGTTATTTTTTATATTTGTGGTCTTTTGGGTATATGAAATTACCTCTAAGGCTCACATTCCCTCCCCCTAAAAAAGAATATTACTTTGTAATATTGGAGTTTCTAGTGTGTCTGAATCTTCTGAGGAGTTTGGTAGCTTCTGGTATATCTTTTTCTTCTAACCATTCATCTTCACAAGTTGGGTCACTGTACCTAACAAGGTATTCCCTTACTTTCTTGGTTCTTAATTTCCTTTCTTTAAGAACTTTGGTAATTTTCTTAGCGACAGATGTCTCAATAGGAGGTATAACTTGGGGAATCTTATTCCTCAAGGGAAATTTTTCAGCATCACTAGATTTATATGGCTTTATCAAGCTCACTGGAAATGTAGGGTGCTTATTGCTAAGTTCTTCAGATAACTCTACTTCAACAGCATTTTCTCCATGGAGGGCCTTAATCACAAAAGGTCCTGCAAAGGAGTCTTTCAACTTTTTACATCCTTTGATGTTATTGAAGTTAGTGGTGGATACAAGAACTAGGTCCCCCACTTTGAAATCTGGAGTTGCATGAGATTTATCCCATTTGTCTTTAGCATATGCAAAAGAGTCCTCCATGCACCTTACTGCATGCTTTCTAGCTTTGTCTAGCATTCCTTTGAAGCTAGCAGCTGTGGGATGTATTTCAATTAAGTCTTTCCTCAAGGAGTCTTGGGGTAACTTGGGGTTCCATCCTTTCTCTAGAACAGCAGGAGTCTGATTGGTACTAGCATGGATTGATGTTTTATATGCTAATTCCAGTGCTGGTAACAGAGTACACCAATCATGGGTAAATCCATCACAATCTTTGAATTCAAGGCCATATGCACAAAATCTTCTCACCATGTCCTCTAAGGTTTGGATCATTCTTTCAGCCAGGCCATCAGTTTGTGGGTGGTAGGCTGTAGAGAAAGACAGTTTAGTGCCAAATAATTGGTGAAGATTTGTCCATAGTGCTGAAGTGAATTTGGGATCTCTATCACTGATGATATTTGTAAATATCCCAGTCCATGGCACTACTCTATTCCATATCAGAAGAGCTGTATCCATGGCTGTATCATCTTTGTGACATGGTAAAAAGATTGGAGTTTTACTGAATCTGTCCACAATTACTAGGCAAGCATTATAGCTCCTGTCACCTCCTGGTGGTAGGCCAGTTACCCAATCCATATGGACAATTTCCCAAGGTCTGTTTGGTTCTTGGATTTTCATCATATTTCCAAGTCTTTTGCCAGTGGATTTATTTGCCTTTTGGCATCTGTCACAGGTTTTGCAATATTCTGCAACATCGTTTTGCCACATTGGCCACCATATGCAGGTCTTCACTTTCTCTCTTGTTCTGTCTTCAGAAAGATGTCCTGAAAAGGGACTATCATGGCATTCTTTCAGTACAAGATTGATTAATGACCTGTCTACAACTGTCATGACACATGTGTGCTTGGTTCTGTGGTAAATTATACCATCCAGTAGGTGAAATCTTCCTTCATTATAAGATTTTCTCCATACTTCATCCAAGGCATGTATTAGAGAGTTGTCTTTACAGTCTTTGTTAAGTAATTGGCATAAGATGCTACAATTCTTATCTTGAGTGTAACTATTTCTGACTTCTTCAAAGAAGGTGGTGTTCAAGTCTGTAACACTTATTCCTTCTATTGGAATTTGTGGTGAAGCTTCTTCTGGAACATAAGCAGGATTATCAATGTTATTTGGTAATGGCCATCTGCTTAGTCCATCTGCATTCTTATGAATATTCCCATCCTTATGAACAATAGTCATATTGCCTCTGTATTCTTGTATGGCTATTTGCCATCTGAGCATGTGTCTGTTAGGTGTTTTCATGTTCAAAAGTGATTTCACAGCTGTACAATCTGTTATTACTTCAAAAACACATCCCTCTAAGAAATAGTTCAATTTCTCCAAGGCCCAGACAAGGCATAGACATTCCATTTGACTTGCTCCATATCTGGCTTCAGTTGGTTTGATTTGCCTGGATATGAAACATATTGGTCCTTCTACAGGTTTGTCATTTATGATCTGAACTTGGTGAAGTGCAGCACCTAGTCCATCCCCTGATGCATCAATATACAGTTTGAAAGGTAATTTAAAGTCTGGCATCAGTAAGAGTGGAGCAGTGGTCAATGCTTCTCTTAGAGATTCAAAAGCTTTGACTCTGTCAACAGTCATCTCAAATACTGTGTCTTTGTCACACAACTTATAAAGTGGTCTTGCTATGGATGCAAAGTCTTTAATGTGTTGCCTGTAATATCCTGCAAAACCCAAGAATGACTGAATTTCCTTCTTATTCTGAGGCATGGGTTTTAACAATACTGCTGCAACTTTGTTTTTATCAATTCCAAGGGACAAACCAGATACAACATGTCCTAGTGCCTTAAGTTCTTTAAATCCAAAATGACATTTCTTCAAGGAGATTTTCATGTTTACTGATTGGATTTTTGTCAAAACTCTTGATAATCTGTACATGTGTTCCTCCCAAGTCTTTGAACAGATAATAATGTCATCAATGTAAATGATTAACCATCCCTCTGAGAGTTCTTCAGGGAAGATTTCATTCATCATTCTTTGGAAGTGTGAAGGTGCATTTTTGATACCAAAGGGCATCCTTAAGTATTCATACACTCCACAATGAACAATAATTCTCAAGTATTTTCTTGCTCTTGGTGTTACCACATTTTGATGGAATCCTTTAAGGGCATCCATAGTGGTTATATACACTGCTTGAGATATTTGAGTAAGGGCAATTTGGATTTTTGGTATTGGGTATCTGTCTGGAACAGTGTAAGTGTTCAGAGCTCTAAAGTCCCCAACCATTCTGGATTTTCCATTATGCCACGCCACTATGACTGGTGTAGTTATTTCTACTTCCTCATTGTGGCCTACTTTTCTTATTACACCAAGGTCTAGAAGTTCTTTGATATGAATTTCTAGAGCTTCTCTTGATTTTGGACTTGCTGGATAAGCAGGTCTTCTTAAGAGTGGTGGATAAGGTCTCTCAATGTTAAGAATGATGTCAACTTCATGACCAATAATTGCTCCCAGAGGTTCTTTGTCTGTAGCAAATGCTCCTTTGTGGTCATACAAAAGGGAAGAAAGTTCATTTTCTTGTTTATAAGTCAGATGAAGGCTTATCTCAGCCTCATTCAACTGTTCAGACTTGAATTTTTCTAACTCTAAGTTGACTGGTGATACTTTGTTTACTGTAATTTGTCTTTTAAATGGTAAAAAGGCAAATTTCTGGCGCTTATTGTCCCCAATTGTAAAGTATCTGTCTTTGTTATTATGTAAATCTATCCCATACATGATCAAATAGTCATTTCCCAATATAAAATGGGTACTAGAGCAATTTTCCATAACAACAAATTCAACTGTGATCCTTAAATTCCCATTTATGTGTGGGAATATGACATTGGTCTCAAAGATTCCCAATGCTTTCATTGGGTTACTTGCACTGTTGAATTTTATACCATCAATTGGTAACAATTGGTCTTCAAAATTTGGCACACAAGTCTGAAGAAAGGATTTTCCAACACAAGAGCAGAAGGCTCCTGGGTCAAGCAAAAGTTTGGTGGGCTTGTTGTCAATTACCACTTCTGTTATACAGGAGTTACCAGCTGTATAACCTTTTCCTCTGTTTGGTTTTGTCTTCATATGTTGTGCATCTTGAACTTTTGATAAATCAACTTGACCATTGCTCAATTGTGGTAAGTGGGAATAAGATTCCATGATGTCAAAAGTGGCATTGATATTTTCTATATCTTTTGAAGATTCAGAAAATATGGATGACTTATCATCTGAATTGTCTTCAATTATGTCTTCTTTTTCAACATCTGGTTCCTTTTCAATGTCAATTTCATTGATTTTCCCCCTCTTTGGACATGTATTGGCTAAATGGGTGGTGCTTTGGCAAATATGGCATTTTCTGACTGTATCTGCAGATTTATATTTAATATTACCAGAATTTTCTTTGGGGTTTTTGTCCACAGAATCTTTCCAAGGTGTATTAAACCTTGTTTTGAGATTCACCCTACTAGAACCAATTTTGGTTCTGGTGGTTACTTCTTCTAGTATATTGATAATATCTTCTGCTGAAGATTGTTCAGTAGTCCTGCTTTTGACAGCATGCTCTAAGTCACCTCCACATTGTCTCAGAATTTTTCTATGGATCATAAACTCTGACATGTCAGGATATAATGCTGTTAATCTGTCCTTTTGTTGGCAAAACCATGGTAAAGCTCTGTCTTTATCAGCATTAAATTTGGCTGATTCAAAGGCTGTTTCAACTTTAAACCTCCAAGCATCATTTGCCCATTTGTTGATGATTTGGGTTTTCCACCAAGTCCAACTCTGGTGTCCATGTGCTTGTCTTATTTTGATGTACCATCTGTGAGCTGATCTGGTAAACAAGGTGTTAAACCTGGCTGTTACCAATCTGTCTGGTAATTCAAAATCCTCTTTGATCATGTCAATACCTCTAATTAATTCCATATGGTCATACTCTCCTTCACCACTGAAGTGAGGCCATTCTTTAAGTTTTGGAACTTCTTTCAAGAGTGCTTGGCCCATTGATGGTTCCAAGTTATGAAAAGAAGTGGATAATTCATTTTTTAATTGTGAATTATCAGGATCCAATACTTGTGGATTTGGAATTCTTGTGCCCTCATTTTGATTTAGAGGTGTAGACATTCTTGGTAAGGTGTTCAGTATTTGTTCAATGTCATTCATTTTACTGTTGCTACACCTTTGGGAATTTCTGTATTCATGTTGGAAGCTTTGTATTAAATTTATTACTTCAATTTTATACATGTCTTCCTTATGTGTCAGTTCTTTCCATAACTCTGTCTGTCTTGTATTATCAGCAGTGACTTGATTCAATTTCATTGATAATTTTGATACTTCTTCTTGTGAAGCATCAAAACACTTTTTCAAGGCAATGGTATATGTCTTTACTTCAGTAAATGAATTTGAAATGTCATCAAGGACTTTCTTGTTATCTGTTTTGATAATATTTATGGCTTGTTTAATTCTTGTTTCAATCATGTCATCAATATTGAATTTAGAATATTTATCTGTTAATTCTTTAATAATGGCAGATTGTTCATTTATTTTAATGTTAGAAGAATTGTCATTATTAGAATTTTTAATTGTTCTTAAAACTTTTTCAAAACACATAAGTGTTTCATTAATTTGGCACAGACTCAGGTTGTTTGTTTTAATGTTGTTACAAATGGTGTCATTTTTATCAGAAAGATGTTTTTTCACGTCATTTATAGCATTATACAACTCTGGGATGGAATCAAATATGTCAGAAATCATTTCTGGAACCTTAATCTGGCTTCCTCCTTCTTCTGTAATTCCATCATGGTTCTGGCCATCTGAAATACATTTTCCATGGCATCCTGCTGAATCTTTGGGATTCTGTAGCCCTGGCTGTAAGGTTTTGGGTCTGGTGCCTTCCCTTTGCCCTTGTTTGGAGTTTGTGGCTGCTTTTTCACGTTGGAATTGCTGCTGCTGGCCACTGGGGCTGTTTTTGGCACTGGTTTGGGTGGTGGAGGGTTGTTTTTCCTCCATTCTAGTGTCAAAAGCATCATGTTTTTCTTCTCCATCAATGGATGCCATCCATTGAGCAATTTGCAAGTGTTGGGATGGCCCAAGAATTTTCTTACTGTCAGGTAAGAATTCATGCAGTTTTTCCACAGATCTGCCAGGATCTGGTACTCCTTGTACTGCAGTGCATTGTTGTAAGCTTTGTGGCTGGCTTTGTATATGCCACTGAGGCTTCTTGTGGCGGTGTCAGCTCTTTTTGAAGGTAAAATGGTATTATCAGCTTCAGAATGACCCATTTTAGTTGTTTGGAAGTCATCAACTGACCCTTTTCCTTCTGTACCTGGTTGGCCTCTGCCATAATCACGTCTATTACCTTTTTGGGAGCTGCTTGAGGGGTTGTAGCTGGCTCCTGATCTGGTTGAAGGCATAATTATGGTTAAAAAGGCTTAAAATAGTATTTTTACGTCAAAAAACTTACTATTGGCCAAATTTTTAGCTTTCTGAAGGGTATTACTTATGTCCAAGTTAATTAATTCAGAAGATATTGGTTCAGGCTGGTTATTTTGAGTCACAATAACAGTGCTATTATGATCAGAATTGACAGTACTGGCAGGGATAATGCTGGTTACTGTTGAGGCTGTTTCAATGTTTTCTTGTCTTACCACGTTGTCAGACACTAAAATTAATGAAAAAGCCAATTAATTAAGTAAAAAAAAGGATATTTCAAAAAAAGAAATAAAAATTTAAGCCTCACTTATAATATGAAAAAAATTATTTTTTATGGATTTTTTGAATTATAAGTATTTTTTATATGTTTTTAAATTTTTCAATATAAGAAAAAAGATTTAAAAAGAGTAAAAAAAATATGTCACAGGTAAAATATCACGGCTGGGCCCCCAAATGTAAGGTGTGGATATGAAACTTTGATTAAAAATCAAGTACTTTTCCTGTCCTCAAAATTTTTATAAGGTAAAAATCAATTAAAAATAGTATGAAATATTATTTTTAAGAGAAAACATGCCAATTTTATTGTTTATAACTTTATTAGTATAAAACAATAATATTATAAAAATTTATTGTTTTACCAACAATAAAAATTTATCCAAAAAATACTCTACAAGAGATATTTTAAGGCTACAAAAGAAATTTCTTCAAGAGCAATTTCAATTGGAATTAATTGAGCAAAGAACTGCAAGCAATTAATTAAAGAACAAAGTCTTTAAAAAGAATATTAAAGAGAAAACACGCCAAAAAGTGACCAGAGTGAATTTGGAAACAAAGTGACAAAGTTTACAGTGATGAAAGATGCTTTAATTCACTTTTGGGGTGGTTCAGGGGTAAAAATGATTATAAGAGTTACAAACAATGATTATAATGATTTTTTCACGTGGTTAAAAGGATTAAAATGATTTAAAAGTGGTGGTTGGAATCTTTGATTGATTGGTTTAACAGTTTTAAACTAATTAATAAAAGGAAAAGATTCTAACATGAAGAGAAAAGTGGGGCAAAGAAGACATTCTTTTATAGCCATCAATTCTCTTGCTCCAAAAGTAAAATTTACTCTTGTCAGTCGTGAAAAACAGTCTGACAACAGAAAAGCCAATTATGGCATCATTGAACCCTGGTTTAGACCAAAAAGGGCTGGTTTAAGCCATTTTTAGCCATTTTTAGCCATTTTAGACCCTTAAATCAGCCATTACTATAGCAATACCAGGCCTAGAGCCTTCAAAACACGTCAGAATGTGTGTCAGAGGCGTAGAAACCAGTCAAAACTGTTTTTATTATGATTGTTTTATCTTAAGGGTAGTTTTACCCTCTTGGCAACAGCTAAAACTACCCCAGTTGGTATCAAAACCTCATCATCAATTGAGTCCACAGACCCTGTAACTCAATTCCAGGCCAAAAGTGATGAACTTTTGCGTGAATTTTGACATCCCACGCCTGTCAGAAAGGATTTTGGGGGTTTAGCTCCCCCTTAGAGCTGGAGTTCCTTTTCCCCCCAAATTTAATCTTTCCAATTTATTTTTCCTTTAATTCCTCATCATGTACTATACTTATAATTTACATATGTAATTCAATTCAATTGTACAGTACAATACAGTAATAATTGACACCTCATATGTAAATCAAAGTTCACTTATGTAATACACACGCACATTTTGACATTTCAATTGAATTCAATTGAAAATACTTCAATTCCTCATAACTTCTAAACTAAACACAACACCTCAATTTTAACACAAAAATTGATGGTTAACACCACATGTGGTGTGAATTAAATTAAGGTTTTGAGGATTTTCAACTTTTGTATTGAAAATACTAAAAACTTAATTTAAGCTTATTTAGAGTTGAGTTACAAGAATTTCACTCAGAGATGACCCCACCTGATTTTTTATGAGGAATCCAATGGTGAAATAAATTTTATATGTTTATTTATTGGATAAAAAGTTATAATAAATTTTATTTATCTTTTTTCCAAATTTATTTATTTTTTCACAATTTTGTTAAAATTTCATTTTTACTTAAATTTTTCAAGTATAAATGTATTTTTATATTTACAAAATTTAATGTATTTTTATTTTTAAATTATAATTAATTTTTTATTTTTTAATATAATTTTATATTTATATTTTGATTTTTATTTTAATAATATAAATAAATTTATTTTATTTATATGTTATTTTTTATATTTGTGGTCTTTTGGGTATATGAAATTACCTCTAAGGCTCACAGTTACCAACACTTAAATTGAAATCATGTATTTTTTTGAGAAAATTTCAAAGTAAATTCTTGAGTTTTTGTAGATATCACACCTCAAATGGTGCAGTAATTCAGGGTAAAAAAGTCTTATTTTGGTACCAAATCATGAATTTCATCACCTCAAGTACCACATTTGTTTGTCTGAAAAAACTTTGCAAGTCACCACTCATTGAATTGTTATTTATCCCTATAGAAGCATTTATAAAAATATCCTTAAAGCTTTATCAACTTGAAAAACTACAGAATTTTGTCATTTTTAAACCCAAAGGTATTTAAAAAATTAAAATGACGAAGGAATTCATTAAAAAAAATTAAAAAAAAATGAAGTTGAATTATCATTTCTTCAGATAAAATCTTCTTCAAATTATCCCCAAATATATTTCCTCAAGAATTTGCTAAAATAAAATAATTATGAAAAAAATCCAAGTAAATAGTAATATTTCAAACTGGTTTAGTACTTTTTTCATACAAATCTTTTTTTGAGTAATAGTAGTCTAATTAAGCTTCATTATGCTATATCTTAAGTCTCTCTTGATTAGTTTTTCTTGTTATAAAAATCAAATTTGGAAATGGTAGCTTTATAATCAACTGGATTTATCATTGAACTCAATGTTAGGCTTAATGTAAGGTTTATCTATGAAACTCTTGATAATAGTAGCAATATCAAGAGTACTATGACTGTCCTCAGTAGAAATATATAATATAATAAAATAATATGACCAAAAATTTAAATATAATTATTAGAAATAATTATATAAAAAAATAAATTTAATTATTATTATAAAAATATAATAATAAAAAAATATAATAATTATAATAAATTATAATTATTCTATTATTGTTATAGTCACTGACAATTATAACAATAAGAAGTGTAAAGCTCTTAATGAGACAATTACACATGGAAAATATGAATATTAACCACTTATCAATAATATAAATATTATTTATAAAAGAATCAAAAAACACACTGTGCAGATATAATTCTTATAGAAGAATTCTATATAAAAAAACTAATACTAGATAAAAAAGATATAGAACCTTAGAGAAAACTTACTTATAATATTTATTTAATACAACAAGTTAAACAACAACAGTTATTATATTAAATAATAATTATAAGTTAAAAACATGTCAAAAACCAATAATTTTAAAGATAAAACAACTTTTTATAATAAAAATTAAGATTGAAGGGTTTTTAAGAGGAATTTGTGGATTTTAAAAGATATTTAAGATGATAATTTTATATAATAAAACGTATTATTGGTGATTAAAACAATAAACTGAATTCTATGATTTTAATTCTTTAATTTTAATTGATAAAGAATAAAATAACTTAAGAATTACTTTAATAATAAGATCTTATATTCAATAGAACTTTCCCTGTTTAAATTTCTAATATGATTGATGGACAAAAACAGTGATGAAAAGACTCTTTTTATGTCTTCAGAGCAGCTTTCATGATTCATAATGAATATAGAGGGCGTTCTCAGGTCAAAACTGAAAAACCATTCTTAAAAATAAAGTTCTTAACTTAAGGTAACTTATTTTTAATTCCAATTTAAAGTTACCAGTGTTATTCTTAACTCGATTTAGCTTTAATCCTGATTTAAACTAGTTATTTTAAGTTTTTCATATAAATAAACTTATTTATATTAGAGTTCATCACATGAACAACTTAAAAATAGAGTTTCAAGAAGAAATCTCTTAAACCCAATTTTTAATTAATTTTGAAAGAAATTGTAATTTTCTTTGAGCTTTAATTAAAAGAGTAGGTTTCCAGGCTAAGTACCCAGGAGATCTATTTATAAAAGATACTTAAAATTTAATCTATACATAGATAATATTAAATTTTAAGCTGTGTGAAATTCTCAGGAAAATGCATTAAGAATTGGATTTTTAATGAATTTTTGAAGTCATTGCTATTTTTCCACATAACGCAGCAATACACACCAAACCTTAATTTTTGATAAGGTTTTAATTCTTGTAACCTTAATGCTTTAAGCTTAATTAAGTTTTGACAGTTTTTAAAACCTTAAATTCAAGCCTGCATATTGGGATTTACCCTTTGGCAGCTTGAAATTCCCATCTAAATTGGGATAAAACCAGTTTAAACTTTAATGTTGGATCAAAGTCTAATCTTAAAGCTTAAATAAGGCTGAAAACCCCCCAATACAGGTGGACAACCTTAATTGAATCCTTGCAGATCCAAAAAGTTGGGTAACCCAGCTCTATTTGGTCTTTTTCCTTTGTCCCACCTTTCTGTGTGGATTTTGTCCTTTTATTTATTTAAAGCCATACTATGGCCTTAAACCCTTTTAAATCGAGCTCACGCAGGATTTACATTCTGTATGGCCAATCCTTAGCCAATTCAGTAAATATACACAACACCTCAATTTTAACTCAAATTTTGGTAAGTTTGCATAAACTTTATGCAAATTTAAATTTAAGCGTATTTAAGCTTAAATTTAACAATTTCAAATTTTTTTAAAAAAGTTTCATTAGTACTGTGAGATTCTCAAATATTCCAATAACATAAGAAATAAGTGTTTTTGGGTATAACACCTTATGGGTGTACCCTAGGTTATTTTTGGTGTAGAATTGGCCTTATGGGTGTGTTATACATACCTCACAGGCTCACATTCCCTACCACCAAAAAAAATGTACCACAATTTTTCTTTTGTAGTATACCCCAAAGTTTTTTGGGGGGGTATAATCCACTGTCCAACCTCTCTACTTATACTTTTAAATATGTAAAGCACACAATTCAAACTTTGCATTGAGCAATTTGTCTGCTCTCATGTATGAATCTTCTGAGAAAATTTTGGGAATGAGGTATTTGGCTTTCAACAATCCATTCATCTTCATGTTGTGGATTTTCATACCTGACTAAAAATTCTCTTCCATTTTTCCCCCTAAGTCTTCTTACTTTCAAGACTTTTAGTACCTTCTTATCCTCACTTTGATCTAGTGGGGGTACTTCTAAGGGTGTTTCATTTCTCAAAGGAAATAATTACTTATCACTTGAAGTGTAATGATTTACTAGACTGTCAGGAAAGGTTGGATGTTTGTTTTCCAGTTCTCTTGACAGTTCTACTTGTACTGCATTTGTCCCATGCAGGGCTTTAATAATAAATGGTCCTGCAAAGGAATCTTTTAATTTCGTTGGGCCTTTAATATTATTAAAGTTCAAGGTTGAAACTAGTATTAAGTCCCCTACTTTGAATTCTAGGGTCTTATGAATTTTATCCCATTTCTGTTTAGCATATTCAAAAGCATTATTCATGCTTTGATTTGCATGATGTCTTACTTTATCAAGTGAGTAACCTAAAGCTTGAGGCAGTTAGATGAATATCAATCAGATCTTTTTTCAAAGGATCAGCTGGAAGTTTGGGGCTCCATCCTTTCTCCAACATTGCAGGAGTTTTTCCTGTTGAAGCATGGATGGAGGTCTTGTAGGTTAATTCCAATGCTGGTATAAGAGTGCACCAATCATGGGTAAAGCCGTCAGAATCTTTAAACTCCAGGCCATAAGCACAAAATTTTCTTATCATGTCCTCAAAAGTTTGAATCATTCTTTCTGCCAGCCCATCTGTTTTTGGATGGTAGGCTGTTGAGAATGATATTCTTGTACCCAAAAGCTTATGTAAATTAGTCCATAAGGCCAATGTAAATTTTGGGTCTCTGTCACTAATGATTTTTTTAAAGAGACCAGTATGGGATATTACTCTATTCCAGATCAAAAGAGCTGTATCCATAGCTGTGTCATCTTTGTGACATGGTAAAAAGATTGGTGTTTTGCTATATCTGTCCACAATAACAAGACATGAATTGTAGCTTTTATCACCTCCAGGTGGTAAGGCAGTTACCCAAGCCATATAAACCACTTCCCATGGGTTACTTGGTTCTTGAATATGGATCATTAAGTCAAATCTTTTACCAGTAGCTTTATTGGCTTTCTGGAATCTATCACAACTGTGACAGTACTCAATGACATCTCTTCTCCAAGATGGCCACCAGGCACATGTCTTAATTCTTTCCATAGTTCTGTCTTCAGACAGATTTCCAGAATATGTGTTATCATGGCATTATAGTAGTATGGTGTAAGATGTGACTATGAAACTGATGATAATATTACTATTAATCAACAGTACTATGTCTGTTCTTATGAAATATAATAATAAAATATTATTATAACCACAATTAAATAATTAAAAAATTATTTCTTTCACGTGTTAAGCACTACGAGTGATTTTAACAGTGAGCAAGTAATTGTCTACAAGAATCAATTACAAGAAGAATTTAATAATAAAAACTTCTTTATTAGAATAATGAAATTATTTTAATATATAATTATCTTTTGCAAGAATAACTATAATGATAATTCTTGAAGAAAACTAAATTTTAGAGAAAAACTTTAAGAATTAAAGATAAATCACTCACTAATATTCCAAAGAGCTTATTGAAAGATAAGATAGAGCGATTTGGCGTAGAATTGTGGATTTAGAGGATCAAAATGAATTTATAAATGTATTACAACAATATATAGTTGATTTCTATGATTTCACGTCTTTCTGATTGATTCTGAAAGAATAAAACACTTAAGAAAAGTTTTTACTAATACTTACTTGTTGGTAATACTGATATAAATGATTAATAAGATGATGATGATACGGAAAAAAAAGCAAGAGAAGGCCTCTTTTAAGTCAACAGCAGCTCACAGAGGCGTGCCATGGAGCAAACTAAAAAACCAGTGAGTGAGAAAGCATTAAACCCTTTTGGATTAGTACTTACATCATCTGTTGTCACGTAAAATTGTCATAATTGCTTAATTGATGCTTTTACATGACTACCAACCCCAATATGGTTAAGAATAAAAGGAGTAACATTTGTACATCTTCTTTTATTCCAAATTAATAATTGATTTCCCAAAGTTATCAATGTTATTGACAATTTCATCACAGGTTGTATTTACTGTGAATTTTTGAAGATTCAGTGTTTCACGTAGAATAGCCAAAAATGGACTGTAAGTAAAACTTTTAATTTTACTAGTAAAACTGTAACTCTTTTTGGTTGTACCATAGATCACACAGTTCTCAATCTGTCCTGAACGTTTCAGAAAGATTCATTAAGAATTGTATTTTTAATGAATTTTTGAAGTTTTTACCTCATTTCTATGTAGAATTGCAAATATCAGTGTTTGACTGGTTGCTATGAGGTAAGTCAATGGATACAAGTCCAAAAAGGGTTTTAATTACTCTTTTGGGGTTTATCCATGGAAAGTCATTAAGAATTGATGTGGTTACAGGAGCCTAAGTAGCTTTTTACCTCCTTGGCACGTCAAAATAGCAGGTTATTTGCTATTTTCTTAAGATTTACAGTAGTTGTGACATGGTAACCAAGTTCCCAAAAGGTTTTGGTTTACCAATTAGTCTAAGATCAGCCATGTATCCAAGCTTTAGAGCTGTGCACGCCTCTGAGGCCTCAGAAGTTGGGTACCCTGGCTCTCTTTGATGTCTTTTGTCCCCCTTACTTATTTTTCACGTCAAAATAGAAATTTAAGCTTAAAGTGAGATATCCACTATGGGTGTACCAAAAGTGCATGTAAGAATACCATAATATTAAGTGCTCAAAACATGTATAACACTATTCTTAGTGTATATGTAACATGGGATTTCTTACTTTCCCATTATTTTGGCGTAAAATCAAGAAAAACAAAAATTTTCACGGATCTTTTATGTGGTATTAATGATGTGGTGTTGAAGTATTTTTCATATTACCACCTCAAAGAGTTAATTTGAGCTTATTCACTCTATGGAGCTACCCTAGGTGAATTTTTGTGTACAATCCAAATCTGGCCTTAAATCCATGGATTGACCTACTCAATGAAAAGTTATTCATCTTTTCTGAAATAAAAAATGATGAATTTTGAATATATGCATGATTTATGAGTTATGCATAATTCAAAATTTCTTTTTAAGATAATTGTGGCTTATTTGGGTATGTAAAATATACCTCAAGGCTCACATTCCCTCCCACCAAAAAATAAAATTGTACTACAATTTTATTAGTGATAAAAGAATAAGGCCCCAAAGGGGGTTAATGTCCACTGTCCAACCTCTTTACATTACTCAGATCAAGTAATTTAAAGCACATTTATAGACATATTCAGGCTTGTGGCCTTCTTTCATGTCTAAATCTTCTTAAGGGTTTATCTGAGTCAGGTATTTCTGATTCTGCCATCCATTCATCTTCATGTACTGCATTTCTATATCTGACAAGATATTCTCTTTGATTTTTACCCCTAAGTCTCCTTTCTTTAATGAATTTCTTTATCTTTTTCTCTTCATTCTGTTCCACAGGTGGTACAGTTAAAGGAGTTGGGTTTCTTAAAGGAAACAATTCTTTGTCAGCTGTTTGATAAGGCTTTATCAAGCTGACTGGAAAGGTGGGGTATTTATTTTCCAATTCACCACTCAATTCCACTTGAACTGCATTGGTTCCATGTAAAGCAACAATAACAAAAGGTCCTACATAAGAATCTTTAAGTTTCTTTGGCCCTTTGATATTATTAAAATTCAAGGTTGAAACTAAAACTAAGTCCACTACTTTGAAGTCTGGTACTTTATGACTCTTGTCCCACTTCTGTTTTGCATAATCAAAAGCATCATCCATACTTTGTTTTGCGTGGTGTTTTACTTTATCAAGCATTATCTTGAAGCTGGAAGCTGTAGGATGAATGTCAATCAAGTCTTTCCTCAGTGTGTCTGCTGGGAGTCTTGGATTCCATCCTTTTTCTAACATGGCAGGAGTTTTTCCTGTGGAAGAATGGATTGATGTCTTGTATGCCAATTCTAGTGCAGGTATCAGAGTGCACCAGTAATGGGTAAAGCCATCTGAGGCTTTGAATTCTAATCCATAAGCACAGAATCTCCTGATCATGTCTTCTAAAGTCTGAGTCATCCTCTCTGCTAGCTCATCTGTTTGAGGGTGATATGCTGTAGAGAATGATAGCTTAGTCCCAAACAATCTATGAAGATTGGTCCAAAGTGCAGATGTGAATTTGGGATCTCTGTCACTTATCATATTCTTCAATAATCCTGTATGAGAAATAACTCTACTACATAAAAGAAGAGCTGTATCCATAGCAGTGTCATCTTTATGACATGGTAAGAATGTGGGAGTTTTGCTATATCTTTCTACAATGACTAAACAAGCATTATAACTTCTGTAACCACTTGGAGGAAGTGCTGTGACCCAATCCATGTGAAAGACTTCCCAAGGGGATTTTGGTTCTTGAATATGGATCATTAATCCAAATTTCTTGCCTGTACTCCTGTTTCCTTTTTGGCATCTGTCACAGGTATGGCAATATTCAATGGTTTCTCTTCTCCAAGATGGGCACCATGCACAATTCTTCACTTTCTCAAGTGTTCTGTCTTCTGACAGGTGTCCAGAGTAGATACTATCATGAAATTCATGAAGAATGGTATTGATAAGTAATCTACTGCACAATGTCATAACACAAGAATGTTTTGTTCTGTGGTAAATGATTCCATCAAACAAGTGAAATCTTGCTTAAGAATAGGAATTTTTCCAAACTTCATCAAGTGCATTAACTAAAGATGTATCTTTTTAGTCTTTATCTAATGAAGAAGTCAAGATATGGCAATTCTTGTCTTGTTTATAAGATTCTCTGACCTCCTCAAAGAATTCAGTTCCAATATCAGTTATGTTAATTCTTTCAATTGGAGTCTGTGGTTCAGCTTCCAAAGGTACATAAGCTGGGTTATCAGGAGTGTTGGCTAAAGCCCATCTACTAAGTCCATCAGCATTCTTGTGAATGTTTCCTGCTTTATGAACTATAGTCATGTTTCCTCTATATTCTTGAATAGCTATTTTCCATCTCAACATATGTCTGTTGGGAGTTTTCATGTTAAGAAGTGATTTTACTGCATTACAGTCAGTTATCACTTCAAAAACACTGCCATCAAGGTAATAGTGTAATTTCTCAAGTGCCCATACCAAACATAAGCACTCCATTTGGCTTGCACCATATCTGGCTTCTGTTGGTTTGATTCGCCTTGAGATATAACAAACTTGTCCTTCTGTAGGTTTGTCATCAATAATTTGGACTTGATGTAGGGCTGCCCCTAATCCATCTCCACATGCATAAATGTACAACTTAAAAGGAATATTCCAGTCAGGCATGAGAAGTAAATGTGCTTCTGTAAGGGCTTTCTTTATCTTCTCATAAGCTTTAATTCTCTCCTGTGTCATCTCAAATACAGTCTGTTGATCACAGATTCTATAGAGTGATTTGGCTAGAATTGCAAAGTCTTTTAAATGTTGCCTATAGTAACTAGCAAATCCAAGAAAAGACATCATTTCTTTTTTATTCTGGGGTATTGGCTTAAGTAGTACTGCTGCCACTTTATTTTTGTCAATACCCAAGCTTAAACCAGAAACAACATGTCCTAATGCTTTAAGTTCTTCAAAACCAAAGTTGCATTTCTTGAGTGAAATTTTCTTATTCACTTCTGCAACTTTGTGAAGTAATTTTGCAAGTCTTTCAAGGTGCAAAGACCATGAGTCAGAACATATGATAATATCATCAATATAAATGATAAGCCATCCTTCAGAAAATTCTGTGGGGAAGATGGTATTCATCATTCTTTGATAATGAGATGGAGCATTTTTAATGCCAAATGGCATTCTAAGATACTCAAAAATACCACAGTGAGTGATGATTCTAAGTAATTTCTTAGCTTTAGGCGTCAAAACATTTTGATGGAAGCTTTTTAATGCATCCATTGATGTTATATACTTGGCTTTAGACAATTGAGTCAAGGCTTCTTGGATTCTAGGGATTGGATACCTATCTGGAACTGTGTAGGTGTTCAAAGCTCTAAAATCTCCAACCATTCTTGACTTATCATTATGCCAAGCAATGATAACAGGTGTTGTCACTTCAACCTCCTCATTATGGCCTACTTTCCTTAGTACACCAAGTTGAATCAACTCTTGGATATGTTTCTCCAAGGCTTCTCTAGCTCTGGGACTGGCTGGATAAGCTGGTCTTCTAAGTACTGGGGGATATGGTCTGTCAATATTAAGAGTAATATCAACTTCATGTCCTCTTATAGCACCTAATGGTTCATTATCAGAGGCAAATGCAGTATTGTATGTGTATAACACGTCAATAAGTTCATTCTTCATTTTCGGTGACAATGATGGATTAATTTGTGCTTCAACAAGTTGTGCGGACACAAATTCTTCCTTATAAGTATCTCTCTCAGAAGATACTACTGATATTTGCTTTGGCATATTGGAGAAAGCAAATTTTTTTCTGTTGTTCTCTCCAATTGTGAAATATCTGTCTTTATGGTTATTGATATCAATACCATAAATACTTAAGTAATCATTTCCCAGAATGATATGTTGAGATGTGCAGTTGTCCATTACTACAACCTCAGCTTTCATTCTTATACTTCCTGTTGGATGGGGAAATACAAGAATAGTGTCCAATATACCCAAGGGGTACATATTGGTACTGGCACTACTAAACTGTACACCTTCTATTGGTAATAGATGGTTTTTCCATTCAGGAAGTATATTTTGGAGATAATCTTTTCCTACACAAGTGCAAAATGCTCCTGTATCCAAATAGACTTTGGCTTCAACATTATTCATCAGAATTGATATCATACAAGATGCCCCAGCAGTATAACCTTTTCCTTTAGCAGGTTTGGTTTTACACATTCTGGCATCTTGAACATTAATAAGGTTGTAGCAATCTTCACTATACTGTGGCAAGTGGGTATGGACTTCAGTGACTTCAAAGAAAGCTGTGATGTTTTCAATGGGATAGTCCTCCACTGGTGTATCTTCAGAGATTGCAGAATCTTGATCAGATTCTTCTTTCTCTTCAGTACACTGAATCTCTTTAATGACTTGAACTTCATTGATTTTTGTCTTTTTTGTGCAAGTGTTGGCTAAATGTGAAGTGCTTCCACATTTATGACACTTTAAGATAGGTTTTTCTGGTCTCTTATCCTCTCTGGGAATCTTAGAGGTCATCTTGGATTCTGTTGAGATTTTAGACCAAGTTTTACCAATTCTTGTTCTGGCAATGATATCTTCCATAGCATTAATGTAGTCTTCTGTTGAACAGGGTTCTACACATCAGCTTTTGATAGCATGTTCCAATTCTCCTCCACACTTTCTTAATATTTTCATATTAATCATAGTGTCAGACATATCTGGTTGTAAAGCAGATAATCTGTCTTTTTGTTTGAAGAACCAAGTCAGTGGTTTATCTTTCTCTGAGTTAAAAATGGCACTTTAAAAGGCATTTTCTATTTTAAAGCTCCAAGAATTATTGGCCCATTTGGTAATCATTTCAGATTTCCACCAAGACCAATCATGTTTACCATGATCAATCCTCATTTTGTAATACCATTTCTTTGCAGTTCTGGTAAACAGACAGTGTAGCTTTCCCACTATGATTTCATCAGGTATATTAAAGTCTTCTTGCAACATATCAATAGTCCTGATGAATTCAATTTGGTTTTATTCTCCTTCACCAGAGGATGTTGGCCATTCTTCTATTTTGGGAATATCTCTTTCAGAGTAGGCATTTTCTCCCAAGAATGGGGTGAGACTTTCTTTAACATAGAGTTTTTCTTCAGTTGAAGGTGTAGAATGTCTTGGCATATGTGGTTCATGATTCTTATGAATTTGTTCCACACTTGCAATTATTTCATTCTTCAACTTCGGCCTTTCACTGTCACTTTTTGCTAAGTGTATAGCAAATTGGTTGGTATTCTCAACTATTTTTAAGACTTGGTCTTGTAAAATTGTAAGTTGATTATTTACCTTAAAAATGGAAAGTTCTTCCATCTCATCATGCTGAACTTGGCACATGTTTTCAATTCTTTTGCAAGAATTGGTAATTGAGTCAAGTCTGGCATTTGTCACTTGGTGCACTTCAATGTATGTCTTGTCATTTTTCTTTAATTCAACTATATCTGATGCAATTCTAGTTAACTTCCTATCAATTTCACCAATTTCTACATTAATACTAGTCTGTACACCAATTATTTGCGTGGAAAGTTTCTGTTCATCCTTTCCTGCTCCTTGGCTGTGAATTCCATCAGATTCCTGGCCATATTGAAGACACTGTCCACGGCTGAAGGCTCTAATTTGGGGATCCTGTACCCTTGTGGGTAAGGTCTGTGCCAATTGGCTTTGCCTTGATGGTTCTTGGGACCTTTCTGCTTCTTCTGAGGTCCCTTGGGCTTGTCCTTGGACACTTCTGGAGATGGTTTGGAGCTGGTAGACGCCACTGGTGCCTCTGTCTCCAACGCTGGAGTCATATCCAGCTCTTTCTTCTGGTCTATGGATAAATGACTTTGGTTCTTCAACCAATTCTTTATCTTTTTGACCTTGTCTTTGCAAGACAGGGGGCTCCATCCTCCTAAGAGTTCTATGGTCTTCTCCTGACCCAGAAAGCTTTTGATGTGTAAGTAGGAGTTTATGGCCCCCTGCCAAAGGCTTGGGCATATTTTCCACTCCTCTTCCTTGGCTGCTCTGAACCAATTTTTGAACTGGCATTGATATATTTCTATTGCTTCCACTTGAAAATGGTTCAACCCTGGAAATAATATCATGAATCAGTTCAGGCTCAGAATTCACGTCAAAATCTGTTGGTACAGACCTTGGGGAATGGGGGGCAACTCTGGCATCCTCCAGATGTGTCTTTCTTGTGGAAGATTTGGCACTTCTGGATTTGGTCTTGCCTCTTCCTTGTCCACATCCATCTGGTTGGACTGAATAGTTGCTTCCATTTCTGGTATGCACCGTTTTCATGTCAATTTAAAGATAAAAAGTGAAAATATAAGATAAAATACACACCTTTTGGTGGTAATTTAGCCTTTTCTGAGTTAAATAAGGTGC
The DNA here is from genome assembly GCA_023105745.1 of Austropuccinia psidii. Taxonomy (NCBI): domain Eukaryota; kingdom Fungi; phylum Basidiomycota; class Pucciniomycetes; order Pucciniales; family Sphaerophragmiaceae; genus Austropuccinia; species Austropuccinia psidii. Next base: position 65,478,111 of record JALGQZ010000005.1, read on the forward strand.
CTCTTTTAGCAATTGGCACCTCAATACTTTCTTCCGATTCTGCTTCTGAAGATTCAGGACTATTTATGTATCTTTTACTGAGTCTGTTGCCAGCTGCACAGTATTTGATTAAAGACACTTAAAGAGAAAATATGATAAAAGAAATTATTTTTATGATTTAAGATATTTTAAAAGATTTTTTATAAGTTTTATTATTTTTTGATATTAAAAAAAATATTCTTTTCAAAGAAAAAGTATTTAAAATTTAAGAATTTGAATAAAAAAAATTAAGTCAGAGTAACTCAAAGAATAATTTTATAAGTTTTTGGATGTGAAAAAGCCACGTGTAAAAACAGTACAAAATTAAACCAAATTACTCAATGAAATAAGATTTTAAGACAATTTCAAAAATAAAAATAATTTTTTCTTTAAATTTAAGAAAAAAATATATTAAATTAATATATTTTAGAGCTTAAAAATATATTAATTAAGGGTACAAGGTTCAAAAAAACACGGCCAGGCCCCCAAATGTAAGATGTGACTATGAAACTGATGATAATATTACTATTAATCAACAGTACTATGTCTGTTCTTATGAAATATAATAATAAAATATTACTATAACCACAATTAAATAATTAAAAAATTATTTCTTTCACGTGTTAAGCACTACTAGTGATTTTAACAGTGAGCAAGTAATTGTCTACAAGAATCAATTACAAGAAGAATTTAATAATAAAAACTTCTTTATTAAAATAATAAAATTATTTTAATATATAATTATCTTTTGCAAGAATAATTATAATGATAATTCTTGAAGAAAACTAAATTTTAGAGAAAAACTTTAAGAATTAAAGATAAATCACTCACTAATATTCAAAAGAGCTTATTGAAAGATAAGATAGAGAGATATGGCGTAGAATTGTGGATTTAGAGGATCAAAATGAATTTATAAATGTATTACAAAAATATATGGTTGATTTCTATGATTTCACGTCTTTCTGATTGATTCTGAAAGAATAAAACACTTAAGAAAAGTTTTAACTAATACTTACTTGTTGGTAATACTGATATAAATGATTAATAAGATGATGATGATACAGAAAAAACAGCAAGAGAAGGCCTCTTTTAAGTCAACAACAGCTCACAGAGGCGTGCCATGGAGCAAACTGAAAAACCAGTGAGTGAGAAAGCATTAAACCCTTTTGGATTAGTACTTACATCATCTGTTGTCACGTAAAATTGTCATAATTGCTTAATTGATGCTTTTACATGACTACCAACCCCAATATGGTTAAGAATAAAAGGAGTAAAATTTGTAAATCTTCTTTTATTCCAAAGTAATCATTGATTTCACAAAGTTATCAATGTTATTGACAATTTCATCACAGGTTGTATTTACTGTGAATTTTTGAAGATTCAGTGTTTCACGTAGAATAACCAAAAATGGACTGTAGGTAAAACTTTTGATTTTACTAGTAAAGCTGTAATTCTTTTTAGTTGTACCATAGATAATACAGTTCTCAATTGGTCCTGAAAGCTTCAGAAAGATTCATCAAGAATTGTATTTTTAATGAATTTTTGAAGTTTTGATCTCATTTCTACGTAGAATTGCAAATATCAGTGTTTGACTGGTTGCTATGAGGTAAATCAATGGATACAAGTCCAAAAAGGGTTTTAATTACTCTTTTGGGGCTTATCCATGGAAAGTCATTAAGAATTGATGTGGTTACAGGAGCCTAAGTAGCTTTTTACCTCCTTGGCACGTCAAAATAGTAGGTTATTTGCCATTTTCTTAAGATTTACAGTAGTTGTGACATGGTAACCAAGTTCCCAAAAGGTTTTGGTTTACCAATTAGTCTAAGATCAGCCATGTATCCAAGATTTAGAGCTGTGCACGCCTCTGAGGCCTCAGAAGTTGGGTACCCTGGCTCTCTTTGATGTCTTTTGTCCCCCTTACTTATTTTTCATGTCAAAATAGAAATTTAAGCTTCAAGTGAGATATCCACTATGGGTGTACCAAAAGTGCATGTAAGAATACCATAATATTAAGTTCTCAAAACATGTATAACACTATTCTTAGTGTATATGTAACATGGGATTTCTCACTTTCCCATTATTTTGGCGTAAAATCAAGAAAAACAAAAATTTTCACGGATCTTTTATGTGGTATTAATGATGTGGTGTTGAAGTATTTTCCATATTACCACCTCAAAGAGTTAATTTGAGCTTATTGACTCTATGGAGCTACCCTAGGTGAATTTTTGTGTAGAATCCAAATCTGGCCTTAAATCCATGGATTTACTTACTCAATAAAAAGTTATTCATCTTTTCTGAAATAAAAAATGATGAATTTTGAATATATGCATGATTTATGAGTTATGTATAATTCAAAATTTCTTTTTAAGATAATTGTGGCCTATTTGGTTATGTAAAATATACCTCAAGGCTCACATATTGTGTTAATTAACATTCTACTACATGCAACCATGACACATGTGTGTTTAGATCCATGATATAGTATACCATCAGATAAATGGAATATTCCATTATCATAAGATGTTTTCCAAATATCATCCAGAGAATTAGGCAAGGCTACATCTTTGCAGTCTTTGTCAAGTAGAGCAGTAAGAATATGAAAATTCTTATCTTGTTTATAGCTTTCTCCAACTTCTTCAAAGAATTCTGTTCCAACATCTGTGATATTAATTCCTCCAATTGGAATTTGAGGTTCTGCACTTGTAGGAACATAGGCAGGGTTGTCAGGTGTATTTGGTAATGCCCATCTACTCAAGCCATCAGCATTCTTATGAGTATTTCCAGCTTTATGTACTATGGTCATATTGCCTCTATACTCCTGTATAGCAATCTGCCATCTTAACATGTGTCTGTTTGGAGTTTTCATGTCAAGAAGTGACTTGACTGCATTACAATCAGTAATTACTTCAAACACACTACCATCAAGATAGTAATGAAGTTTTTCCAAAGCCCAAACAAGGCAAATGCACTCCATTTGGCTAGCTCCATATCTGGCCTCAGTAGGCTTAATATGTCTTGAAATAAAACAAATTGGACCTTCATAAGGTTTGTCATTGACAATTTGAACTTGATGAACAGCAGCTCCTAAACCTTCACCACATGCATCAATATACAGCTTCAAAGGAAGTTTCCAGTCTGGAATCAATAATAATGGTGCATTGGTCAAGGCATACTTGATTTTATCATATGCTTGAATCCTCTCCTGTGTCATTTCAAAAACAGATTGTTGATCAAAAATTCTGTATAATGATCTGACATGGATTGCAAAATCTTTAAGGTGTTGCCTGTAATAACTGGCAAACCCTAAAAAAGACATCATTTCTTTTTTTGTTCTGGGGCATTTGTTTCAGTAAAACTGCAGCCACTTTGTTTTTGTCAACACCCAGGCTCAGTCCTGAGACTACATGTCCTAGAGCTTTTAATTCATGAAGCCCAAAACTACATTTCTTAAGAGATATTTTCATGTTGCCTTGGAGAATTTTCTTAAGTACTGATGAAAGTCTCTCTAAATGTAATTTCCAGGTTTCTGAACAAATGATAATGTCATCAATATAAATGATTAAACATCCTTCTGACAATTCATATGGGAAGATGGTATTCATCATTCTATGATAATTAGAGGGTGCATTTTTAATACCAAAAGGCATTCTCAAATATTCATAAATCCCACAATGAGCAATTATCCTCAATAATTTCCTAGCCTGAGGTGTCAAAACATTCTGATGAAAGCCTCTCAGAGCATCCATGGAAGTAATGAATTTTTCTTTGGATAATTGAGTCAAAGTCTCATGAATTCTAGGGATTGGATACCTGTCTGGAATAGTATAGGTATTCAATGCTCTAAGATCACCAACCATCCTTGACTTATCATTATGCCAAGTAATGATTACTGTAGTTGTGACTTCCACCTCCTCATTGTGTCCAACTTTTCTAAGAACTCCCAGTTTCATTAGTTCATTAATATGACTTTCTAATGCTTCTCTACCCCTAGGGCTAGCTGGGTAAGCTGGTATTTTTAATAGTGGCGGATAAGGCCTTTCCACATTAAGCATAATCTCCAATTCATGGCCTTTCATAGCTCCAAGTGGTTCATTACCTGAAGCAAAGTCTTTCCTGTATTGAAATAAAATTTCAATAAGCCCTTCCTTCATTTCTAGTCTTAATTCAGGACTAATTTTTGCTTCAATAAATTGATCTGACACAAATTTTTCCTTATTAACATTTCTCACTTGTTTAATGACAGTAATTTCTCTTTTTTCTAGAGGAAAAGCAAATTTTTGTCTTTTATTTTCCCCTATAGTGAAATACCTGTCTTTATGATTATTAATATCAATACCATAAATATTCAGTTAATAATTCCCAAGTATAAAGTGTTGTGAAGTACAATTATTCATGACAACAATTTCAACTCTCAATCTTATACTTCCTGTAGGATGAGGAAATATTATTGCTACTTCAAATATACCCAAGGGGTGCATATTTTGGCTAGCACTGCTGAATGTTATACCTTCAATTGGCATTAATTTGTCTTGCCAATTGGTATAAACCTTTTCAAGATAATCTTTTCCAACACAAGTGCAAAATGCACCTGAGTCAAGGTGTATCTTGGCTTCTGTGTTGTTTATCACAATATTAGTGATACAAGATGAACCAGCTGTATACCCTTTACCTCTGGCAGGTTTAGTTTTCTGCATTTTAGCATCTTGCACATGTATGAGATCCATACATTCATCACTATACTGTGGTAAATGAGTGTGTACCTCAGTAACTTCAAAAGAAACATTAATATTTTCTATACTAAGCTCTTCTGGTACTTCTTCTTCTTCTGAAGGCTCAGAATCACTTTCATGTAAAGATACATCAGTTGTTTCTTTTGTGTCTTCCACTTTTTCAACATTTATCTCATTTATTCTTGTCTTTTTTGGGCAAGTGTTTGCTAAATGAGATGTACTTCCACATTTGTGACATTTCAAAGGAAGTCTGTCTTGTGGCTTATTTGGCTTTGAAATTGGTTTCCCATTAGTCTTATTGTCTATTGGGGATTTGGACCAATTTCTTCCAATTTTTGTTCTAGTAGTGATGTCCTCCATAGCATTGATATAATCTTCTGTAGAACAAGGCTCAAGAAATCTTCTCCTTATAGCATTCTCAAGGTCACCACCACACTTTCTTAATATCCTTTTATGTATCATTGTTTCAGACATATCAGTATGAAGGGCAGTTAATCTGTCCTTCTGTTTAAGAAACCAAGACATGGGCCTGTCCCTCTCAATATTAAAAATGGCTTCAAAAGAATTTTCCATTCTAAATCTCCAGGAATCATTTGCCCATTTGGAAATAATTTGTTCTTTCCACCAGGGCAAAGAATGTTTACCATGGTCTTGTCTCATTTTGTAATACCATTTCTTTGCTGATCTGGTAAGTAATGAGTCTAATATGGCACTTATGTATTCATCTGGTATGTTAAAGTCTTCTTTGAACATATCAATTGTTTTTATAAATTCCATATGATTATATTCTCCTTCACCATTGAAGGTTGGCCATTACTCTAATTTTGGAATGTCTTTGAAATTTCAAGCTGTTTCCACATCATTACTTGAAATGGTATGATGTAAATCATTATTCAAGTTAAGCACATTTCTGTCAAGAATTGGTGTGGATTGCCTTGGAAATTCATTTTTAAGTGATATATTATTAATACTTGATTGAATGTCTTCTTTTAACTCAAGTCTTGCTTTATCACTTTTTTTCCCATTGTTCTTGGAAAAGAGCTGCATTGTGACCAGTGGAATTTTCCAAGTTTTGAGCTTGTAATTTCAATTCTCTTAACTGTCAAGTTATAAAAGAAATTGAATTGTCATCTGGTTGATTGAGCAAAGTAACTTTAGACCCAATTCTTGCACAAACTTGCATCAAAGACATAATATTGTCTTTATTAAAATTTTCAAGTCCAATAATAATCGTTTTTTGTTGGTCTTTCACTTGTAATATCTCATTACCCAACGTTTGTTGGATATACTCAGATTTTTGAAACTTTGCCATAATTTCTTTATTACAAGATTTAAATTGAGTTACAAGATTAACAAGATCTATTTCTTTGGAAAAGATTGGTTCAATCTTTCCTCCTCCTTGTTTTTGAATTCCATCAGAGTTCTTGCCATATTGAACACATGGTCCATGGCTGTCTTTTCTTTCTTTGGGATTCTGGCATTCTGTGGGTAAGGCTTGTTCCATTTGGGCTTTCCCCTTCCCTTTGCATTTTGCCTGCCCTTCTCATTGGTCTTTGGGGCTTGCTTGGGCTTGTCTGGAGCTTGTTGAGGAGGAGTTTTGCTGGTGGATGTTTGTGGAGCTTCCACTGGGCTGTTTTCCTTGCCTTGGGCCAACTCCATCTTCTGATCCTCTGATAACATACTTTGGTTTTTCAACCAGGCTTTTATCTTTTGGACTTGTCCTTTCAAAGACATTGGTGTCCAACCCTTCAGAAGTTCTTCTGTCTTCTCTGGCCCCATGAGCTTCTTCACTTGAAGATAAGAGTTCATTGTGCCTATCCAAAGACTTGGGAGAAGTTCCCCCTCTTCATGTTTTGCAGCCATAAACCAGTTCTTGTACTGAGACTGGTATATCTCCACTGTTTCCTGTTGGAAATGATTCGGGTCTAACAGCAATAGCAGTCATGTCAGCTTCTGGACTCTCAATAAGAGTTTCAAAGGTGCTGGCTAACCTTTGGGAACTTGTGGAAGTTCTGGCATCCTCCATTTGTGCCTCTCCTCTGGGCTGACATTCTTGTCTTTTTGATTTGTGACTGGAATGTCCTGGTCTAGATCCATTTGATTGGATGGAGTAATTACTTCCACTTCTAGTAGGAGTCATCTCACGTCAATTTTAAGAAAAAATAGACTAAGAATGAATTGAATTCACCTTCTGGACCTTTGAAGGGTTCTTTGGTTATCAAACCCCTTGGTGCTGGGCTAGTTTGAATTTCAATACTGGACTCTGAGGCTTCAGAGTCTGGAAAGCTATCTCTAATTGATGACACTAGAGAAAAAATAAATTCATAAGTTATTTTATCAAATAATAAAAATAACTTATGAACTCAGCTTATTGAATAAAGTTGGTTAAATGTAATTTATGGCAAATTACATCAAAAATAAAGAAAAATGTCTAAGATAAAAGAAAGAATATTCTTAGTAAAGATTTTTAATTTTTTAATTTTTTATTTGATTTTTTTTATTTTCTTTAAAGAAATAATAATTATGCAATCAAAATTGTATTATTATTCACTTTATACTAGAATAACTCAAAGAATAAATTTCAAGTCTGTGATGTGAAAAGCCGCTAGTTAGACAAAAGAAATTTATTCCAAGTCACTCAATAGTATATTGTTTCAAACAATATTCTTAAGAAAAAATAACTTTATTAATATTGTAAAGATTATTTATAAGGTATAAGTCCCAAAAAAGCCAATATTAAGATAAATATGGCAATTTTACGTCAAAAAATAGTAAAATAAGGTCTAGAATATGATTTATGTCCCAAAAATTGGTTAAACTCATGGCCAGGCCCCCAAATGTAAGGTTTGTCTATGAAAACCTTGATAATAGTAGCAATATCAAGAGTACTACGACTGTCCTCAGTAGAAATATATAATATAATAAAATACTATAACCACAAATTTAAATAAAATTAGGGTGTTGGTAAAAACACATAAGGGGTGCCCTGGGCCCATTTTTAATTAAAAATGAAACACAATTGGGCCAAAACATGCCCAAAAGAGGTTTTTCACCCACAAAACCTCTCTAACTCCTAATTGTTTCAGATTTTTTTGCCCAGCCCCCCCAAAAAAAACAAGCCCAAACACCCCAATAATCCACATTATCCCCACCCCAAACCATTGTTTATTTTTGGAAAAACAGCATTACCAAAGCCATTTTGCAAAGCTTTTCACACTTTTTTTTCTTTTTTTCCCCCAAAGACTGCATTTTCCACCAAAACAACCTGCTTTCAAGCCTCTAAAATTCCAATTTTTTACCTTCCCTCATCTATTAATCTCACATTTAAGCCTTCTTCCACTATTAACCACTTCTTTTCATTTTTCACACCTTTTTTCACCTCTTTTTCACATTTCAAAAGGTTCTTACCCCATTCCAAATCCCCCAATTCCCCCTTTTTTCACTTTTATACGTATTTTTCATCAAAAAATGCTTCAACCCCCCACTGAAGGTGAATTTCAGACCCTTGAGCTTCTTTGGCAACATGTGCATAATGTTGCCAGGGCTCAGGGGTATGCTGTGTCCACCTTGAGTTCCAATATGATCCACAACCAAATTGAAATAGGTTGTGACAGGTCTGGGACCCCAAATGCCAACAAAAGACCCTCTAAAACAGTCACCTCAAGAAAGCTTGACTGTCCTTTTAGACTTTATGTATGATGTGACTATGAAACTGATGGTAATATCACTATTAGTCAACAGTACTGTGTCTGTTCTTATGAAATATAATAATAAAATATTATTATAGCCACAATTAAATAATTAAAGAATTATTTCTTTCACGTGTTAAGCACTACTAGTGATTTTAACAGTGAGCAAGTAATTGTCTACTAGAATCAATTACACGAAGATTTTAATAATAAAACTTCTTTTATTAAAATAATAAAATTATTTTAATATATAATTATCTTTTGAAAGAATAATTATAATGATAATTCTTGAAGAAAACTAATTTTAGAGAAAAACTTTAAGAATTAAAGATAAATCACTCACTAATATTCCAAAGAGCTTACTGAAAGATAAGATAGAGAGATTTGATGTGGAATTGTGGATTTTAAGGATCAAAATGGATTTATAACAGTATTACAACAATATATAGTTGGATTCTAAAACTTCATGTCTTTCTGATTGATTCTGAAAGATTCAAAACACTTAAGAATAGCTGTAACTAATACTTACTTGTTGGTAATAATGATTTAAATGATAATAAGATGATGATGTGGAAAAAACAGCAAGAAGAGGCTTCTTTTAAGTCAACAACAGCTCACAGAGAAATTCCATGGAGAAAACTGCAAAAGCAGTGAGTGAGAAATCAATAAACCCTTTTGGATTATTGATTGCATCATCTGTTGTCACGTAAGATTATCATAATTACTTAATTGATGCTTTTACGTGACTACCAACCCCAATATGGTTAAGAATAAAAGTATTAAAATCTTTAAATCTTCTTGTATTCCAGAATAATCATTGATTTCTCAAAGCTATAAATGTTATTGCCAATTTAATCAAAGGATGTAATTACTGTGAATTTTTGAAGATTCAGTGTTTCACGTAGAAGAGTCAAAAATGGACTGTAAGTCAAACTTTGAATTTAACTAGTAAAACTGTAATTATTTTTGGTTGTACCATATATAATACAGTTCTCCATTAGTCCTAAAGCATTCAGAAAGATTCATTAAGAATTGTATTTTTAATGAATTTTTGAAGTTTTTACCTCATTTCTACGTAGAATTGCAAATATCAGTGTTTCACTGGTTGCTATGAGGTAATTCAACGGATACAAGTCCATAAAGGGTTTTAATTACTCTTTTGGGGTTTATCCATGGAAAGTCATTAAGAATTGACATGGTTACAGGAGTCTAACTAGCTCTTTACCTCCTTGGCACGTCAAAATAGCAGGTTATTTGCTATTTTCTTAAGTTTTACTGTAGTTGTAACATGGTAATCAAGTTCCCAAAAGGTTTTAGTTTACCAATTAGGCCAAGATCAGCCATGGATTCAAGCTTTGGAGCTGTCCATGCCTCTGAGGCCTCAGAAGTTGGGTACCCTGGCTCTCTTTGATGTCTTTTGTCCCCCTTGCCTATTTTTCACGTCAAGATAGTAATTTAAGCTTAAAGTGAGATATCCACTATGGGTGTACCAAACGTCCATGTAAGAATAGCATGATATTAAGTGCTCAAAACATGTATAACACTATTCTTAGTGTATTTATAACATGGGATTTCTCACTTTCCCATTATTTTGGCGTGAAATTAAGAAAAACAAAGATTTTCACAGATCTTTTATGTGGTATTGAAGTATTTGCCATTTTACCACATCAAAGAGTTAATTTGAGCTTATTCACTCTATGGAGCTACCCTAGGTGAATGTTAGTGTAGAATCCAAATCTGGCCTTAAATCCATGGATTTATGTACTCAATAAAAGGTTATTCATCTTTTCTGAAATCAAAAATGATGAATTTTGGATATATGCATGACTTATGAGTTATGCATAATTCAAAATTTCCTTTTAAGATAATTGTGGCCTATTTGGGTATGTAAAATATACCTCAAGGCTCACACTTTATGCCAGAAAATATTCCAAGAGTACCACTTGGACTCTTAAAGTCAACAATCCTGAACATAGCCATGATGCCACTGAAAATATCATGGCACATCCTGCTTCCAGGAAATTCAATGAGCAAGAAACATCCCAAATTGCTCAAATGTTTCAATCACTGCTAATGCCAAGGCAAATTCAGGCCTAATTATGCATCCAGAGGGAGTCTGACAGGCCTGTAAACCTTCCAGACACTTACAACCAAGTCAAGAAAATCAAGAAAGACAAACTGCAAGGCAGAAGGCCCATTGATGCTCTTATTGACACTCTCAAAGAAGAAAGTTTTGTTTGGTCCTCTGCAAGGGATTCTGAGGGACACATTACCTCCTTGTTTTTTACTCACCCCCTGGCCATAAAACTTCTTCATGGCTTTCCTCATGTCATTCTTATGGATTGTACTTATAAAACCAATAAGTACAAAATGCCCCTTTTTCATATTGTTGGATTCAGCTCAACAAATAAGACCTTTTCTGGGGCTTTCTGTTTGATGAAGAATGAAAATGAAACTTCATATACTTGGGCCTCAAATCAATACATTTAAAAGGTCCTCAACAACACCAATCTTACTCCCCCTCCAGTTATTGTTATTGTCAGGGATCTGGCCTTGAAAAACTCTATTAAGAAGCGCTTCCCAGACTCCAAAGTCATGCTATGCATTTGGCACATCAAAAAGGATGTATCTGCTCATTGCATGAAGAAAATTGGTCATGGAACTGACTTTGAAAGCTTTATGGGCCTATGGAATCAAGTAATATACTTATTCACTTTATTTCACTTTTTTTCTTATTATTGTCTTTATTAATGACTTTGGGATTCACTTCTCAGCTTATGTATTCATCCACTGAAAAGTCTTTCAAAGACAACTGGAAAAAGCTTAAAAAGCAAGTTACAAATACTGAGGTCTTGCAGTATTTCGAAAATACCTGGCTTCCTCTAAAGGAGTATTATGTGCCAGCCTGGACCAACCACCATTTCCACCTGGGTGTGGGCTCCACCTCCAGAGTTGAAGGTGCCCATGCCATGGTTAACCTTTGGCTCCAAAGGTCCACTGGTACTCTCCTGGAGGTAGTCAGGGCTCTCCAAATGGCATTCAGAAAACAATTTATTGAAATTATCAACAGAATATCCAAAGAAATGATTTTCCATGTCAAGAATTTTCCCCCACACATCTGTGCCCTCATTGGCAAGGTGTCTCATTATGCTCTTCAGATTGCCTTTGAAAATTTCAAAACAAAATTTCCTCCAAATGGAAAATGCACCAACAAATACAACAATTATAAAGGCATTCCTTGCAAGCATAAGACCCAAAAGGCATTTGCCAAGCGCCAAAGGCTTGAATTATAAGACATCCATCCTCAATGGCATTTGAATTTGCCTGTGAGGGTTTTTTAATTTCTTCTTATTATTTTTTTTCTTATTAGCTGATTTTATTTGTCATATTCTTCTCAGGCTGGTTTTCAAGGTGATGATCAAAGTGTTGAAAAAGAAAGAAAGAATGAAGCCAAGAAAATATTTGAAGACATTGGGGAAGACCTGTTTCAAAGACCAATGGCAGAAATCACTCCAATACTTCAACATTTTCAAGATGTTTTGACTGGAAAAGTCCCATTTGATCAAATTGCCAAGAGTCAAGAGGATGATCAATATTATGAAGACCCTCTAGAATGCAAGAATATCCGTGGAAGACCCCAAGGAGCCAAGAATAAAATCAAAAATCAAAACAAAAGAGAACCTTCAAGATTTGAAATTATTGAAAGTCAATCCAAGAAAAGAGGAAGACCCCCATCAAAGGTGACCAGCACAGCAACATCAAGATCCCAGTCAAATGTCCCCTCTCCAATTATGGAAGTGGACTCATCTGAAGATTCTGAAGATTCTGAGGACTCATTATCTAAATCCATCAGTTCATCAGATTAACTACCCTCAGCAACTGAATTAAATAAATCAGAAGTAACCCTTAAAAGGTCCAGAAGATTGGCAATTGGAAGCAAACCCTCACAAAGAAATCACACAAGCCTGCCACCAGTTTGAATATCTATGATGCAATTGACTTGCCCTGTGAGCATTGTCAAAGCAATTATTACACAAGTGATGAATGCTCCAAGCTGTTTGTGAGTTTCTGATTCTTTTTAATGTAATTTACTGTTGTTTGTTTTGATATTTATTCATTTTTTGAAATTATTTTATCAGATAACTGGCTCAGAAGACTTGCCCAAGTTTATATTGAAATACACCTTCAAGGCCATCAATGTCCAGGGTAATGGAAACTGTGGCTACAGAACAGTATCCCACTTCATTTACAAGACTCAAGATCAATGGGCTGATGTCAGAGGTGACTTGGCTGAAGAAATTAACCAAAATCAAGATCTTTATGAATACATGAACACCTTAATTCCCTCAGTATCCTCCTATTTGGAAAGCATTAAATGGTATGAAGATGTTGGCCAGGCTCCAAAAAGCAAGTGGATGTCCATGCCTGACATGGGGGATCCAATTGCAAATAAGTATAAAAGACAAGTTTTCTTTTATTCCACAGCCCAATCTTTTTCTTTTTTCCTTTATTTCTGTCCTCCAAATGATAATCCCCCCATTTTCATCTGCTTCTTGAATAGTTGTGCTCATTTTGTTCCTTTGGACATCATCATTTCTAAAGTTTATCCAGTCCCCCCCCATTACTGTGAAATGGGAGATTCATGCCCAAAAATAAGCCCTGGGTGGGCTGATAAATTTAAGAAACACAGAATGTTGTATTTGTCCAATCTTCCTCCCCCTCTCAGAAAAAACCCACTATTTTGGAGGTTGATTCTGATTGAATGATTTTTGTATATACAATTTATGCCAATTATCCCCCTCCTCAGTCATATTTATTGCTTAAATCCCACCTCAGTCTCCTTTTTTATCAAACATGTGGAGCTTTTGTACTTGAAAATAGTCATATTACACACAAGAAAAAAACAGTTGAAAAAAAACACTCATTTCACCTTCACTTGTTTTCCCACCAAAAACAACTTCCCAATTCATGAGCTTCTGGCTCTTTATTGTCAAGATTGAACCCTATAATTTAAAAAAAATGAAGGAAATTCATAAGTGGGAATTTATTAAATTCACTTTTTAACAATAGGAATATTACAATGATGGGAAAAAACATTTGAAAAAAAACCCTTTTTGGGCATTCACTTGTCCCACCCAAAGAAATTCCCAAAATTATGGGATTCTGGCGCTTTCTTCAAATTGAACCCTTCATTTTTAAAAAAATGAAGAAAATTCATAAGTGGGAAGATTTTAAATGAATTTTTGAAAAAATATGCCATTTTGGCATATTGGCCAAATTGGTGAAATTTGGCAAAAAAAAATTTTTGAAAAAATTTGTGCTTATTGACATGCCAAGTTGGGAAAAATATGGCAAAAAAAAATGAAAAAAATCCTCAAAACTGATCCTGAGGAATTTTTTTATGGAAGTTAAGGTCACTTATGTGTTTTTACCAGAAACTTACGTGTTTTTACCATAAATTGGTAAAAACACGTAAGGGCTTACATGTGTTTACCAAAGCCCTATAATTATTAGAAATAATTATATATAAAAATTTAATTGTTATTATAAAAATATAGTAATTATAATAAATTATAATTATTCTATTATTGCTATAGTCACTGAAAATTATAACAATATTAAGTGCAAAGCTCTTAATGAGACAATTACACGTGGAAAATATGAATATTAACCACTTAGGAATAGTATAAATATTATTTATAAAAGAATTAAAACACACACTGTGAAGAAACAATTCTATATAAAAAAAACTAATACTAGATAAAAAAAGATATAGAACCTTAGAGAAAACTTACTTATAATATTTATTTAATACAACAAGTTAAACAGCAACAGTTATTATATTAAATATTAAGTATAAGTTAAAAACATTTCAAAGACCAATAATTTTAAAGATGAAACAACTTTTTATAATAAAATTAAGATTGAAAGGTTTTTAAGAGGAATTCGTGGATTTTAAAAGATATTTAAGATGATAATTTTATACAATAAAATGTATCATTGGTGATTATAGTAATAATCTGAATTCTATGATTTCAATTCTTCAATTTTAATTAATAAAGAATAAAATAACTTAAGAATTAATTCAATAATAAGATTTTATATTTAATAAAACTTTACCTGTTTAAATTTCTAATATGATTGGATTTGATAAAGATTGATGTATAAAAACAGTGATGAAAAGACTCTTTTTATGTCCTCAGAGCAGCTCTCATGATTCATAATGAATATAGAGGGCGTGCTCAGGTCAAACCTGAAAAACCATGCTTAAAAATGAAGTTCTTAACTCAATTTAACTTATTCTTAATTCCAACTTAAAGTTACCAGTGTTATTCTTGACTCCATGTAACTTTGATCCTGATTTAAACTAATTATTTTAAGTTTTTAATATAAAGAAACATATTTATATCAAAGTTCATCACATGAAGAACTTAAAAATAGAGTTTCAAGCAGAAATCTCTTAAACTCAATTTTTAATTAATTTTTAAAGAAATTATAATTTTCTTTGAGCTTTAATTAAAAGAGTAAATTTCCAGGCTAAGTACCCAGGAAATTTATTTATAAAAGATACTTAAAATTTAATTTATATGTAGATAATATTGAATTGTAAGCTGTGTGAAACCTTCAAGAAAATTCATTAAGAATTGGATTTTTAATGAATTTTTGAAGTTGTTGCTATTTTTCCACATAAAATAGCGATACACACCAAACCTTAACTTTTGATAAGGTTTTAATGCTTGTAACCTTAAAGTTTTAAGCTTTTTTAAGCTTAATTAAGTTTTGAAAGTTCTTAAAACCTTAAATTCAAGCCTGCATATTGGAATTTACCATTTGGCAGCTTGAAATTCCCGTCTAAATTGGGATAAAACCAGTTTAAACTTTAATGTTGCATCAAAGTCTAATCTTAAAGCTTAAATAAGGTTGAAAATCCTTCAATAAAGGTGGACAGTCTTAATTGAATCCTTGCAGATCCAAAAAGTTGGGTACCCCAGCTCCATTTGGTCTTTTTCCTTTGTCCCACCTTTCTGGTGGATTTTGTCCTTTTATTTATTTAAAGCCATACTATGGCCTTGAACCCTTTTAAATTTAGCTCACACAGGATTTACATTCTTTATGGCAAATCCTTAGCCAATTCAGTAAATATACACAACACCTCAATTTTAACTAAAATTTTGGTAAGTTTGCATAAACTTTATGCAACTTTAAATTTAATAAAATGTGAAAAAAGTTACATTAGTACTTTGAGACTCCTAAATCTTCCAATGACATAAGAAATAAGTGTTTTTGGGTATAACACCTTATGGGTGTACCCTAGGTTATTTTGGTGTAGAATCCAAAAATGACATAATATTTATAACCTTGTTTATCCAAAAAAAAGTTAGACATATTTCTTGTTATTTTTATTTTAAATTCAATTGAAAAGTCTGTTAAAGACAAATTTAACTGTGTATAAAGTCATTTGTGGCCTTATGGGTATGTTATACATACCTCACAGGCTCACACTTAAGTTCATTAATATTATTGATTCTCTTATTGATATCCCCATTTTTTTCAAAAATGAAGAATTAAAAATATATTGAGTCAATAATTTCAAATCTTTAATTATAAAAGACTCAATTTAATTGCAATATGATTATACTTCTTGAATCAATAAATAATCATAAAATCAAAAAAAAAAAAATTTCAAGATTGTTTCAACAAAGAAATTCTTTTAAGTATAGGAATTATTTATGGCTTTTTTGTTCAAGTAATTCATATTACTCAATAATTTCATTTTGAAAAGATTAATCCTCCAATTCCTCATTATATACTGAAATGGGGTGAATAAGACCCATGAAATCAGAGAGAACAGAATTAAAAAGCACTTTAATACTACAAAAAATAAAAGAAGAGGAGAGAAAATTAGTATTTTCTCTCTGTTTTGGAAAATCAAAAAGCAGAATATTAGTATAATTTTACAAATGAATTTCTTCAAGAAAAAATCATTGAAGTTGATTTGAATTCAAAAAATGAGTTGGAAATCTACCAAAAATTTAAAGTTTTGATTTGAAAGAATGATAATGATTTTTTGAGTTTATTGTGGCCACCAGAAAAGCTCAAACCTTTATGAATAAATTAATGAATTTGATGATTATTATTATTTTGAATTTGTTGAAAAAGAAGTATTTTCCATTCATTGCACTCCAAAATTTGGTTCAATTACGTTTAAATTGTCATTGAGCACCTAAATTACAAATTTTCTAAAGCTGTTGGATTTAAACAGAATAACAGGGAAATAAGCTAAAATATCATGGGATTTGAAATTGAAAAACTAGGGTCTTTACTGTGGGATTTGCGTCAAAATTGATTTATCATTTTCATACTTAATCGGGTAAGTTTTAAGCACCGTATTGTATCAAATAAAATAAAAGCTGAAATTTTCTATTTTTGACATAAAAACATTTTAATTTTTGAAGTTACACACTTTTATCAATTTTACAACCAGATTTTCATTTTTTTAATGATCAAATTTCTATCAGACTGATAAAATAATTACTATTATTGCAACAGTAAGCTGATATTATGTACCAAAAAGGGCTTTTGAGGAATTATTTACATGTACTAAAAATAATAATATGTTTTCTTACAAAATTGTGCCTCAAAATATGAGAAATTATGTGTCTTTACCAACCCCCTTTTTTATTAATTTCTAGGTGCTGGTACAAGCACTTGAGAAAAATAGTAAAATCATGTAAAAGATTGGAGGTTTTTCAAAAAAACTTATGCTTTTTTGACATCAATTAGTAAAAAACATAATGAATGCCCCACATCCTTTTTAACTGAAATAAAACAAAGAAATCTACCAAAACTTCCCAAAAGACACCTCAACCCATTTTTTTCCAATATTTTTTCACTTCCCCCCCCAAAAAAACAAAAACACAAAAGTATTCCAGAATTCTTCACACCCTCAGAACAAATGTCCTTTTTAAATAACACCATTCTAAACAAAATTTATCAAATCTTTCAAGACCAAATCTTTTTATTTCCTCCCCAAAGACCACATTTTTTCCAAAAAAAACCTGCCTCCAAAACATTTTTCACCTCTTTTTACTTCAATAATACCAAAAACTCCATTTTCTCCCCTCTCCTCTTCAATTGAGCATAAAATTCCACCCATTTATTTTGAATTTTTGTACCTTTTCCCCTGTTTTTCAGATCTGAAAAATCCTCTTTCCTCATTCTATAAACCCTGAATTTCCCCATTTTTATTTTTTCTCAATTTCTGAAACTTTTTCATAAAAATTATCCAAACTCCCACTGAGGGTTAATTTCAGACCTGTGAGCATCTTTTACAGAATATTTGTAATGTTTCCAGGGAAAAGTGTTATGCTTTGTCCACCTTGAGGTCCAATATCACCCACAGAAAATATGAAATAGGTTACAGTAGGTCTGGAACTGCAAATTCCCACAAGAACTCCTTCACGAAAGATTGAATGTCCATTCAGGATTTATGCAAGAAAATTTCCCAAGAGTACCACTTGGACTCCCAAAGTCAAAAATACTGAACACAGTCATTATTCCACTGAAAATATTATGGAACATCATGCTTTCAGAAAATTGAATGAGCAAGAGACTTCCCAAATCTCTCAGATGTCTGAGTAGCTGCTCACCACATGGAAAATTTAGTTCCAATTTTGCAGAAAGAGGCATTATTAAAGTCCTGTGATAACTCAAGAGATTTAAAACCAATTAAATAAAATTAATAAAGACAAACTTGAAGGCAGAAGGTTCATCAATACTATTATTGACACCCTAAAACAAGAAACCTTTGAGTGGTCCTCTGAAAAAGATACTGAAGGACATATTGCCTCTTTTTTTTCACTAACCACTTTCCATAAAACTCTTTCATTTATTTCCTCATCTATTTCCTATGGATTCTACCTATAAAACCAATTATTACAAAATTTTACTTTTCATATTTTTTGATTCAGCTCAATAAATAAGACCTTTTCTGAAATTTTTTTATTTGATAAAGGATGAAGCTAAATTATCTGATACATGGGAGTTGAATCGATATATGAAAAAAGAACTAAACAATACCAATATTGATTCCCCTAAATCTATTGTCATTGATAGGGATTTGGACTTGTATAATTCTCTTCAGAAACTCTTCCCAGACTCAAAAGTCATGTTATTCATTTGGAAAATCAATGAAGATTTATCTTCCCATTTAATGAAGAAAATTGGCAACGGGACTTGTTTAGAAAATTTTCCTGGCATGTGTGATTGAGTAGCTCACTTTTATTTGATTTAATGTGGTTATTAATTAATTTGAGATTTATTTCCCAGGTTATGTATTAATTTAATGAAAAATATTTCAAAGGAAACTGGAACAGACTTAAAAAGAAAGTAAAAACTTGTTAAGTAGTGCAATTTTTCAAAAATCCTTTCTTCCCCTAAACGCATATGAAATTCCAGCATTGGAAAACAACCATTGACATTTGAAGGTGCCCATGAAATGGTTGAAATTTGGCTCCAAAATTCCACTGGTACTCTCCTAAAGGCTGTTAGAGCCCTTTAATTGGCTTTCAAAAAACCATTTATTGCAACAATCAACAGTACTTCCAAAGAAATTATTGTTCATTTCAAGAATTTCCCTCCTCACATCTGTGCTCCAAATGGAAAGCTGTCTTATTATTCACTTCAGATTTTCTTTTGAAATTTCAAAACAAACTTTTCCTTCTATAATGAATGTACCAGTAAAGATAGTATTTCTAAAGGGATTACTTCCAAGAAGAAGCTTAGCAATATCTTTACAATTCTCCTTATCAATTTTATTATAATAATTTTTCTGATTTTATTATTGATTCTCTTTGTAATTTGTTGTTATGGTGTTTATAAATTCTTTTATCAATTATTGATTATTTTACAAATGTTATTTCATTTTTTAATTAAGGTATCAAGTAAATATTTTATTGATATTCAGTTCATTTCAGTTTAATCGTATATATACAAATATATATATGCATACCCAATATCTAGGTTAAGCTAGTTTAAATTCAATACTATATATATAGCCAATAGTTAAGGTAAGTTAAGCTTTGTTAAGCTCAGTTTAATCCTATATATATAACCAAAAGCTATTTGAAAGTTAAAGCCAAAGTCGAAGCTGAAATTTAATCCATTTTTTTTTGTACGAATGTATATATTCATATATTTGAAATTGTGTTTTTGATTAATCAATTAATTAATGAATCAATAAATAATTTGTTTTTCTCAATAAAAATTTTACTAATTAATTAATTAATTAATTGATTAATATTATTATTTGAGAATATTGAAGTAAATAAAAAGAAACTTCTTTTCAAAAAATTGAATTAAAAAATAGAAAAGATTGAATTAAATTAAATTGAATTGAATTAAGGGGGCAAAAAATATATCAGAAAGATTTCTTACAAAGCTTTTAGGAAATCCATTTCTAAAAGCTTAAATTATATAGCTAT
This sequence comes from Austropuccinia psidii, assembly GCA_023105745.1. Lineage (NCBI taxonomy): Eukaryota > Fungi > Basidiomycota > Pucciniomycetes > Pucciniales > Sphaerophragmiaceae > Austropuccinia > Austropuccinia psidii. The sequence goes on from JALGQZ010000005.1 coordinate 65,498,031, forward strand.
AAGATTTTGTTAATGGATGTATTTAAGTAGAAAGAAAAAAAGAAAACACTCAAATATTTATAAATTTTTTTTTGGAAAAATATGGTCATATTTATATTAGTTTTTTACAAGTATCTTCTTTTGTTTATGAGAATGAGGTTTGATACTTTTTCATTTTAAAGTAAAATTTAAATATAAATTTGCTTAATTATTTCACATGTACTTCATTGAATCATCAAATGCCAACAGAGGAATAGTTCAAACGTATCCTCCTTATATTTCTCTCCTTTATCAACTCACTGAATTGGGAATTTTGAGTAGAAATTATCATAAAATTGCTTCTATACACAGAAAAGAATCCTTTATTCAAGAATCCCAAAATAGCTGTATAGATGTGGAGGATACTCCACTACACATAAACGATCAGAAAGAGAAATGCCCACTTGAATTAGAAAACTTTACCATGTCTCAACGATAATGAAAGAAAATAAAACAAATTAAACATACAAAAAAAGAGCTTAACAGAGCAGAAAACAAAGCGAAAAAAGGTATATTGTGAAAAAAAGCATCTAGGAGATTTTAATTAAAACAAATGTGTGAAGGATATGAAGGTTAGGTCTTGTAAGCTATAATTGAAATGATATTAAATACATAAATTCATTTTACAATATCTTGTTGGTGCACATAAAAACCCAACTTGTGATGGGAAAAAAATATAAGAAATAAAGAATTTGAGATGTTTTTCATCTTACATGAATGTTAAATAATGTACCCTAAGTCTCAATGAGGACAAAATACAACAGTGTTGGGGGACCTCAAAACAGGAATATTTAAATAAAGAAAAGCTGAGAGACTCCACAGGATAAGGAAAATTTTCTCAAGGGAGGATACCCAGGTTACCAATTGAAAAGGAAATGTCCATGTTTTTAAAACATGGACAATTTTTTGATGAACAAAATGTGAACTCAAACCAGGCCTTGGACACAATTATTGAAAGAGATTCAACAAAAACATAAAAAGATGAAATCTATGATTAATAATCAGAAATCGAAATAATGACACAAGAAAGTTCCAAAATAAATGTGAAAGACATCAAATAAACAAGGAAGTAAATGTCTTGAAATTTAGAATAATAATATAATTAGAAACTAAATGATAGTCATAAATATGGTGATTCATTGATTTTTGCAGACGAAGATATCTTAAGAATCAAATAAAGGCAATAAAAAAATGATAATAAGCATAAAAACTTTACTGAGAACCAAAAATCACCCCCAAAATACGATAAATTCCCTAAACTGGAAAAAACTCCAAAAACGTTTGTTTGGCCAAATTAGAAAAACCCCTTTTTTTAAGACCATCAAAAGAAGAAAACACCTAAATCTATCTTTGGGGAATGATAAAAAACCAAGGTTAAATGAAACTGATTCTGATCAGAATAAAGAGATAAAGATACTTTAAATATAAGAAAAAAAGATCTCAAGTTTAAGAAATTGAATGAAAATAACAAATAATTTTCTGAAAGAGCTACTTATGAAGAAAGTTTTTCCATTTTCGAAATAGGGAATTAGAGGTTGTTAATTATTTCTCAAAATGAAGCATAAATGAGTCAGGATTTTTTAAATCTCCTTACTCATCTTCAAGCTCAAGTTACTATTATTGAAGATTTAGAGAAAATGATTCAAGTTGTGTTTTTATGAAATTTGTTTCTTTAAATTATATTAACGATGATCAATTGAAAAAAGTTAATCATTAAATTATTATGAGAAAAAGAAAATTCTCTAAGGAATGATTATATTTTAGTATTATACATAATATATTCATGATAAAATGTAGAATAATAAAAATTATCACATCCAAATTGTTTTCAAAATAATATCATCAAGCAGTAGACTCAATTGAATAAGGTCCCTGGTTAAAAAAGATCAGGCACTGAAATTTTTACTTATTAGTTTAAGTAATGAAATAAGCTTAGCTTAAAACTTTGCCTTTTATCCTGATTATCTCCTTGAGCCAATTTATTTTATGTTATCACCAAGCTTGCCTCCAAAATATATACATATAATGGCCAAAGAAACCATGACCTACATGATGGCTTTTTAAATTGTATTTTGCTTTTGTTAAGAATAACTAATGTTTGTTTAAGCAAATGGTAAGGTCTCACAGTATTTATGAATACTTGATAAAACCCCTATGGATCCTTTAAATCAGTTTCATTTAATTTTGGCTATAGTTTAATTGTTCTACTAAGTTCTGTGAGATGAGGAAGAATTCTCCCAAAGATAGAAAAAAATCACATACTGCAAATTCAAGAATACCTAATTAATCACATGAAAACCTATAGATTCGAGATGAAAACTATAAATCTGAAGGCCAAAATGGAAGGGCTTTCATAAAAATTGGTCTTAAAGATTGAATTTAAAGAATACATCATGTACTATATATCTATATATAGTAATTTCAGGGAAGAATAAACTGTATTATTGTTGTACCAAAAATTCACACTGGTTCAAATGGAAAGATATAATTCATATAAGACCAGTAATTACTTTACTCAATTTTACCTATTATAAAATTTGGAATTCTGAATATTTTACAATATACACACCTGAATTACCATCATGATAAGGTAGATTGGAGTTTGATTCACTAGAATATCAAGAAAAAATTTCAAATGCAATGAGCTTAAATAAAATAACAAGTTAAAGGATTTATATTTGATAAATGAACTGAGATTACTTATATAGCTTGGAATTAATATCTACATGTTTCCTACATTATTAGTTTTGAAATGTTTTCTTGGAATTTTCATTTAAATTTTCTGAAATAGCTCTTGAGCTGTTGTCAGATTATGTACAATTTTTGTCATAAGATTCATAATATCCTCACGTTCTCTTTTCAAGTCCATCCATCCATGATTCAAATTTTTCTAAAATGTTGAGTAGAGGACAACAGCATTGTATCCATTTCACATAATCTGTGATATGCTCTTTCTTGTATGAGTTGAGTCTCATGGAGCTGATAGAGCCCCAATGTTTTTTAATAATGCCTATAGTAATCTTGTTTTGTACCCTTGAATTTGCCAAAAGATTTGTCATATTGCATATTGTGATCAAAATTAAATTTGGCAGCCTTTTATTGAGGAATTAGTAATTCCAATGAAGGATGTTCAGGGTTGGGTGATAAGTTTCTCTTAAACACATGTATAAAATCTGAATTGATTTTAGAAAAAATTATAATAATTTGAAATCTCTAATCTTTCTCAGAGTATCTATTCAGGCTCTTATAAATCTCCATGGTCTTATAGAAACTTAGATTGGAGCATGACCCTGCTCATAAAGCCATGAAAAATGTGATATTGAAATACCTATAACACACAATTTGGGAATTCAAGGAGTATTGATTTTTAAAAACATAATAGAGTTCACCATTTAAAACAGGATCTCGGAAAATTTGAATAGTTGTTCAATAAATAAAGCCAACCCAGACTTAAGAGCCTAAATTATTCATTATTTTAGCTACCTGATGGAGTTTTTTTGCACCAGGAAACTTTGAATAATTTCATTCAAAAGAATTGATTTCTTTTACAACCTATCTGGATATCATAATAATTGATCGCCCACTCACTTTAAAGTTTCTAGGAAAGAATATGATGGATTATGAACCGCTATCTGAACCAAACCTTTCAAGTGTCAGAGAAAACCGATGTAAAATAGCCATTTGATTTCAATTGCTATTGTTTTGGAAAATTTAATGGTATCTGATTTCATGTTTCATAAATTGAAAACCCTCTTTTAATGCTATCACTTATTTTTTTGACATCTGATTCATTGAAATTCAATAAAGAACTTATTTAAAGATGTTTAAATATTATAATTCTTGGAAATATGCTTAATTAGCTTGATTTAGAAGCAGATAAAAGTGAATCACTATATTGGTTTGATTTGGATTTATTTTATTGCGACTCTATTTCATGCGTTATTTTTCAATTACTCCCATCCAAGCTTGTTGATATTTTTCATTTTTATTCCATTATTATCACTTCTTTCTTCAATGGCCCAAATAGCCAGTAAGTCCTCAATAAGTTTCTTTCAGTAAATTTTTAGAATTTTGAAAGCTAATTAATCATAATAAAAGATATTATATTAAAAAATACCAATAAAAAATCATAATCGTGTGGTTTTAAACTTTATTGAAATGAACTTCACAATTTTTTTTGATTTTGTTAAGAAAACCAGTAGTGAAAGCCTTCGTCAATTGTACGTAATTATTTTCACTGCAATCTTGTGCTTATGAATATATAAGTATCTAAGTATGTATAATATTTTTTGAAAGGATTTGTGTGTATATAGCTATAGAGATTGTGTGGTGTCCTCAAATTTCAAGAGTAAACCATTTTAGTATAGTGTATTAATGTATTCCATGAAATTAAAACTGATAGAACCAAATAATCTTGTAATTTTATAATCAATTTGAAAGATTTAGCAAGAAAAATTAGTCAAAATCTGTAAAACCTTCATTTTCATTAGCCTGATAAAATGTGTTATTAGGTTTTCTTGAACCCCCCATTATATGTATATATAAATGTATATATAGTTTTCATTTCAATTACTCTCTTTATCTCTTAGATCATTGATTAGATACTTTTCTAAGCCTATATATTGAAAAAGTTGATTTTTATAAATTGAGAATTTCTCTTGAAAAAGAAAATGAGAGAATTCAAAAGACATAACAATTCTTTTCCCTTTTTTTGTATTTAGGAAGGACCTATTTTAGTTTTTTTATTGACTTGTTTCATAAACATTTTTAAGAAATAAAAAAAAGAATGTTTTTTAAGAAAGGAAACCCAAAAAAAAACTGTCTTATTACTGTTATTAATATGTTTTTTAAAGGAATTGTTTAACTTTAATTGTATTTTAAATGAAAAAGTCTTAAAAAAAGATCAAAAATAGCTAAATTAAGTTTTTTTTCTTAATATTTTAGATATATATATATCCTCTCAGATATTAACAATAATAGTTCATTACACAAAATAATATGTTAATTCTAGATACAGTAGACTCTGTCATAACCCATAAGCTTCCCAGAAATATTTTATGCATGCCAAATTTCCTTAAAATGAAATAAAACTTCTCTAACCCATGACAAATAGCCTTTAGTCTCCACATTAAACAGCCTCATTCTTTCAATTTACATCAATAAAATTAGAAGATATATTAAAAGCCCTGTGAAGTGCTTAATTTACAACATCCATCAGGATAAAAATTCAACATTTGGTACCACACAGCTTCTATATTACACTAAATAAAGCCATTCTCTGCTTTGTATCTCCTTCCAACTCTTTGCATCATGGCCATTACAATGTGAACAAAATCCTCAATTCTCATATCAATAATGCTGAAATTTTAATCCTTGAAGTATTGATAGATGAATATATGAATTGTTTTTCCAAAAATAAATAAATTAAAAAACCATTATTACTAACCATCTCAGGATGAAAGACCATTTTACACCTTAATAAAAGGAATGGATCAATAGAAGAATTTAATAATGTGAAAGAAACCATGCTCCTCTCCAGGATTTAATTAGAAGTAAGCAACTCTTATGAAGGTTTTTCAGTAACTGATGAAGATTTCCTAATCCTAGACTGTTCTACAAGTCTCCTTTTACCAAATAAACCTTAAGTTTCTCCATATGATTTTCATGCCACTTATGAAAGGCTCAAGTATCCATAAGAGCACAAGATACAATATAAAAAGCCAGCTGTAAGAGAAAATAAGAACATCTCACAAGCAAAACTAAGAGAAAAACTACATATCAAGACCATAAAATCCTCTTCTCTGAGATTCCAAAATAATGTAAAAAATCAAGATCTTCAAGTGGAACAATTAAAATAGAAATAGCCAGGATGATACTGTGGAAAATAATTTCAAAATACTTAACATCTTGGACTCAAGCAACATCAGATTTAAGGCTGGATAAAAGACCAGAAATATATTAGGAAAAAAAAATTTATTTCTCTTTCAAACACCAATAAGGTAAAGAAAACAAAGATTCCTGAAGCTTAAAAGATTATACAAGAATAGAACTGTCAATACCTGGTATTAAAAGATCAATATACTGGGGTGCATTATTTGAAAAAAATGGAAGTGGGTTTCCTGGAAAGAAGAAATCCTCTTGGACCAATGGTTTACCCTAAGAAATTGTTGGCTTAAAACTTTCAATAACTGCAATTATCTATCCCGAATTCAGTTAAGTAATAAAGAATCTCAGACAAATCCAAACTATGTTAAGACAAATATTGCGTGCTTTTAAATTATTCTCAAAGATTATGTTTCAAAAGATGTCTTTAATATTGATTATTAAGGTCTCTTTTCTTCATGATCTCATTAAGCTTTATTTTTAGAATTATTATAGTTGATTAAAAATATCTTCCTTGTTATAACATGCAAACAGGAAAGGTCCTGATGGTATTAGTAGCTTCAGGACTAAAAGAGGATAAGAAGTGATTGAGAATTGAATTTTCCTGGAACTGAAAGACTACCATCCCTTTTTATTGGGAAATTTCAATTTTCATTTTTATTTAACAAGAAATATGCCCATCCACTAGGATATAAATACTATTACAACAGAAATTACTAAATGAATTTTTCAACAAAAAGCTACATGTCCCAGAGAAATCAATTATCATATGTGAGGTGTAGATATGAATCTTTGATTGAAAGCTGAATACTTTTACTGTCCTCAGAATTTTTATAAGGAAAAATTTAGTTAAAATAGTAATTTTTAAGATTTTTAGTAGAAAAAAGACCAAGAATATTGTTTCTGACCTCAATAGTATAGAACAATATTATTATAAAGAGTTATTGTTTTACCAAAAATGAAGATTTATCCAAAAGTACTCTACAAGAGAAAATTCAATTGGAATTAATTGAGAAAATAACTGCAGTAAATATATATGAGAAAAGGGTCTATAAAATCAATATTAAAGAGGTAAAATTCCCAAATGTTACCAGAATGGATTTGGAAACGGAGTGACAAAGCTTACAGTGATAAAATATTTTTTAATTCACTTATGGGGTGGTTCAAGGGTAAAATAATTATAAAAGAGTTACAAACAACTATTATAGTTTTTTTCCATGTTTTTGAAATGTTCAAAATCATTCAAAACATCTTTTTGTAATTTTCCATTGTTTTTTTTAACAGTGTTCCAACTAATTATAAAAGGAAAAGATTCCAACATGAAGAGAAAATAGGGGCAAAAAACAGTCTATTATAGCCATGAATTTTCTCCCTGAAAAAGTAAAATTTTCCTTCCTGAGGAGTTAGAAACATACTGAGAGAATAAAATCCAGTTATGGCATCATCAAAACCTAGCTTAGATGCAAAGAGGGCCATTTTTAGCAATTTTAGTCCCTTAAACCAGCCATTACTAAAGTGAATTTTTTTTGAGCCTCCAAAGCATTCCATAATGTTTTTAAGAGCCCACTGTCACAGTTCAAACTAATTAGTTGAGGATTGTGATAGCTTAATGGTTGTTTTACCCTCTTGGAAGAAGCTAAAATTGCCCTGGTTGGTATCAAAACTACATCATCAATTGAGTCACAGACCCTTTGATTTGATTCCAGGAAAAAAATTTATGAGATTTTGCATAGTTTTTGACATCTAATGCCTGTCAGCAAGGAATTTGGGGTAGTCTGGTACCCTTGGAGCCAAGTTTCCTTTTCCCCAAAAAATTTCATTTTTATTTAGTTCCTCATAATGTATAGGATTTAAATTCTTACATATGTAATTCAATTAGAAAGCTATGTTACACAACTTCAATTATTCATTCCTGATATTCAATTTTAAGTTCACTTACTTAGTACAAGTGCAAATTTTGACATTTCAATTGAAAGTACTTAAACTCCTCATAACTTCTAAGATTCACACCACACCTCAACTTCAAAAGTATTTATGGTTAAGCCTGCCTGTTTTTTAAATTAATCTGAGGTTTTGAGTTTTTTCAGATTATCATACAGAAAATACTAAAAACTTAACTCAAGCTTATTTATATTTGAGCTCTAGAGCTTTTACTCAGAGGTGACCCCACCTAAATTTTTATGAGGGATCCAATGTTGAAACAATTTCAATATATTTATTTGTTGGAAATGAAGCTATAACAAAGTTTGTCAACTTTTTTCCAAGAAATATTTTTCTTTTAATATTTATGTTAAAATTTATTTTTACATCATTATTTTGAGTAAAAATATATATTTACATTTTATGTGAAATTGAACATTTATCTAAGTTTATTATTGAAATTCCTTTTTATGTTCAAAATAAATTGATTATGTTTAATTATAACTTAATTTAATTTTTTGGTATTTTTAGTATATTAAAATACCTCTAAGGCTCACATTCTACTTGTTGAAAATTTCAAGGATCATATATTACTAGAAGGTATCACCAAAATCCATGCAGGTTTTCTTTGCACCAAATTTGAAAGCTAACATTCAAAATACTGATTCCACAGTTATACACAATTTGAAAGCCCATTTAAAGTTCATATTTAAATTTTACAGGATCAACTGGAGTACAGAAATAAAAGTTCCAAGCATCTCTTTGGCTTGTATTGCTAAATCTAAAATTTTAGGCTGTTGCAAGGACTCAAAGGTTTCTTCCGCCTTGAAAAAGACAACAGATGCTCATTCTATTTTAGAGGAGAAAATCTCAAAATATGAAAAGGAAGTTGAATTGGAATCCACCCACATCTAAAAGATAGGTACTATCAATGAAAGGTACATGATTATATTGGATGAAATTCTGAATCCACAATATGAGGATCAATTTAAACAATGGATCACTGGTGAAATATTTGAGGCCAATGTAGAAGAAAATTGAAGATCAATTCCAGAGAACCCAAATGGTTCCCATGCAGACACCAAAGTGTATTGTAAAATCAACCAATCAATAAAGAAGTAGTCTCAGAAGGATATATAATAATTTCCGATTAAATATCTCAACAATGAATACTCAAGTGGAAAAGACAAGATTAATTATTCACTTGAGGTTTATGCTTGTGATATAGATATTTTTTTATAAAGAATTCTCAAAAACATCAATTAAATTCTTTTCGAATAATGAATAAGATCAATATTTTATTCTATATAGTTTCCTTCTATTACTACCTTTTAAGGTAACTTTGGCCTTTTTTTTGCAAAAATATGATTTCATACCTATCTTTAATAGTATTTATTTAATACACCAAGAGAAAAAGGAAGGCTTAAAATCCATAGCCTATGGTTTAGAAATTAAATATGTCTAGCTCATGGGATATGAATCAGGGAAAGTGAATAATGGTATTTCATAAACTGTCCTAACCCATACGTTTTGGTGTCTACCAAAATGTATCGGTTGGGACATAGTCTTCTGTATAGTGGTATAGAATCAAAAAAGTAAATATAGAGTCAATAAAGCTTTGAATGAAAATCAGCCTCCTTATTATTAATTTAGGTATTTTTCTCAAAAAAGAAGATTATTCAAATAAAGAAAGGTTTTAATGGTGTATTGTGGTTTTTTTATAGAATATGAAAATAAAGTAACTATTTAAATGAGAGGTGTTTCTTTTGGGAATCTAAAATATATTAAAAAATACCTAATAATCATTTCTTGATTCATTCTATTTATTGAGATAAAAAACATATTTTATAAGATCTTTCAGTAAAAGAAAATCAAAGCTTTTAGTTTTGTTCTTTTATTCCCACTTTTTCATCACATAATGAAAAATATACTTTTTTTGTATATTTCCTCCTTTTTTGAAACAATTTCTTTCAAAAATTAGAGAAATGTTTTGAAACAGGAAAAGAATTTTGGAATCCATTTCTTTTTCCCAAGATTTTGAATTTCTGTATGATGGAGTTAAAAAAAATATCATATCACAACACAAGAAATTGAAGGTTAAACCAAAGTATTCTTAAAAAATACAATTTGTCAAGATTTAAGTTAAATAAGAATTGTAGCATTAAATTAATTTGAAAATATACATACTGTAGTTATCCATTGTTAAAAAAAATGATTAATTAATTAAAATTAAAATTTAAATTTAAAGCTTATTCAAATTTGAGAACATACAAAACTTCGTATATAAGATTTGATTTTTACATTAAAACTAAAAAAGGAAGCTTTTCCAAATTGAGCTCAAAGTAATAATAAGCTTTTCCTATTTTTCTTTTGAAGAAGAAAAAAGTAAAGAAAGTCTGCAATACCTTTCAAAGAACTTATAAGCTAATGAGAAAAAAATTAGTTGAATTTAACAGGTGAAGATCTTTGCTCCTTTTTTATATTTTTAATTTCATTTTTTTATTTTTATGTCATTTTTCTCATTTTTTCATTTTTAGTCTTAAAAATGAATAAATCAAATAAAATTATTCCTTTTCTAATAATATTTCAATGAAAGTTTTTCTATCAATTGAATATCTGTTTCAAAATAAATATAATTATTTTTGGTTCCATATCAACTGAAGATTTATTTAATAGATGTTGACCTTTTTTTGAAACTTGGAATATAATATATATATATCATTGACATAATAATATATCAATATATTAAAAAAGAATTAACAATGTGTTTTGACCAATAAAGTAAGTAAAATTACTTCTCTTTTAAAAATAAAGTCAAAGTGGATCTTTGAATCCATAGCTATAGTAGCTGTAAAGTAACATTTATCTGTTAGTGTCAAACAAAAGGCCACATAAGTGAAAAAACTGATCCAGGACATCTCTTTGATCATTCTTGGGATGCTTATTTTCCTTGGTAATGTAGAATAGATATCTGACCACCACCCAGTCCTTCGGACTGGGAAAATATTTCACAAAATGGAAGAAATGAAATAGTAGAATATGAATTTTTACAGATTCCTACAAATGGATTCGTTTGAATAGGATAATATGTGTTAATTTTGATATTGGGCTGGATGATACCCTTAATGATTTTGATTTCTGGCTGGGTTGGAAACCTTTAGTATTCATAATCAATTGAAATATGAATATATACAAAATAATCCTCAATTTATAGTTAAATAATTTTTTCTAGCTTAAAGCCTGTTTTGGAAGTAATTTTGTGTTTGAAAATTACTTTTCATGTAATGGTAATTAATCTCAAAGAAATCCTTTGTGGCTCTAATATTTGATCTTGTCCTTATTCATACCTGATTAATATTCATATTTACTCCATTCCTTTCCATTTTTACCAAGAACAAATGAGAACTCACAAAAGGGATTTCAGTCTAAATGATTGATTGAATACAGAAAATCACTCACACTCTTACATATTGAAGTGAAGAGTTAATCAATTTGAGATAATTTAAGAGTTAATTATCATGAAAGCTCAAGTATTCTCTTAAATCAAGAGAGATCTTTAGTAAATTATTCTCAGTAATAATTATGTATTACATATTATATTCTTTTATTCTTCTTAATCCTTAAAGACATGGTTTCTATAAATCCTAAAACTGATATTAATATTCATAAAAAACCAAATATACAGAAAATTTTCTAATATTTGGATTAATATTCCAAATAAATATGACATTCTTTTGAGAGAAATCGAATTTGATTTATTGAGGTCCTTATTAATTAAGTTTTTGATTATTCTCAATAAAAGAATTTGATTCGAGTTTCTGTGAATATTAATAAAAAAAGTAAGGATAAATATGCATGATATATTTATAAGTAATCGACTCATTTAAGATAGGAAATGTACCCTTAATCACCACTTGCTTTGGAATTTCATAGGAAATTCACTTGGAAATACTTATATATTACTTACTTCAATGTAGGAATAATACTTATTTGAATAAAAAACTTATCTTCTCAAACGTTTGTTTTTAAATTATAACTGGAATGCATAAGATTAAAAAAATTGAAATAAATTAAAATATTTTAAAAACCAACACAATTTATTCTATCATTACTGATTCAAGAGCTTTGGTTATGTTATTAAATGAAAAGAAAATGTTCTTTCAATTGTTGAAAATATAATGTCTCAAGCTTTGTACCATATATTTCACAGAAAAAGGAGAAAAATAAATATAAAATATGCAAAATTGAAATATTTATTTTTTATTACTAATAATATTACATTCTCTATAATTAATTCGATTTCGTAAAAAAGAGCTGTAATTATACAATTGATTTTATATCTTAATGATAACTACTTGTGAGCTTATAATCTAATTATTGGAAAATAATATTTTTAATGGGTTTAATTTTTTCCCTTTGGATCAACATTTTGCTTTATTAATAGAAGCTGGTTTATTTTCCATATCTTAAGTAAATAAAAAGATATAGCTTCAATTGAGTAGAGTAATCATAAAGTGGAAATGTGTTTCATAGAAACATACAATTTAGCTTCTGATCTCATGGGGTCTCAATGAAACTCTTCATAAAGGGGATATGATATGAAATTATTTTTTCAAATATTTTTTTAATCATTATTAAAATCTAATGGACCAATTTTCAGAAACAAAGACTAGTACGAGAAAGATAACTACTATGCAAAATGGAAATCTCCTATGAACTACTGAAGAAATATTAAAAGAATATATGAAATAGAAGTTTAGCTTAAAAAGAGGTTTTGAAATTATAGAATAATTAATGAAATAAATTTTTGGAACTATTCATGCATGAATATTTTGTTTATTAAAATTTCACACAAAAACTTGCATTATTTCAGCTTAATTTAATCGCTTTATACAGCTCCTACCCTGATTTTCTTTGAAATAATGACAAAAATGATCTTGGTCTTTCCCATATTCAAGTAATCTAATAGATCAAGATGGTTAAATGAGAATTATCAATTTTTCCACAAGAAAATATCAAGTGAATATAAATTGGTATCAATGAAGAAAAAAACGAAACCTCATGATTTTAGCTAAAAATATGTAAAGGGTGTTAGTAAAGACATATAAGACCTTACCTATTTTTGCCATAAATTCGTAAAAGCATGTAGGTTTTAAGTAAAAAACACATAAAGGGTGTTTTCAATGGAAATGTAGCTAAATAAACACCTTTATTGGGAAGAAACTCATTTATGGCATTTTTATGTCATTGTTGATGCCATTTATGGCATTATTATGGAATTATTGATGCCATTTATGGCACTTTTAAGGCCATAAATGACACTGTTAATGCCATTAATGGCAGTTCAAAATTACACTAATTCCATAAATTACATTTTCAACTTGATTGATGTCATAAATTAAATTTTCAATTTACTTAAAAAAATGAAAAAAAAAATAATTAAAAAAGCACTTTTTGGGCCTACAATTGTCCCACCCAAGAAATTTCTCAAAATTTTGCGTTTCTTGGTTTTGATTCTAAATATTCTCCCCTTTATTTTTTGAAAAAATATGGAAATTAATAAGTGGGAGAATGTTTAACAATTTTTTATAAAAAATAGTTAATTTTACCAAATTGGAGAAATCAGAGAAATTTGGCAAAAAGATTTTTGGAGAAAATTTAGGGATCTTGAAATCCCATTATGGAGAAAATATGGCAAAAAGAATTTAAAAGAATCCTCAAAAATAAGCCTGGGGAAGGTTTTTTAAAAAAATAGGCCAATTACATATTCATACCATAAAATGATGTTTTTTGGCCATAAATTGGTAAAAACACATAAAGGCTTACATGTGTTTATCAACACCCTATAAAAATGACTTTATTATTCTATTTTACTTTTGATGAAGATAATAATTCTCCTTAGCTTACACCATGGAGTTTCTTAATGAAAATGTGCACAAAGTTACAGCTAAAATCTAGCTATAAGTGTAAAACCCTCCTCTAAAGAATTTTATGAGAAAAAATAAGCGTGATATACTTTCAATATATACTACGTTGCTTTTGGAATTCCCTTCAGAGTACTGTTCCTCATAGATATTGACAGCTTGTTTCAACTTTAATCAAAGGTTTACTTTGAAAAAAGACAAAAAATCAGGTAGATGGGGTCTTTCAAAATCAATATTTTAATGAGAGAAAAAAAATTCAATGGAAGGATGAATTTTTTTATAATTTGCATATGTGAAGAAAGCTCCAAAGTTCCCAAGCCAATTTATAATAAATAGAAGGCTTTTTTAAAAATTGAAGGGTTTCAATTTCAAGATTATTCATTTATGGGTTTCCATAAGTGATATTGACAGAAAATTAATATTGAAACTGAAATATGAATGTAAAAATCTACGAGAAAGACCCCAAAGGTTGGTTTTTTTTTGAAAACAAATGATAAAAAGTGATACAAAAGATAGATAAAAAGAGGTAATTATTATAATTCTATTTATCATTTATTTTTGAATTATTTATATTTAACAATCCTTACCAAATACTCATGTTGAGCCAACTTTACTCATAATTTGTGGCTTGAAGTTCTTCCAAAGCTTCCATTTATAAATTTGATTTCTGTTGTATCCTAAAATTTCTTCTAATTTCTGAGTAAATTAAGAATGTAAATTAAGATCCGAGACTTTCAGATAATGTACTCCAAAATCTGTAATTAATTAAAGTTAGGAAGTTTAGCCTTTCTGAAGGATTAACACAAAATAACCCACAAGAATCATTTCTGGAGGCTTAGATGAATTGTTCTTAAATAAAGGATTCTTTGAGATGCTATGGGAAATATAATCTCCCCTACTATTCTATAATCCTCCTTAAAAAACAAAAAATTGGGTTAAGCACACTTGAATATACATCAGACTTTGCAGAAAAATTGAATGAAATTCCTATGGGGATTTCCCACACTGAAGTTTCTTTCTAAATAGGAACATTTATGCCTTAAGTAGAAATTGATCTTCTATAGGACATCCAAAGCTCACCTATATTCTTCAAAAGGGCCCAGGTATTGCGAAAAATGGCTTGCTTTACATTAGCTTAAAATATGGATGCAGAGATGTGCTTGAAAAAATTATGATTGAAGTTCCTTCATCCATTTAAATAAACATTGATAATAAGAAAGAATTAGTTTAATGCAAAATTTGAAGTATAATTTAGGGAATTCGAACCTGTTGGGAACCCATTTCCACAGGCTCAAAATACTTATACTTTTTTCAAGGTTAACGAGGCTGCCCTAGGATATTTAAACCAGTAAAAATTAATCAAAAAGCTATCCAAGTGATTTAAAAAATGCACTTATTAAGCCTGAAAATATGACTGACTTTGTGAAATTCTTAGAGTAAATAATTGTGAAGATTACTCGCAAGAAAGCATTAAAACGCAATATTATTAAATTAATTAGAAGTTATTCACAAATGAAGCCAATATAACTCAAAAATCTGGAATAAAAATAAAGATAAATTTATGGTGGAGTTTTTATATTCAGAGACGTCAAGATTTAATTTTAACTAAATATAGTATCAGATATAGGTATTCCTATCCATTTGCAAATGCAGCTTAGCTTATACACTAATCTATATATGAAATATTTTCAAGTAACTATGAACATGGTGAATGATATTGCATATGGAATATAAGTAAATACATAATTATATTCATATTACTACAATTTTTAGCATATTATATTCAATTAAAAATCATGCTTATATTGAGAAAGGCTCTATCAATGTAGTATTCCATCCCTTTTTTTCACCAGTCTCAAGCTCATATTACCCCATCACAGAAGTAAATCAATACCACAGGCATACTTACAGTCAGAATTTCAACTAAAAGGTAAGTTTTACAGCAAGAAGCTGGAGTTAATTCATAATACCATGGCACAGGCGCCAAAGGGAATTGTATGTGTTTAAATAAATTATTTAATTTCATTATGCATATGTAAAAAATCAAGTTACATATAGAAAAATAGTTACAAAAGATAAGGTACCACCATTCAAATCACACATTCCACCCAGATTTACACCCCTCTAATAGCCACTGGACTCATGCAGCACAAAATGTACACCTGCATGAATTATACAGCCACCTTGCATTCAATGTAGAGAAGTCACATGATGTAAAGCTCAACCCCATGAACTTCCCAAAATTCATTCCCAAAACAGTCACAGGAGTAACTTATCTTATATCCACAGTAACCCCACTTAAAACCTTAAAAATAATCAAAATGCTTTACACCACTTATCACCTCATGCAAGTCAAAACTAGTTACAACAGTCTGCATGTAGTACACACCCTTATTCAAATCTCAACAACATGACTATGCAGAGAATGTGTCAAGCTAAAAAACAAAATCACATCATTTCACCCAAAACAGGAAATCCATAAGCACAATAAATTATAAACTGACCTCACTTTAAATCTCAAAAAGAAAAACAGCCATGACAGCTGTATAAATTACACAGCCACTTTTACCAAGCCCAAAATATGAAATATGCAAAGGAAATACAAAGTAATAATGTGATACTGAACCTGCCAACAGCATACAATGTGACAGAAAATAGGCTGTGCACAAGAAAAATCCCCAGCCAAAATGAAATCATCTCATGCATGCAAGGGAAATCCAAGAATATCATTTGATAATCAGCTCACCAAAAGATCATCATGTGATAAATGGAGGCTGTGCAGAGAAATAATTATCACCAAACCTTAAATCATCTGACCCATGAAAGAAAGGTCCTGACCAAACACAAAGTCACATTATGAAGTCAAAAGGAATTGAAGTGGAAAAAGAAATTTTACATGGAGGGAACCCTGGGATCCCAAAAGGTATAAATAAAGGGACTCTCTCCCCCAAATTTCAAAATAACCCCATGTACATTATATCAACTGCACATTATAAACACAGGAATAAGTCATCCCTCACCTGGGAAGTAGCTCAGTATATTCTAGTAAATTTACTTTCCGAGTAGCTAAGCTCAGTGGAATTTTAGTATTAAAAATGAAAATTATCCAGTACCCAAGATTAGGATTACCAATCTATTAAAATATTTCATTCAGTAAAATTATCACCATTTATCAATATTCAGAACTAACTTACCCCTTAAAAAATCTAATAACAAAAAGAATTACCTCATAGATTTAACAAATAAAATTTCAAGTTATTATTAACCACTCTTCAAAAAAATAACAAACCTTTGAAAAATGTTATTTTACTCTATCATAACCTTACCTTGTCAAAATTACCTTTATAAACACTCATCAAATTTTCCCTAACACCTTATATAACCCAACTTACCAAACCTTCGTCACCAAGAAGAAACACTCACACGTATCACACTAAAAATAAAAAATTAAACAGACAAGTACTTCACTAAAATCCCAGAAATTAACCAAATTACTGACATTATATTTCATATTATATATTGAATAGTTATGACCTGAGAATGCTTAATTTTGTCTTCTGGAGTTGTAAATTCACTTACTGACGTTATTTTGGTTTTTGAGCTCCAACAAGAATTTTGTTCAGTATTTCGGGAGGGGCAGGCAATACACCCTTGCCACCCTTGGGTACAGGAGTTATTAGCAATTAAAAACTAGTTGCCTGTAATTTCCCCCTCAAGTTACTGCCTTGTTTTAATCCCACACAAGAGTGGCTCTCACATATGATGTCTCAACAGTGGCCCAGTCAACCTCAAAGTTGAATTCCAAATAAATTCAATTAAAATCAATTGCCAAAAAAGACAACTACACCAAGAATATTATTTTCATAACAAAAGCTGGAGTCAAAATATCAAAATAAGTCAAAACCATAATCTTAATAATGTCAATCATCAAATCAATCTGAACATTACTCTTATCCACCAAATGAAGAAACAGAAATGGGAGAGGAATCAGGAATATATTCTAAGCTTCCTATTGAAACACCAAGAACCAATAAAGCAGACTTGCAGGCTGTGGAGAAATGATCTCTTGATCTCCTTGAAAAAAATCAAATCAATAACTCAAGACCAGAATCAAAGAAAGAAACAAACCAATCAAAAAATGATAAACCTTAAGCATAAAAATTACCTGCCAGTATTGAAGAAATCCAGGAAGAAAACCTTAATGAAGAGACTGTTGAAGGACAGGGGGAAATTTCTTCAACAGACAGACTTCATCAGAAAATACTAGAAATACAAGAACAATTACTAGAACTAATCAAAAAGGAAAGAAAAAATAAATCATCAAGTTATTCTTCACAAAATAGTCCACTTGAAGAACAGACCACCCTTCCAAGATCATTCAGGAAACATGGATCACCTTCACCTTATCCAAGACCCATGGCCACATCAAAACCTTTTACAGAACTAAGACAAAATATCTTACCAAGAATAGTCAACATTTCTGTCCAAATACCAACTAAATTAAATCGAGAAATTCCAAGAAAGAATACTCCAATATTAAAAATCAGAGAAAGGCTTATAGCTTGTGTTTTTATGGAAAGGATGTTGGAATATTAATCAAGAAAGTGGAAAATATTGCAGAAATTGAAGGAGAAAGTGGAAGAGACATTGCAAGGAAAATAGCATTTTGTAAAAAAGATGAAGAAATCAGCCATCATATTGAAGGAATGCCACAATATGAAACAGTTGATTGGGATCAATTGAAAGTTTATATGAAAAGAAGATGGGGAGAAGTCTCACCTGATGGGAAAAACAGATTATCCTCAATCACTGAATTATTCACAAATACTCAACGAAAAGGTGGAATAATAAAAATGACACAGTACCAAAAATTCACTGGGGAAGATGACACAATCATCACTTACCTCAAAATATACCAATACATTCAAGGTGATATCAACCATAATAAATAAATATTGGAAAGCCTTTCCACAAGTATTCAAAAGTTAATTCAAAGAGAAATTAGCAAAGACAAAGCTATGGTTCAAGCCTTGGATGGAGGTTACATCATTCCAAGATTGGATATCTTAAAGTTATATGTTGAACAGGATTTGGAGGCCAAGGTACTCATTCAACAAAAAGAATTTTCCAAACAAAAACCTCCAGAAAGAAGGACAATATTTGAGGATGAAAGCTGGGATGAATCTCTAAAACAAGTAAAATAAATCACCTACAAGATCAAAAATCCTCCACAACCAGAACTTCAACAAATAAATGAAGGAAAGGAAACTTTAAAAGAATTTTTTAATCAACTGGAAACCTTATCAGCTAAAGTTAATCCACCAAGAAGGAACTGGAAAAATAATTAGGAGAAAATATTCCCAGAAAATAATCAGCCATACAGGCCAAGCAATCACTTACCACCATTTTCATCCAGTTAAAAACCATACATACCAGCTTAAATGGCTTCAATACCACCATTTAAATGTGCTTATTGCAAGGAAAAAGGACATTCAGAAACTAGATGAACTCACCTTGCTGAAGAGTTGGACAGGAGAATTTTAAGAACCCAAGGGGCATCTTACCTATTTCCAAATTATCAGAGAGTACCTATGGAAGGAAATGAAAGTGCCAAAGACATATTCAGGTCTTTTGCAAAAGAAAAAGCAGAACTAAACAAGAAATTTATGGATAAACCTACTGTAAAATCAAAACCAGAAGAAGAGGTTTAGTCCACCAAAAAGAAATAAGAAGACCAATTAACCTCAATTGCACATGTTGAATATTGGTCAAATTAGAAACCAACCATAAAATCTCCTTAGGCAATCACCCCTTTTATTCACACATTGGACTAAGGCAAACCAAACAAAGAATGGAAAGACAAGCTCAAAATAAAGAGACAAAGAAGAAAGAAGCTATTCCAGGAACTTATATTGAAGAAGAAAGACTAATAATACCTAAAAATATTTTAAAATTCAAATATCCAAAAACCAGACCAACCTGAGGAGTAAATTCAAAATATTGCAAATAAAAATGAAGATGAATAAATTACCAAAGAAGAAAAAAAGTTCAGCAAACCTCAAAAGAGCAAAGTTGAACCCAAATCAGAAATTGACAGAATTATCAAGAAAATTGTGCAACAAAAGATCAACCTCACCATTGTGGAAATTTTGAGGATGTAATTCAATTTTGTCCATAAATTAAAAGAATTATCAGAAAAGGACAAGGAGAAAATTAAATCACTCAACTCAATAGATATTCAAGAAAGACTATTAATATTTGGATTCAAAGAAATACCGAAACCCAGGATTCATTATGCTTGTCCTTTGGGATTTATGGAAATCTTCATTGGAAAGGAACAATATTGTATCAGAGTATTAGTGGACACTTGGACAGATCTAAAAATCATACCAGAATAAATATCAATCAAGTCCTTACTAAACATGATCCTTAGGGGAATTAGAGGCCCTACTACTTCATTTGTGGAACTTTCAGAATTTACTCCAATAATCTTGGCCTCAGGTGAAGAAACTCAAATAAACTTTTTAATTGCACAAGGATCTGTCCATAAAGTACTTGCAAGACCCTTCTTGGAAGACAACATCATTAGGTTAAAATTTTCTCATACACAAGGTGAAATACTCAGTTATCAAGAGCCTGATGGAGAAAGATTATTCATGCCAATATGCAAGCCTCAAGCAATTGGATGGAAAAATGGTCCACCTAGAGGAATGGATTTATGAAATAGGGCAAAATTGGTCATAAATACCCAAAGGAAGAAGTTTTAAAATGAGAAACAAGACAATACCATAATGAAATCAACCCAGAAGACCCAAGAGTTGTCCATATCTCCAAAAATTGATGAATTTGACCAATAATTACAAAACAACAAATGGCCAAACAGACTCAAAATATACCATGAAGATGAATTACCAAATATAATTTACAAACCAATTAATAATACTGAAGAAACCTGCCACATTCTGGTGGATGGAAATGATAAAATCAATGGAACCCCTTTCAAACCTAAACCCAAAAGGAAGAAAGTCAGACTTAGTGAACATAATGAGCTTTTAGATGAAGAAATTATTGAGGAAATAGAAAAATACTTCAAAATTCTGGAGGAAAGGGACAAAAATTCAAAAGAAACATACCATATCAACTTCTTATATAGACCATCAAACAACCAAGAAGATCCTTGTGAATGGGCAACTGGAAAACCCTGAATTCATCAAGCAACCTCCCAATGAAGGAGAAGAAAAAGAATAAAAAAATAAAATGAATAAAACTACATTTACCTTCCATAAATTACCCTTGAAGAAATTTATGGGGATTAGTTTCAAGAAAATATTTATGTCATTTTACAGGAGAAAACTTGAACAATATCTAATTATTATATTTATTTACTGAAGAGGGAATTAAAGGAGACCTTGCAAATCAATCCTGGGATGAAATATTTGAAATGCCCACATTATCAAGAAGAGGAATTTACTTTAATCAAATTTGGGCCCAATGGTACCTTAGATTAAATGGATCAACATCTCAAACTGGAAGACTCAAATGGGTTGGAGATGGATATATATTCATTGATGAGGAGTTATAGTGGTCAGAATTTCCATCAGAGCCAGAAATTAAGGCAAGAAATGCCTTTGAGGAAGCCCTCGGAGACCTGAGTTTGGCCAGGTTACTCAACAGACACTCACCTTTCCCACTTGGGGGAGTTCAACTCTAAATAAAATCAAAAAAATCAAGATTTTTTCTCTAAAGATTTATTAGTATCATTCATCAAATTTATTATTAGTTTCCTTCATCAATTTTCCTCTCACAAGGCAGTGACTTCCTGCCTTAACAAAGAAGAAATTCATCAACAAAGTATTTCCTAAAAATAAAAAAACTAAAAAAGGGTGTTGGTAAACACATGTAAGCCCTTAGGTGTTTTTACCAATTTATGGCCAAAACACATAAGTGCCTTTTTTTCCAAAAAAACTTCTCAGGCTCAGTTTTGAGCAATTTTATGATTTTTTCCCAAATTTTTTCTGACATGGGATGTGAAGGTCCCCAAATTTTTTCAAATATTTTTTGCCCAATTTCTCTATTTTGGCGAATTTGGCAAAATGCCCTATTTTCTAGAGAAAAATCATTAAAAATTTTCCCACTTGTGAATTTCCAAAACTTTTTTCTCAAAATGAAGAGAAAAACCTCGAGAATAAAAACCAGAAGCCCAAACACCAGGTGTTTTTTTACCAGAACAATTGTAGGCCCAAAAAGTCCTTTTTGTATGTTTTTTGTTCATGTTTGTAAGTAAATTGAAAATGCCATTCCTGACATCAATTTAATTAAAAATGTAATTTACCAAATTACGGGAAGTTGAAAATTCCATTTTTGGAATTAAAAGTTCCATTCATGGAACCAAAAGTGCCATAAATGACATCACAAATGACATGATAATGCCATAAATGGCATCAAAAATGATATATAGATTCCATTCATGGCCATAACATTGGCATAAATGGAATCAGAACAATGCCTTAAATGACATTAAAAGTGCCATAAATGCCATTGTATGGCATTAACAATGCCATTGTATGGCATTAACAATGCCATAAATGTCCTCAAGAAATGGCATGAATGGCCTTAACAATGCCATAAATGGCCTTAAAAATGTCATTTGTGGCATCAACAATGCCATTTTTAAGGCCACTTATGGCATTAAAATTCTATTTATGGCCTTAAAAATGTCATTTATGGCCTTAAAAATGCCAAAAATGGCATTAATAGCATCTGAAATGCCATAAATAGCTATATTTCATTCAAAAAACACCGCCTACGTGTTTTTACCATAAGATTACATTTTTTACCAATTTCTGGAAAAAACACATAAGTTTTTACCAACACCCTTAAAAAAATAAAAAATATACAAAAAAATATCAATCACCTCCACTATGGCCAACTCACAAATTTTTGGATCCTATGGGGAAGAATTAATAAAAGAAGACCAAATTATTACTTAATATTCAATTTGAAAAGCAGAAGATTGATATCTCAATAGATAAAACCTTTGGAGCTTTACGGATCCTCCATTAATATCAAGAAATCAAGGGATTGCAGAAAACTATGGAGATTTCTGACAAAACCAATAATTGAATTTTTCAAGAATTAATGGACCAATTGAAATTCAGACCATTAAGGCCTATCTTAAAGAAATATAAAAGCTCTAAAATTAAAACACCAATAAGAAATTCAGATTGTAATTTAATGAATCATTAGGCAGTGACCTCCTGCCTTATCAAATAGGAAATTCAATTTTTTAACAAAAATCACCTGTTTCACTCACAAAATTCTAATAACCACTAGGTAGTGACTTCCTGCCTTATGAAAGAGGAAAAAATAACTTATCAACCAAAAAATTACCATTGTCATTCACCAAAAAACAAGTATCACTAGGAAGTGACTTCCTACCTTATCAAAGAATATTAAAGTATTATCAAACCCACAATGATACACAGAAAAGAATTATTATCCAATCAATATCCTTTTAATAAATAAAATTGATACTATTTTCAATTCATCTCACCATTGACACTTCAAGATATACCAAATATTTCGAAATGGAATCATGGAAATCACTTGAATAAAATCCCTGTTCAAATTTTCCAGATATCAGCTGGATAAAAGAAGAAAAGCCTGGTCCAATTAAAATAATCCACAAAAATCAAATGAAAATCCTGAATGGTTCCTGCAAATAAAACCAGAAACCTGTCCAGATATTTCAACCATAGTCCTTCCAAATATTGAGTTTGAGGACATCTTTGAAAAATAAAATTCACCATTAGAAACTGTCATATCCCATCCATTGAAAGAACTACCTGGATTCAACCTTACAAAGTATGAATTCTTGGGGTTAGTGACCTGGGATGGAATTGAAGGAAACCAGAGAAACCAATACTGGAACAAAATATTTGACCTGGATGAAAAACTCAGGAAATCACTAATTTGGAGGATATGGGAATTCCAAGACCGGTTGAACCTTCAGGATTTTGAAGTTCAAAATGGAAAAATCAGAGAGATCTCAAGAGGCTATATTGTAAAAAAATGCCACATGGGATTGTCACTGGGAAGAAACACTTATACCAGAAATACTAAGCCTCATAGGTGGTGTAGCTAAATTTAATACAGAAGAGTGGATCTCCTTTTGTAAGGAATTTACAAAAAAGCAGAACATCAAATCATGAAAATGAAAAATAAGCTTCAATTCATATAAGCCTAGAGGGAAGAAATACAATATAAGTCTACCTGATATCAAATATCTTCTCTCATAGTTATATTTATTTTTTCAATAAAAAAAGAAGAAACAATAATAATCCTCAAAAATAAATAAATAAAAAAAAGTAACAATAAGCTTCAATTCAGTTTATATTCATAGATCATAAAAATACAAAAAGAAAAACTTACATTACCTTTTTAAAGCTCATTTTTCAAAAAAGGAAGTGGTAATGGAAGTTTTTACAAAAGCTTCAATCACTTATTTACATTTTCAGAGAAATTTGGATATATTTATAAATTTTACTTGAAATATAATCATCTTGATATACTCAAAAGATAACAGATACTTATAGAAAGATTATTCATTTTTTATTTTTAGATATCAACCAAAGTGTTCTTTCTTTTGATTCTATTCAATTAATTATAATTTTCTTTAGTAAAATAATTAATTTAATTCCATTTTTATTTTATTTTATTTATTTAAAATCAATGGATACAGCTAACTGAACCATCTCATTGAGCCTCTATACACTGATTTCTCAGAGCTCATGATAAAAAAACAGAAAAGCCTTTTATCTTTTATTTTATATCACTAATTCACATGACCAACTTAATCTGTTAGATTATAAGCTCAAGGAAGTTTTTTTATTGGCATCAAAGCTCTGATTGATTTTTTTTTTTTCAAATATAAAATAATTTTGTAAAAAAAACAATGGGAAGCTTAAAATAAAATTTAGATCAAAACAGGGGATAACTAATTTTGAAAAAACACTCAGGCTTGAAATTCACCATCAAAAAAAGTACTACAGTGGCGCACAGAAAAAGTAGATGAAATACACGGAATAAGTATCTAAACCAATTAGATGGAAGTTAAGATAGAGCAGAAAAATTTTTGTGTGGCTCTAAGAGAAGGCTTTTCAGGAAGGGAATCTATGATCACAATTAGACTCTTATCAGCTGGGCTCAAGCAATGAGGATGCAATGATCAAAATGGGGATTTAAAGCTCAAATTTTTTATATTAATTTTATCTGCTCATGTCTCTAGCATAACCACAAGAGAAATGTTTTCATAGTAAAGAGTGCAAAAAAATAGAAAATTATGTTAAACACAAAACAAAACACAGAGAAAGGTTTAATTTCACTACAGTCAGAAAGCTGGATTCCTTGAAGGTATATCATCCAAAATACTAATAATAGTAAAAAACAAAAAAACATGACATGCAGGGGGATCACAGCAAATTTCTATGCTATTTATACCTGTATAACAACCTTACTAACACCATCTTCCTCACAAGATCAACCAACAAATCAAGAAAATTATCAAACACCATCACGCTATCTTGAATTAAGATGCATTATTGCCTGTAGATGACAGCTAACCGCCTAAAATTAACCCTAGCACCATTGGCACTAGATAGTTGGAACCAAAAGTTAAATGCATTGTAGCTTGAGATTTTCTGCCAGATCCGCCGATGAAGAACGCACCTTTTTAACCACAAGATACTAGAGGTACACTGCCCACTTAAAAAAACGCAAGGTTGAAACTATAAAGTTGCTATCAACTGCAGCAGGAAGACTAGAAAATTCAAAACAGATCTGAGTGGTTTAGCACTACTTGGAATCTTGCAGTCATCCATGTAGTCAATCACGACTTGTCAAAAAAATACAAAGCCTCGTTCTCATTAATGCTTTAAAAATTGACTTCAAATGTCAACTTATAGGCACAGTGTAGGAGAAACGCTACCTGGCCTTTCAAATCAGTCATTGAAGTCAAGATGGGATATACATTAGTGGAATTAAATGAAAACAGCTTAAAATATGTTAGAAGAAGAATGAAGCTAATTCTTGAGCCAAGGAATAGCTTGTGACCTCTAGTGGATGCATGCGGAACTAACCCTGTAAGACGAGATGGTTTCAGAATACATTCAGCAGGTGGACTTAGCGCAGCTTCAGAATTTTTATGATGGCCAGCACCAACTAACCTGGTTAGGATCACACTGGAGACTTATTGAAAGCTCAGGAAGTGGATAAAACCACACCAAATAGTATTTCAACCAGTTCCTGATGCAAATAACCACCCCCAGAAGTTCAAAACACAGACACGGAGGATGTATGAGCATATTAAATGGGATTCTGAAACCCCTTTAAGCTAAAGTAAGGTCACCCGAAGTAATTCTAAGGCTCACTTGGGGTGAATTATCACCTTACAACTTGTAGATGAGCCTCCCCAAATGATTTCAATCAATATTTATGGTGTTTAAAACACCTTCGACAATGAAAAGCTGAAAAATCAAGAATGGGGTGAATGAACACCTTCTGAAAGACCTGCAACACCCCGAAATTTCAGTCCACTTTGAATTGAACATAGAAATAACTGAACGGCCCTCACCTAAGTCCAAAAAAAACTAACCCGACACAATTTGGAGGAACAGAGGAGGTGAAAACACCTCTATTGTCAAGAAAATAACGAATCAACTCTAACCACTTAGGAAGGTTATGAAGTACCTGGATCGCCCTAACATTTCTGTCTGATTCAATTTGAAAGTAGTAATAAATGGACAACACTCACCTCAACCAAAATTTTAATTGATTTAGTTTATTAATTTTTTCTGTTACAGGGCTGCAAATATCAAAAAATTCCCTGAGCAAGGCATTAAACTGCTCAATTTCATTTTTACTTGCATTTATCATTATAAATTATTGATTTTACTTATATTTAAGTATTATTTTTCTAGTTTGGTGAAATGAATCAGGAAAACAAAAACAAACAACAGCCCCCAGAAAGACCTAAAACTATTTCTTTCTCTTTTGTTTCATTTTCAATTTATTTATTGATATTACTTTAGTATACTCTCAGCTTTTTGAAAAATATTTTTTTAGTTGACTTTAGGGCATAGAAGGTAACCAAATGTTCTTAGCAAGACAATAAGCTGCTAATTTGGCTTTTATATATTTAATTTTTAGGGCTTAAATTCAAGGAGAATGACCTCAATTGCTTTAAAATAAACAAAAAAAGGGCTTGATCAACGCTTTAAAGCAATGATTCACTTCAAATTTTTTTATAATAAGCTATTCTGACATATTTAATTTTGAATGCTACAGGTATTCATTATTAAAAAAAGAAACAATTTATTCTATAAGCTTAAACAATTGCTGTACAGATTAAAATAAGTCCTCAATAAGACTATAAAATTTTGAATTTGGTTTACAACTTTGCTTTGAAGATAAATCTTATGCCATTAAACACAAAAAAGTATCAAAGCAGAAGAAACCAAGAGTCTTTAACAATACTATAAACTGTTCAATTCAGCTATACAACTTGGCTTTGAAGATAAATCAAATTCCATGGAAACAAAAGGAAACAAACAGGTTCCTGGAAAAAAATATGGTCCTTGGCAAGACAATAGACTGTCTACTCAAATTATAAACAATAATGCAGAAAAAGTAACCAATGGTCCTTTGCAAGACCATAAAATTCCCACACAAATTATCAACAAGGATTATAAAAAAAGTAACCAATGGTCCTTGACAAGACCATAAACTGTCTATTTAAAATAAGCAAGGACTATCAAAGGAATACAAGTCCTAGGAAAGACTATAAATTAACTAAGGTTTTTTTTACTGTCTGATTTTATTTAATTATAAACAATAATCAGAAAGATGTAATAACTTGAGCTTTTTGAACACATTTTTTAATTTTTTAATTTCAAATTAAAGTATTTTTTTCCTAATCATTGGGGTCATATCCCATTCAAGGTCTCAATAATAATAATTTCTATCTTAATTATATTTCTTTACTACTAGTACACCAAGAGCCGTTGAATTGGCTTGCATTTTTAACTCAAAAATAATAATAAAAAACTCAACATCAAGTAATTTGGTTAAAATGATCAATTTACTTGAAAGATTTCTTTAATTACAAGAAGGTTATTGGAACTTGTTTGAAAAGAAGAATTATTCATTCCATGGAGGCATTAATTGAACTCAGAAGGAGTTATTTATATTAAAAACTCATAAATTGATGACATAATTTGGGGTATTTATATATTAATACAACTCAATGTGCTATTTATTCCAAATAGAATTTGAAAAGCCCCACAAAAAGCAAACAAGAGTTTTTTTAATTGTACAAATTTTTAATTTCACTTTTTATATTTTTCTTAACAACTCAAATTCATTTATGGGTAAAATAAAATCTGAACCATAAAGGGGATGGACCTGAAATAAAGTCTGAGTCACAATGATGATTCCAAAATAGATAGTTGTGGAATCATAAGGGTCATTATATGAATAAAGGACTCAAATTATGGTCATTCAATTATTTCATATTAATTATAAATCTTCTCAATATCACCAATTCTTACTAATTGGCACAAAGCAACACCTTCAACCAAACAGTTCCATGATCTTAATTGTGCTTCAGGTTTATTTCCTTTGAATTGTAATTTTTACTTGGATATATCAAATATTAGTTACTTAATACTTAAAGTCAGAAAAAAAATGTTCAGTCCAATTTAAAACAAATATGTGAATTTAATGTATCAATATTTATCCTTATAAAAATCACTATAAAAAATAAGGGGAGGGTAAACTTATCTCTAACACTATCCCTTATAGTAAAAGCTTTGGGGGAATGAAAATATATCCTCTTGAAAGTTTGAAAACCAACTCAATATTTTTAAATTGGGAGGGGGGCCTCATCCAAAAGAATATTATTAAATAGAAAAGATAAAATCAATAAATTAATATTAAATTAAATTTTAAATCCTCTTATTATGATCATTTGTCATTTATACTTTTATTTTTTCATAGCAGGGATATTTCAGAAATACAGAAGAATGAAAATACATAAGTTATTTTGAAGAAATAGAAAGAGAATTTGGAAACAAATTATCAGAGTTCAATTATTCAGAATACTGAAAATGCAGAAGATTATTAATGAAGAAAAGAAGGAGTTCCTTATGGATTGACATCTGGAAAACACAAGACCTTTTCCCTTTCTTTGATTATGGATTGATATTAATTCAAAATCCAAGAATTACTGGTCAGGATTTATGGACCAAACAATGACTCACTGGATTAATTATGGACTCAAAACTCACTCAACATGATGGACCAATAATATTATGTAAAACACTCAACTTGAATTTCTTTTGGGATTTAAAGAAGCTTGAATACTCAAGAGGTCATCAGCATGACACTAAACTGCTTCCCCTGTAGACTTGGGAAGGGAAACTTATAAAAAGATAACGGAAAAGAAGATGGAGGGGATTTTCCTAGCCAGGAGATGTTCTGAAGGACCATTTTTGTCCTTAGCATGAAAATAAACTTCTCCCTTTTGATAACAGGAACAAGGAGATTCACAGGTGTTTAGCATTATCAAATTGGCCAAAATGGACAAAGTGGAGTCCCAAGCCATTAATTAAGAAAAGAAAATTCCTCATCAAGAAATACAACAACCAGAAGAGCCTTGCATCAAGTGGGAATAATGAATATTTAAAAACAAAAAAGAGTAAAGTGGAATCCAAAATCAATCCCAAAGGAGCTCAAGAATCAAGATAAGCCCTTGGATTAGGTCAGGAGGTCCTTGCATGACTTTTCTACCTAATATACAGGGGTTACACACCTAGTTGTATGTCCAGTATTATCTTAAAATACATTTTTTCAAGGAAAAGGATAAATAAGAAGGAAGAAGAAGAAAAAATCAGAAAAATAAAGGGAGGACTCAATGAGATATTGGGACAGAAGAATTGAACACCAACTAAGATCACAGCTTAATCCAGGAGATTTGGTCCTGGTTTACAACAAAACAATAGAAACCAATTGGTGACTACCTTTCAAAAACAAATGGAATGTACCATACAGAGTAATCAGACAAGTTAAAAATTGACCATATGAGCTTGAGGAGCTGGATGGAGCCAAATTTGCAAGAAGATTTTCAGCCTCTCAAGTCAAGAAGCTTCACCCAAGAGGAAAGCTGATAGGCACAGATGAAAACACAGAAGATGAACAAATTGATAAAGTTTAAACAATAGATGTGGGATATATATTTGAGGAAAACACAGAATCAAATAAAGAATAGGGAGCTCTCACCTGGAATGCTGGGGACAGCACTATATGGAGAGGGGGATTTGGCATTCCATAAATCATTTTTCACCAGTATCAAGCTAATAGTACCCCATAACAGCAGTAAATCTATCCCACAGGAAGACTTACAGTCAAAATTTACACCAAAAGGTCAGTTTTACAGCAAGAAGCTGGAGTTAAGTCATAATACCATGGTACAGGCCCCAAAGGGAAGTGTATGTGTTTAAATAAATTATTCAATTTCATTAAACATATGTAAACAATCAGGTTACATATAGAAAACTAGTTACAACAAATAAGGTACCACCCTTTAAATTACACACCCCTATTATAGCCAGTGGACTCATGCAGCAAGAGAAGTACACCTGCATAAATTAGACAGCCATCTTGCATTCAACACAGAAAAGTAACATGATGCAAAGCTCAACCACATAGATTTCCTGAAATTCATTCCCAAAACAGCCACAGGAGTACCTTATCTTATATCCACAGTAACCCCACTTCAAACCTTAAAAAAGCATCAAGATTCTTTACACCACTTATCACCTCTTGCAAGTAAGAACTAGCTACAATGGTATGCATGTAGTACACACCCATATTCAAATCATAACCACATTACTAATCACAGCATGTGTCAAACTAAAAAACAAATCACATCAACTCATCCACAACAGGAACTTCATAGGCTCAAGAGATTATCACCTGAACTCACTTTTAATTTCAAAAAGAAGAACAAAAGCCATGACACCTGCATAAACTACACAGCCACTTTTACCAAGCCAAAAAAAATTACATATGCAAAGGAAATACAAGGTTATCATGTGATACTTCAACCACCAACAGCATATCATGTGACAGAAAAAAGGCTGTGTGCAAGAAAAATCCCCAGCCAAAATTAAATCATCTCATGCATGAAAGAAAATTCCAATAATATAATGTCATAATCAGCTCACCAAAAGCTCATCATGTGATAAATGGAGGCTGTGCAGAGAAAAAACTATCACCAACCATTAAATCACCTGACCCATGCAAGAAAGGTCCTCACCAAAAACAAAGTCACATGATGAAATAAAGAGGAATTAAAGTGGAAAAAGACAGCTCTCATGGAGGGCCCCCTGGGCTCCCATAAGGTATAAATAGAGGGGCTCTTTCCCCCCAATTTCAAAATCCCACCAATGTACATTATATCTCCTGCACATTATAAGCACAGGAATAATTCATACCTCACCTTGGAGGTAATCTGTTATATCATAGTGAGTTTACTTTCCCACTAGCCAAACCCAGTGGAAGTCTATTGTTGAAGAGCTTCCAGTAGCTAAGCTCAGTGGAATTTCAGTCTTAAAAATAAAAAAATTATCCAGTACCCAATATTAGGCTTACTACTCTATTAAGATATTTCATCCAGTAAAATTAACACCATTTATCAAGATTTAAAATTCAATGACCCCTTTAAACATACAATATCAAAGAATATCACCTCCTAAATTAAAAAAAAATTCAACTTATTTTTAACTTCTCTTGAAAAATAACAAACCTTTTAAAAAAACTATTTTGATCTCTTATATCTTTAGATTAACAAAATCACCTTTATCAAAACTCCTCAAATTTTTCAGAACACCTTGAATAACCTCTCTTACCAAGCTTTTATCACCAAGAAGAGAAACTCACCCCAATTTCACTGAAATTAAAATTTAAACAGACAAGTATTTCACTAAAATCTCAAAAATTGACCAAATTACTGACATTATATTTCAAATTACATATTGAATAGGTCTGATCTGAGACTTCTGAATTTGGTCTTCTGAAGCTGTAAAGCCATTTACTAATTTGCTTTTGGTTTGTGAGCTCCAAGGAAGATTTCATTCAGTACTTCAGGAGGGGAAGGCAATACACCCTTGCCACCCTTGGGTACAGGAGGTATTAGCAATTCAAGAAAAGTTACTTGTAATTTTCCCCTCCAGTTACTTACTCAATTTAATCCCAAACAAGAGGAGTTCCCACATCAATTTGTCTCTTCTGAATCTAAAGCAAGTAGATTTACAGCTTATGTACCTCTAATGGAAAAGTGATTTTCTCAACTATTCATCTAAGACCAGGAACTGAGGTACACTTCATCCTGTAGTATTGTCAAAGAAGCTCAACTGAGCTAGTTTCCAAAAATTAATAACATTTTGGACCTGATTCTTGGTAGTCTTAATTCTCTATAAATTTAAATATTACAACCCTCTTTTCCAATAAGGCTATCAAAAATATTGTTAATTCCATTTTATCATTCATTATGAAGCCCTATACATATATAGCACAGAAACCCCACTTCTGATACCAAAGAATAGCACTAATTGCTCTAACTGGTGCTCCAGTACCATTAAACCCAAATATTGGAAGTGGAATTTATCTCTAAATTGTGGCCCATTTTTGAGGTTACCTTCAGAATTTTGAAAATAATTCATGATTTTTCATTAGATATATCAAAAACAAAATGTTTCATATTCTTCAAAAAATTGCTTTTTTATTACAAAATATCACATTTTAGGAGAGACCTTGAGGATTCATTAGGAATTTATTCTAAGTTTGTTGCTTTTGAAGCTGATAGTAATCTTAATAAGTCTTAGAAAAGAAGTTCATCTTATAGTATTCTTAGAAAATAATAATGATTTGGAAAAAAGAATTTTACAATTTATGAATAAAAATAGGGTTTAATGGTGAGCCCAAATATCACTATATAAGCTGTGGTATTTTGACAAATACAGGGATCAAATTCAGTATATTCAAAAAAGGAAAAGTATTTTTAAGATTTTAATCCCCCTAATATTTACAAATAACGTGAATAATTCAAATTTAATACATCAATTTTACAGATATCATTGTGGAAACTATACAATATTTGAACCTGGAACTCTAAATAAGTAAGGAAATGATAAAGTATAAATAAAATATCAATTTCAAATACTTTAATGAGAAATCAATAACAAGTATCAGACATATTTGGGAGGAAATAGCTCACAAAATATTTTTTTAAATTAAGGAAGAAATATTTGGTCAATTCATTGATTAAAAGTTAGTACTTGATATGATATTCTTGTAACCATAGAGTTTATTTAGCTCAAAATATTCTTCAAAAATCTATTGAGATTTCAAATATTGAAATTGGATTTATCATAAAAAATTACTCAACCGGTATATAGCTTATTTTTGGAAGGAATTAAAACTCAATTTGTGTATGTAATATACCCAATCATATATTAGGATATCCTTTTTATGGATTATAATCGAGTAATAAACTGCCTTTAAAAATGATAGCAAATAATCTGAAAATTTATAAAATCAAATTGACCCAAATTGATTAATAACAATAAAGGAACTTCAAATTGAAGATTAGTAAAATACAATATTAAAGGTCCATACTGAAGAAGATATGATAAAAGCTTTATCAAGAAATAACTATGAATTTCCTCAAGAAAACTTTGGAAGTAATGAGTCGAGTTTACATCAATATCTCATTAAATGTGGTACAAAAATATTTTTTATGAATAATATTAGCATTTCCTTCTCAGCTCAATAGGACAGGGAGAGATAAATATGAAAGTCAAAAAACATTTGAATGCAAAGCTTTAAGTAAGCTGGGACATAATTAGAAGTATAAAGTAACAATATCAGTAATAATATCCTGGATTAAGCTTAATGAAATATTTTCGACTTAATTTTATAGTTTTTTTTCCAAGATTAAATTCCAAAGTAGCTCAGAGATATCATATAGATCCATATAGTGTTGAAAGTCAACTTTATCCCTTAAATATGAGTAAATAGGTCAAACGTTAGGGTAATTAGGTACATATTCTCCCCCATGTTAGAGAAAGTTTCCTAGTAAAACATTTACCGTAAAAATACAAAGGGCATTGCTGAATCAAAATTTTATATTTTGTAGCTGAAAATTTCTTGGGTTGACTTTCATTATTATTGCATAGCGCATATCCTAATTCCTTGAAGATTTAATATTTCCAAAGTCCTCTAATCTTCAAAGGCTATATTTAGTACTTAAAGCCATTTTTTTATCAGGAAGGGTCTATATATATAAAGAGAAAGTCTTTATCAGCTTCACATAATCAAAAAGAGGAAATCAAGATTTTTCAATAATAATTTTTAAAACCTCATGACACACATTTATTCATTGAAAATAAATTTGATAAATAAATCAAAAAATTGTTCCAAATGTGCACACTATAAATAAACCTTGACCTCTCTGAAAACGCAAATTACCACAATTAATGAAGATATATAGAATTATAAGCACCATTTATTAATTTTATCTCAAAACAATGAGGGGATAAAGAAGCTTTCTCAAATTATGAGATTTGAGGAAAAAATGCGCACAAGAATTTCCAAATGAAATATCCAATACAAAACAATAGCAAAGTACATTTCTCACATTTCTTGAGTCAATTTTCACTAAATATCCAATCAATTCCAAATACTTTTATATCAATTCAATTGAAAAATTGAATACTAACAAAGAGAAATTTTCTTTGAAGATTTTTCAGTTTGAGAGAAATATTTCTGGGAAAATAAACTTGGAAATCAGTCCCACTAGCCCAAGGTACATCATAGTGGAGAGGGAAAAACCAGGGGAAACACATGTGCCCCAGAAGGATATCAGTAGAGGGAATATTCTTTCTCAATTTTTTGAGAATGAAAGACTGATTTGGAAGTTAGTTCAATGCAAAATACTATTTATTCCCTCAAAAAAATTATTCAAAAAGCCAAAGACCTGTGTGGGAAAAATTTCCAGGTTTTAAAATTTACTATTCAATTATAAACAAGGAAGAAAAGGTATCTGGAGTGCTAAGATCAACCACAATCCTTTCTGTTTATATTTATATCAAACATTATGTCTTTATTCCTCTGAGCCAAACACCAAGGATGATTTTGAAATCATAATAGTCACCAAAATCTTAAAAAAAATCAAAATATTATTTATAATTCCTAGAAAAAACAAATCTACTCAAATAATAATTGAATTCTAAAAAACATGTAATAATTTTTCTATAAGTTTATTTTTGGAAATTTTGAAAATTTTGAAAAAATTGTTAGAATTAATTTGAAAAATATATTAGAAATTATAAGGTACCTGAAAGAATTGAGATTTGAAAAAAATAGAAATACAATCCCAAAAATAAAGGATTTGAATTTTATTTACCTAAAGCTTAGATTTGTATGAAAAATATCTTGATTTATCATTATTAAGTTAATGGTTAAGAATCTCTGGTCAAATATCACCAGGTCCATTTTTATGTGACTGGTTGGCCATTAATATGATGTTTCCTTTATTTGAACTCAAATATCTTCAAATTTGGAATCAAAATTAAAAATATATGATTATAATATACCCCCTCAAAAACTCAAATATCACCTTCATTAATTTTAGTATTAAATATATTTTTGATGACCAGAATAGTTCAAAGTATTATGAAAAGACTATTTCATAATCTACTAATTATATTTGAAAGGCAAATTACATAAAACAGAAGTAAGTTTTTTCATTCTTTAGAGAAACATATTCATCTTATCAAACAGGTATTTTGTGGAATTCCCCCTGACAATAATTCATAAATGAATTGATAATATAAAAGCTGGGCTTGTAAAGTGAATCAGAAATAAATATGTTGATCACCCTTTTAATGTGCACATTAATATCAATTAGCTATTGTATTACTTAGTGGTTTCAAAAATCAGGATATAAATTACCAAATGAGTAAATAATAGTTACATAAAATGGGAAAAGGATTTTTCTATTAAACAACTAAAAAAATTAAAATTTGATAAATTAAGCATTTACACCCATTGGTTAGGAGCACCACATGTTTCAGAAAAAAGGTAGTCATGAGTCAATTTGAGATTTAATCCTTTGGTTGAGATCACAGAATCAAAATGAATAAATATTCAAATATCAGAAAGGACAAAATGGTTTGGGGAAGTGATATCAAGGAGTCTCAGTTGTCACCAGATATTTTAAAGTCAAAAATTGTTGTCAGTTTATTTGATAAACTTATTTTGAAAGAGACTCTGTGGATAAGAATTAATAGGTTTCTGACAGATACAAAATAATAATTCTTGGAGTTTTTAAATAAGATGTAAGAGAGGAAACCTTTCAGCTGAAGATACTCATGATATGAAGAGAAAGTTTCTTGAATCTCATATTTCAGGTATACAGAAGCTTCTTGATTGTATTGACATGTTAAAGAATATACATAATATTTTTGGTAAGAGCATTTTTTCTCCATTAGTATTTTTAATACACTCAAATTTGTGTCCCCAGTAATTTAGGTTTCTGGATTTTTTGATTAAAGGTACTTTTTTGTTTTTTGGGGTTAATTCTAGGTAATTTGACTTATGCTTCAATAATTTTTAAATAATATCATAAATATGATAGTAAGCCAAGAATTTTCAACCAAAAACTTTAAATTTAAGCTCAAAGATAAGTAATTTGGGTATTAATTTTGATTAGTAATACTCCTTCAAGATTTCCTTGGTCACTAGAAGCTATGAATACGCTCAAACCTACCATGATGAAATCATTTTCATATTTTGAAAAATATCAGATTATATCCGAATTATGCAACTGGGACTTCGAATTTTGCATTCTAGTAACCAGAAGAAGATGAAATAATGAGGTTTATTCTCTCTTTTAAGCTTTATATTCAACCCAATTTTTTCAAAAGGAATAGATTTACTTTGAGATCTTTCAGACAGGAAAATGTAACAGGTCACTCATATGCTATAGAGCTGTGTGCACAACAATTTTATAAGATAATTGAAAGTACAGCTTTCATTCTGAACTCTGTTGCACCACTCACTATAAACTACTTCTAATGGCAAATTTAATTCCTTCAACCATTCAAAAACTAAAAAGTGTGGGTGTTTTTTAATGGTTAATATTCCCAAATACTCAAATTTCAGCTGAGGTTCTCCAGAAGTTTCTTTCCTTTCCTCTTTCAGAAATTCCCAGAATTTCGATAAAATTCCCTCCAAAGATGATTCAAATGCTTATGCATTTATGCTCAAGAACATTGGATCCTTACATGTACTCCCATTCTTTTACAATGCTGGATCATCAAAAGAATATCTTAAAATACTACAAAGTTTGGGGTCTGGGTTATATTACCTTATGAAGACAGCCCCACAATCTAGCTCTATAGGACATAGGTTATTAATATCAGTTATTGTAAACCACCACCCTCAAACTAGCTCCAATTGCTGGGGGTCTGTTCCAACTGGTGTGAAAATTCCCATGACACCATCTTCAAAATTCTGGGGTTAGTTCCAAAACGCTAGTGTTAGAAACCCTTCAAAAATAAACAAGGAAGGGGTGTTTCTTCCAACAAACCCCCAACACCAGATGTAAAGGCTGGGGGTGTGAAAAACCCCCAAAAACTAGCTATAAAAGGCAAGGGTTTTCTTGAACCAGCTTTAACAGGCTGGGGGTATTTTGAAGTAGCTGATTTCAAACAACCCCCAGAAAACAGCTTTAAAAGGCAAGGGTTTGTAAACTCCAGCTCTTGAAGTGTTATGATATTTCAATTGGGAACTTGAGGCAACAATAAAGCAAAACATAGAGGCATAATGGGTGTTTTCTCTAAACAGAAATCCTTTCCCATGGTTATTGGAGGTTAGCAAGAAAAACCTCATTTCCTGCAACAGGGTTTATTTTAACAAATGACACAATCAGAAAGTAATTCAGATAAAAGCCTAACCAACTATACCCACCATCAGCAAAATGGGTGACCTGACCCTGGTAAGACAACCCTGTTCTGCTCATTTCCTGAAAAATTCAACATGCTAGACATTCTTAGCCAAATTAAAAATATCACACATGAATATTCTCAGTAGGGTTCTTGGGCCTCATATGCAAAGTCAAAATGTTCTCTACCTCTTATGATTGTTCTTTACATCACTGATACATTTGAAATATATTGAACTTTTGCAATTCTCCAAAAATATCTCACTAAATCCTAGAAAATATGTAAAATGAAATTACTTTATCAGTCTACAACTAAAGTGATAAAAATGATTGTCTTTCAAGAATTATAATATGATTAAGGTGCTTCATTTAGCAATAGCAAATCAAGAGTGTACAAACCAATCTTTAGTGCATATATTTCATTATTGAAATAAGATACAAGCACTTTTGCATGACTCATTTGATATATTGAAAAACATATCTTAATTTTTTTTTATATTCAATATACTTTGATTATAGTAAGCCTCAATCAGATCACTAATGAACAAAGCATGTTTGAGACCAAAAATATTTATGATATCTTGTTCCAAAGCTTCCAATTCATATAAAAGGGTTTGGAATTCTCAAATCCTCATTTCAAACTGAATTTTGTGATTAGGTTTCCTGTGAACTTGTTCCTTTATTAATTACAGAAATTCAACAAATGAGCTTGTGTCTTAGTAGTGTTTTTTGCTTCTTTCTGCCTTGGGATTAATAAGTACTTTTTATTAAACCAATGAAATGGGAATAGATATATATTCAATTATCAAGGGCTAGGAGAAATAATATAAAAACAAGATAATAAATGAAAGATCCTTGATAATAAGCTCAAAGTACAGCATAGAAGGTAAAAAGGCAATATATTTAGTATTTTTGGATGAAGTATTGTGTGAAAAGACATTAATATTGTTGAGTAAAGTAACTTTGTTCAATGGATATAAAGAAAGAATCACAATAAAAGCAAGTTGTGATTAAAAACTACATAATATTTACAAAGAAATGGAAATTCTCACTTGGGTATTTATTTACCTCTGACTGAGGATTTTATTCATGGATTATTATGCCTAAAACTTGGTATTTTCTTATTTGTGATGGAGAAATGACAAGTCAACATTTTGGATAAATTATTTAGTCATAGGTCCTTTTGCTATTACTGCCAAAAAGCTTACAAGATGCTTCAGCCTAAGCTTTGCATGAGCTAACTGAATTCATTCTGAATAAAAAAGTGATAAACTTACCTTAGGCATATTTGAAGTACTTAAAAGCTGTTTTTATAATACATTTTTCATTAAAAAACATTTACTGAGAATTACTGAGAGCCTTAGAGGTATTTTATAAAACCCAAAATACCACAAATAACAAATTATGTTATAATGATAACTAAATAAATCAATTTATATTATAC
This sequence comes from Austropuccinia psidii, assembly GCA_023105745.1. Taxonomy (NCBI): domain Eukaryota; kingdom Fungi; phylum Basidiomycota; class Pucciniomycetes; order Pucciniales; family Sphaerophragmiaceae; genus Austropuccinia; species Austropuccinia psidii. The sequence continues at coordinate 65,537,284 of JALGQZ010000005.1, forward strand.
CAGAAAAATTAAAATATAAATATAAAATTTATATAAAAAATTAACAAATTTCAATATAATATAAAATAAAAATTAGATTCCAATTTAAGATGGTGAAAATAAAATTTTACTTGAAAAAATTAAGTAAAAATGAATTTTTGACAAAAATATTAAAAACAAAATATTTTTGGAAAAAAGTTGAGTAAAAATTATTATAGTTTTTTTCCAATAAGTAAACTTATGAGAATTATTTCACTATTGAATTCCTCATGAAAAATTAGGTGGGGGCATCTCTGAGTGAAAATTCTTTAACTCAACTTTAAATAAGCTTAAATTAAATCTTTGGTATTTTATGTATGAAAACTTGAAAATCAACAATACCTTAATTTAATTTGCACCACATGTGGTGTTAACCATCAATTTTTGCATTAAAATTGAGGTGTGGTGTGTACTTTAGAAGTTATGAGGAATTGAAGTATTTTCAATTGAAATGTCAAAATGTGTGCATGTATTACATAAGTGAGCTTTGATTTACATATGAGATATGAATTATGAAAGTTACATACTGTAAAAACTCAATTTAATTGCATATGTAAAGTACAATAATAATACATGCTTAGTAATTAAAGAAGAAAGAAATTGGAAAGATTAATTCTGGGGGGCAAAAGGAATCTTGGCTCCAAGGGTACCAGACTCCCCCAAATTTCTTTCTGACAAGCTTGGGATGTCAAAACTCACACAAACATTCATCACTTGTGGCGTGGATTGAGTCACAGGGTCTTTGGCGTGGATTGAGTCACAGGTTCTGTGGCGTGGATTGAGTCACAGGGTCTGTGGAATGGATTGAGTCACAGGGTCTGTGACTCATGCAATGATAGGTTTGGATACCAACCAGGGCAGTTTGAAATATTTCTGAGAGGGTAAAGCTACCCTGATGTTAAATAAATATTGGTAAAAACAGTTTCAACTTGTTCTTAAATCTCTTACACAAATTCTGACATGTTTTTAAGACTTGAAACCAGGTATTACTGTAGAAATGGCTGATTTAGGGGTCTAAAATGGCTATAACCAGCCTTTTATTGGTCCAAACCAGGGTTCACTGATGCCATAATTTGCTTTTCTGTTGTCATAGTTTTTTTCATGAGTTACAAGAGTAAGTTTCACTTCTTGATTAATAAAATGTCTGGCTTTAAAAGAATGTCTTCTTTGCCCCACTTTTTTCTTCATCTTAGAGCCTTTTCCTTTTATAATTAGTTTAAGCACTGTTAAACCAATCAATAAAAGATTTCAACCACCCTTTCTAAGAAGTTTAAAACTTTCAAGAACATGAAAGAATCATTATGATAATTCTTTGTAGCTCTTATAAGCATTGTTACCCTTTAACCACCCCATAAGTGAATCAAAAGCATCTTTCAATACTGTCCCTCTTGTCACTTTGTTTCCAAATTCACTCTGGTCACTTTTGGGAATGTTTTCTCTTTCATAATACTTTTAAATACTTTGCTCTTATACCAATTTCCTGAAGTTCTTTTCTCAATTAATTCCAATCAAAATTTATCTTGAACAAATTTCTGTTTTAGCCTTAAATATCTCTTGTAGAGTTTTTTTGGATAAATTTTTATTTTTGGTAAAAAAATGAATCTCTATAATACCTTTTTTTTGTACTAAGAAATTTGAAAAACAATAAACTTCACATGTTTTATTTTTAAACTCTTAAAATTTACTATTCTTCATTAAATTTTACCTTATACAAATTCTGAGGAAAGGGAAAGTACTTGATTTTCAATCAAAGTGTCATATCCACACCTTACATTTGGGGGCCCAGCCATTATATTTTACCTCTGACATATTTTTTTAATTTGTTTAACATCTTTCCTATAGTAAAAAATTCAAAAATCCATAAAGAATACTTATAGTTCAAAAAATCATAAAAAATAAAACTTTTTTCATAATATAAGTGTGCCTTCATTTTTTTCATTTCTCTTTTGAAAAAAAAACCTCTTTTTACTTAAATAATTTCATTTTTCATTTTTTTAGTGTCTGAAAACATGGTAAGACAATAAAATATTGAAACAGCCTCAACAGCTATTAGTATTATTCCTGAAAAAACTGTTAATTCTGATCATAATGGCAAAGTTATTATAACTCAGAATAATAAAACAGAGACAATTTCTTCTGAATGAATCAACTTAGAAATTAGCAATACACTCCAAAAAACAAATAATTTGGGAAATTGTAAGTTCTTTGACATAAAAATATTATGTTTAAGCTTTTGAATCATAATTATGCCTTCAACCAGATCGGGAGCAAGCTATAACCCCTCAAGAAGCTCCCAAAAAGGTTTTAGACATGATTATGGTATAAGACAATCAGTTACAGAAGGACAAAGGTCAGTAAATGAATCCCAAAATGAGAAATTATGCAATTATGAAGCTTATAACACTGTTTTACCTTCCAAAAGAGCTAAAACCTTGACAAGAAGCTTTGTTGAATATATGCAAAGCGAGCCAGAAGGCTTACAACAATGCCTTGCATAACAAAGAGTACCAGATCCTTTCAGATCTGTGGAAAAACTGAATGAAATCTCACCTGACTGTGAGAAAATATCTGCACCATCCCAACACTTAAAAGTTACTCAATGGATGGCATCCATTAATCAAAAAGAAAAATATGATTATTTTAACAGGAGAATGGAAGGAAAAAAACCTTCCACCACCCAAACAGGTGCCAAAACCAGCAGCAGTCCCAACATGAAAAGAGGCCACAAGCTCAGAACAAGGGAAAAGGAAAAACACCGGCCACAAAAACATACATCCAGGGTTACAGGATGCCATGGAAAATGTGTTTCAGATGGTCAGAACCATGATGGAATTCCAGAAAAAGGAGGAATTCAGATTAAAATATAAGAAATGTTTTCTGACATGCTAGATGGAATTCCAAAATTTTATATAGCTATAAATTATTTGAAAAGTAATATTTCTGATGAAAATTCAACAATTTGTAACAATCTTAAAACAAATAATCTTAGTTTGAGCCAAATAAATGAAACACTTATTTGTTTTGAAAAATTATCAAGAAAAATTAAAACCCCAAATAATTAAAGTTAATTTGGAAATAATATAAATGAACAACCTTCCATTATAAAAGAATTAACAGATGAATATTCTAAATTAAATATTTGTGACATAATTGAAAAAAGAGCAAAAGAATTCATGAATATTATCAAGGAAGATAATAAGAAAGTCCTTGATTATATTTCAAATTCATTTACTGAAGGAAAGAAATATTCCATTGGCTTGTAAAAGTGTTTTGACAACTCACAAGAGGAAGTATCAAAATTAACAATGAAATTGAATTAAGTCATTTCTGATGATACTAGACAAACTGAATTATGGCAAGAAATGAAAATTAAAGAAGACATGTATAAAATTGAGTCAATCAGCTTAATACAGGGTTTTCAAAATGAAATCAGGAATTCTCAAAGGTGTAACATCAGCAAAACAAATAATATTGGGGAATTACTGCACACCTTACCAGGAATTTCTACACCTCTGAATCAAAATGAGGGTACAAGAAATTCCAACCCACAAGTATTGGATGTAGAAAATTAACGAATGAAGAGTTAATTTTCCACTTCCTTCCATAACTTGGAACCATAAATGGGCTGAGCATTTTTGGAAGAAGTACCAAAACTCAAAGAATGGCCTCACTTCAGTGGTGAAGGAGAATATGACCATATAAAATTAATCAGAGGTATTGACATGATCAAAGAAGACTTTGAATTACAAGAAGGATTGGTAAAAGCAATATTTAACACCTTGTTTACCAAATTAGCTCATAGATAGTACATAACGCTAAGACAAGCACAAAGACACTAGAGTTGGACTTGGTGGAAAAGCCAAATTATCAATAAATGGGCCAATGATTATTTGATATTTAAAGTGAAGAAAGCCTTTTGATATGCTAAATTTAATGCTAAAAAAGACAAAGCTTTACCATGGTTTTGCCAAAAGAAAGATGGATTTACAGTATTATATCCTAACATGTCAGAATTTATGATTCAAAGAAATATTCTGGCACAATGTGGAGGTGACTTAGAGCATACTGTTAAAAGAAGGAATACTGAACAATCTTCAGTAGAAGATATTCTAAATACATTGTAAGAAGTAACAACTAGAACTAGAATTTGTTCTAGTAGGGTGAATTGTAAAACAAGGTTTAATACACCTTGGAAAGATTATGTGGACAAAATTCCCAAAGGAAATTCTAATAATATGAAATATAAAGCGTCAGATACAATCAGAGAATTCCATATTTGCCAGAGAGCCGCACATTTAGCTAATAAATGTCCAAAAAGAGGGAAAATTAATTAAATTGACATTGAGAAAGAACCTGATGTTGAAAAGATGATTTAAATGAGGGAAATTCAGGTGATAAATCATCAATATTTTCTGAATCTTCAAGAGATATAGAAAATATCAATGTCCATTTGAAATCATAGAATCTTATTCCCATTTGCAAAAATTAAGCAATGGTTAACTTGATTTGTCAAAAATCCAAGATGCACAACTTATGAAAACCAAACCAAACAGGGGGAAAGGTTATACAACAGATAATTCCTGTATAACAGAAGTGGTCATTGATAACAAACCCACTAAATGCTTTATTGACCCAGGAGCCTTTTTCTCTTTTGTTAGAAAATCTTTTCTCAAGAACTGTGAGCCAAATCTTGAAGACCAATATTACCAATTGATGGCATAAAATTAAATCCAATGAAGGCATTAGGAATATTCAAAACCATTGTAATATTCCTGCATTGCAATTGAAATTTCATAATTACTGTTAAATCTTTTTTTATGGATAACTGCTCTAGTACACATTTCATAATTAAAAATGATTATTTAGTCATGTATGGCATGGATTTACATAACAATAAAAACAGATAATTTACTATTGGGGACAATAAGCATGAAAAATCTTACTTTTTACCTTTTAAAGGACAAATTACAGTAAATAAAGTATCTTCATTCAAATTAGAGTTGTTCAATATCAGTAGGGATAGATGAATGAAGCTGAAGTTTTCATCTTACTGATATACAGTAGAATGAACTCTCTAGCCTTTTATATGACCACAAAGAAGCTTTTGCAACAGATAGAGAAGAATTGGGGGAAATTATTTCTCTTTAAGTAGACATTATTTTGAAAATTGAGATACCTGATCCACCACTCTTGAGAAGGCCTTCATATCCAGAAAGCCCTTGAGCTTCACATTAAAAAATTCCTGGACCTTGGTGTAATAATAAAGGTTGGCCACAATGAAGAGGTAGAAATAATTATACCATTCATAGTGGCATGGCATAATGGAAAATTAAGAATTGTTGGGGACTTTAGAGCTCTAAGAGCTTACACTGTCTCACAAAGGTATCTCATACCAAAACTCCAAATTGCCCTCACTCAAATATTTCAAGCAGTGTAAATGAGCACTATGGATCCCTTAAGGGATTCCATCAAAATTTAGTGACACCAAGAGAAAGAAAATATTTGAGAATTACTGTTCATTGTGGAGTGTATGAATACTTAAGGATGCCTTTTAGTACCAAAAATTCACCTTTACACTTTAAAATGATTATGAATATGATCTTTCCTGAAGAGCTTTCAGAAGGATGGTTAATCATTTACATTTATGACCTTATTGTCTGTTCTAAAGCTTTGGAGGAACATATGCACAGATTATCCAGAAGTTTGGGAAAAATACAGTCCATAAACATGAAAAGTTCTTTTAATAAATTTCATTTTGGATTAAAAGAACTCAAAGTCCCGGGATATTTAGTATCTTGTCTATCCCTTGGAATTGACAAAAACAAGTTTCAGAAGTACTACTGAAATCTATTCCTCAGAAAAAAAATCCAGTTATTTTTGGGATTTTTAGGATACTACAGACAGCACATTAAAGACTTTTCATCCATAGAAGGAGCTATTTATAGTTTTTTTGACAAAGACACATTATTTGAAGTTACTGCTGACAGATTCAAAGCCTTTGAATCCCTGAGACAATCTTTAACCACTGCTCCACTTTTACTGATTCCATATTTCAAGCTTCCCTTTGAGCTTTACATTAATGCATCAGGAGATGGACTAGGAGCTGCACTTCATCAAGTTCATATTATTAATGACAGACCTGTGGAAGGACCCATATGTTTTATATCTAGGCAAATAAAACCTACTGAAGCTAGATATGAGGCAAGTCAAATGGAATGTTTATGCCTTTTCTGGGCCTTAGAAATTTTTTTACTTTCTTGAAGGATGTGTTTTTGAAGTGATAACATACTTTACCTCTGTCAAATCACCTCTAAACATGAAATAACCAACAGACATATGCTCAGATGGCAAATAGCCATAAAATAGTATAGGGGTAATATGCCCATCTTACAAAAAAATTGGAATATTCACAGAAATGCAGACTGACTAAGATTTTGGCCATTACCAAATGACATTCAAAATTTTTCCTATGTGCCAAAAGAATCTTCCCCACAAATCCCAATAGGAGAAATCAGTGTTACAGACCTAAACACTACCTTCTTTGAGGAAGTAAGGAACAGTTATACTCAGGATACAAATTATAGTATCATATTACAATTACTTACTAAAGACTCTAAAGATAACTCTATTATACATTCCTTGGATTAAATATTGAAGGAATTGTATGATGAAGGAAGATTTCATTTAATTGATGTTATAATTTACCATAAGACTAAACACAAACATTTAATGATAGTTTTGGAAAGAAACTTAATCAATCTTGTATTGAAAGAATGCCATGAAAGCCCCTTCTTAGGACACCTATCTGAGGACAGAACAAGGGAGAAAATTAAGACCTATATATGGTGTCTAATGTGGCAAAAAGATGTTTCAGAATATTGCAAAACCTGTGAAAGATGTCAAAAGGCAAACACATCTGCTGGAAAAAGACTTGGGAATATGATCAAAATCCAAGAAGCAAGTAGGCCTTGAGATATTTTCCATATGGACTTGGTAAATGGCCTACAACCAGGGGTTATAAAAGCTATAATTCCTTCCTCACCAGGGCAGATCAGGCTTCAAGTGCTAGCACTTGACTTGGAGTGGTGCTTCTGTCAACCGCAAGAAATCAACCAAAGTTTCAAGAAGAACTCAAGAGAATTTCACTCACTTTTCTTGATGGAGTAATTCATCAGAGTGTCTCTTAGGTAAGTATTATTCCAATCTGTCACCAATTGCGTTTATCAAGGGAAGATCAGATCTTTCAAATAATTACTATAATTGATGCCATTCACTAAGAAGAACAACAAATTCTGGGAAATCAAAATAATCTTCCATGACTGTGGAAATAATAGATCCGAAATCTAAATTCATTGAAAAATATCTTTATTTTGTTGATATAATTTACGTTCAGACCAACTCCACAAAAAACTCATTCTTTTTTCAGGTACTTTGAAATCTGACTGAACTCTTACTATTGTTATAAGAATGAAGGAGATAATTAGGGAAGTTTACCAAAAATTAAATAGCCCTTGTGGAATTTAAATCAAATTCAATAATCATGCTTGTTGAATTTTGGGAAAACTAATTAATGATGTAGGGCAAATTTTAGGAATATTAACTAAAAATGATTCTTAAGGGATTTATATCAGATCAATCAGACTTTCTTGTGTGGAATTTAAGGGGAAATTCATGATAATACTCAGGGAATCTATAAATATTGCATAATAAATGCTGAGGAATTTGGAGGCAAGGTAAATAGCCATTTCGGAATTTAGAGAAAATTTGATAATAATGCTTGCAGAATTTTCTGAAAATTAATAAATGATTCAGGGGAGTTTAAGTAATATTACATAAAAGTGATAATTTAACGATTAATAAAAATTTGATAAGTATCATTTGTGGAAATTGATGGAATATTAATGGGAATTTTAAGGAAGATTAACTAGCCATTGCAGAATTTAAAGCAGATCCAATAATATTCCATGTGGAGTTATCTGTGAATTCATGAATAATGCAGGGGGATTTAAGTAAGGTTGGATAAAATATTGATTTAGGGATTTATGACAAATTGATCAACAATTTTTTGGAATGTGGGGGAAAATTAATAATAATACTTTGGGAAATAATAAATATTGATGAAAAATTTTGAAGAATGTTGAGGCAAATTGACTCACCTTTGTGCATATTGAAACAGATAGAATAATCATTCTTTTTGGATTTCAGGCACATTCAAAAACAGGTTTTGGGTAATTTAAGGAAGATTCAATAGTAATAATAATTGAGGGATTTATATTGATTTGATAAATATTTTTTGGGAATTTAAAGCAAAATGATTAATAATCCATAGGAAGCTTATAATGATTGAATGATATTTATTCAGGAATTTTGACCATTGAATAATAGTTCTTCAGGAATTTTAGGTAAAGTAAGCGACACATGTGGAATTTAAATCATATTGAAGAATCATGCTTTTAGAATCTGAGCCAAATCAATTAATAATTATTAGTAAACTTAGGGAATACTCAATGGTAATAATAATTCATGTAGTTGTATCAAATTGAACATTATGTTATGTTTAATTCAAGATAAAATCAATAATAGTACCTAGGGATTATATGAAGATTGAATAATAGTTCTTGGGTAATTTTAGGTACAGTGAATGTGGGTTGTAGAATGCAAAGAAGATTCAAAAATAATATTCAATATTAATAATAATTGATGGATTTTTATCAAATTGAACATTATTTTATTTGCAATTCAATACAACATCAATAGTAACACCTAGGGAACTTGTGAAGATTGAATAATAGTTCTTGAGAAATTTTAGGTAGAGTGAATGTGGGTTGGAGAATGCAAAGCAGATTCAAAAATCATGCTTCCAGAACTGTGGGAACATTCAAGGATAATTCTGTCAAAAATTGGGGAATATTCAATAGTAATAATAATTGAGGGATCTTCATCATATTGAACAATATAATTGGAAGAATTCAAGGCACAATCAATATTAATACCTAGGGAGCCTATATATTAAATAATAGTCCTTGAGGAATTCAAATGAAAGTTCATAAATCTTGTGGAATGCCCTTGAATAATCAATAATCATTATTTCAGACACTTGGGAAAATTAATGAATAATTCTTTTGGAAATTTAGTAATACTCAATATGAATAAGAAGGGAAGTATTCATATCAAATTGAGAAATCTCGGTCATGGAATTTAAGGTGCAATATACATATTAGATAATAGGGAAGATAATTTTTTTTCATTTCAGATCAAAGAAATTACTAAATAAATACCTTTAATTCTCATTATTTATAACAAATTATTTTTACTTATTAAAATTCAATATTGGAATTTACAATTTTTGTGAAAATTCTTTTCATTTGAAGCTTGGAAGTGGAATAAGTATTTCAATGAATTATTTTAAGAAACAAAGCAAATAATAGACTTTTGACATGATTTTATGCCATTTTGGCATTTTTGAAATCTTTTTCATTCCTTCCTGATTTATTAAAAGTTTTTGTCAAACGTTTCTGTGGTCTTAAATTTAATAAACACTTCCCAACATTCAACAATTTGTTTCTGATTTGGAATGAGAATCCAAAATGATTAATCATTGGATCATTTTGCTATTAAATTGATGGTTTGCTCCATTCATGAAGCTCAGATTATCTTCATGCGCAATTTTGGACAAAGTTTGAATTCTGGATTGAATAAATTGGTCATACTTTTTAAGCTTATCCCATTCATGATTATCATATTCAATTTCTTTGATGGTTAATACAGGTTTCCTTGCATACACCCCAGCAAATTTCCCTTTTTCTGACTCCTGTCTAAAACCAATACCTCTAATGATACCAGCAAAAAGATTATTGTTTGTTGTGATTTTTTGTCTGATGTGGGCCAAATTATTCAAAGAAATGATCATATCTTTGAGGTTTTGAAAAATCAATGTGGGATGATTGAAGCAATGGACTTGATAAATTATTACTGGTAATTGAGATGGAACTGTAGCACTAATTAATATGTAAGTATTGCTGTGAAGATTAATGGGAGGAAGCTCAAAGAAGTTTTGATTATCTTTCTTGGCTCTCATTGACAATACTGAGACATTCCTCATCTTCTTGTGTCTTGTGCCTGATTTTTGTAATGCTTGTGTTTCATTTTTAATTAATATTCTTTGTTCCCTTGTAGCTGAGGGATAAGTTGGTTTATTGGAAGAAGTTCCTGGATTTGTATAAATTTGAACTAACCCTTGATTGACTAACATTGGTTTGGGTGTAATAATGCCATGATGAGTCAAGCTCAAAACATAATTAAGGGAAGAGGATCATTGGTGCTGATTTGAATTGTTACTTATTGGAGAAGGTGGGTGGGTCTTCAAATAGAATTTCATTTTTTTTTGGAGGATTGGAAATTTGATGAAGATATAATTTTTCAGCTTCTATTAATTCCACCCCTAGGGTCAAAAACCAAAAATAAATGAAAAATTAAAAAAATATTGGTTAGGATTAGAAGCAGTATGAGGGGAGAAATATTGAAATTGAATCATTAGGGAGAAACACAGAATGAATTCAGAAGTGAGTAAAAATTGATTCCTTGCTACTAGGATTGATACTAAAAAATATTAGTAAAATAAAAAAACTTAAATAGATTGGGAATTGAATCCAAATTACTTTAGATGCTGAGTAATTATATTCTCTGAGTTTTTTTAATTATTAATATTTTGAAAAAAAATATCAATATTAAATAAATAAAAAGCAACAAATGGTTTTGGAAGTGATTCTGACTTGGCTTTTGGCTAGTATGAATGTAGTTTGTAAAAAAATAAAAACAAAAAAGATAATAAATAATTCTTTTAAAAGGCATTGAAAAAAAGCGCAAAATGTTCTCAGAAGTGATACCAAATTTATTTTGAAGTAGTAAGGATGATCTTTTGAAAAAATTAATTGAAAATATTTTTTTGATTTTTTTCAATTATTAATATTTTAAAAACAAATTCAAAATTTCAAAATCAAATAAATAAATAAATAAGAATTCAGAATTGATTCAGACTTGGTTTTGGGCTAGCACCAATGGGTTTAGAAAAAAATAACTGAAGATGAAAAGATATTTATTTTTTATAGTTATTTTAATTATTGATATTTAAATAATTATAAAAATTAAATTGAAGGGCACAAAAAAGTGGCTTATTTTCTGGGAAAGCAAATCCTAAGGAATTTGGAAGTCTTCTGAGATGCTCGGTGGTGATATGAATGATTGTAAGAGGTGTTTGGTGAGAAGGGTAGTACAAATAAGAATATTAACAAGGAAAGTTCAAGAGAGTTCTAACCTGATTGATTCCACAAAAAGAATTTAAAAATTAAATCCTTGAGTGTGATATCATAAAAAATTACTAGTTGAGATTGAATTATTAGAAGTGAAAAGAAAAATACATTAGTAAGGATCTTGTCTGAAGGTTGAGGATTGTGGGGAAAAAAATTTTATGAGTTAGTTTTATTGTGAAGTAAATTTAATAATCACTTTTTGATGAGTGTTAAATGAAAAATAATATGTTTTAAAAAAATTGGGTGTTAGGCAAAAATGATGTTTTCCCAAAGATTCTGGCTGTATTAGAAACAAGCTTAATTCATAAATAAAAACTCAAAAAAATTTTGGGAAACAAAACTGAGTGGAAATTGCCCCAGTGGAACCCAACGTTTGATACCAGCAGTCACATTTCACAAAAAAATTGACTAATATGGAATCATAAATTCCTCAATTTACACATTTGAACCTGTTCCATATATCTTAACATATATTTTATTACATAATATTTAAGGATGAGGTTTTTTCAAATATATGCAGAGCTAATTATTAATTGAAGATTAATTTTACTCCACCTAAGACAGAGGCCTTGAGGAGCTTATTGGTAAAATTATAAAATCCATCTGCCTTTGCTTCCCTTTGAACTCCATTTTTTTGAAAGCTTTTCCTTCTCAAAATCCATTGGTCTTGGAAGTTTTCTCTCCTCAAATGCAATTTGATTCTGAAATTCTTTTCTTCAAAAACCTGATCTTTGAATATTTTCTACTTTGAAATATTCATTAATAATGCTTTGGAAACTTAAAGACTCCTTAATAGTAATAATTATTCATGGATTTATGTCAGTTTTAACAAAATTCTGTGTGGATTTTAAGGAAAAATAAATAATAATACTTTGGGAATTTAGAAACTTGAATAATTAATGATGAATAACTTTAAGAAATATTAAATAGCACTTTTGTGACTCAAGCCTCCTTCAATAACCATAATTGCCTAAATTGAGGAGCATTTGATAACCATGACTTTTTATCTTAAGGAACTTTAAATATCAATTCTGGTGAAATTTGAGAAATATTTACTAATGATGCATGTTGAACTTGTCTAATAACAACTAGTGATCATTTTTAAATGGAAACAAGACATTCTCAGCAGGTAATCTTTCTTAAATTTCAAAAAAAAATCTAGAAAGTAAATCAATCTTTTTATGAAATAGGCTTGAGCCTTACAAGGAGCCCACAAGAGTTTGCAGTATCATCATATAAGTCACAGTGTATTTCTATTTTCTTCTCAGAGATGATGAATTGTGAATCTTCAAACCCATTTACTTTGAATATTACAAGATATTTCCAGTCATTCAAAAATGTGGAATAAACCTTAAAAGGAATTATTTGAAGGAATTTTCTTGTCAATTTATCATAAGGATCAGAAACCTCAAAGATTCCTTTGATGATTCCAAAGTAATTCAACCCATTCCTTTGGAAACGAATAATTCTGTTTAAAATACTCTTTTTTTCAGAAGAGAATACTTCATTGTTAATATTTATACTGTCTACAGGAATATGCCATGGTGAGATAGCAATTGACTTCCTGGTGCTAGTATCTTGTGATATCTGATGGATACTATTCCAAAGGACAGCAGCCCTTGATTTGAAAAAGCTCTTCGGATAATAAATCATAAGCAAATTGACACCGTATGGTAGAAGGATGGGTTTTCTCTTAATTTTCAATTTAGGAATTTCTTTATTGATGGAGTTGAATATATTTGATACTTCTTTTGGCACCCATGGTGATTTCATCAGGAAAGAAACATTGGTGCTCAAACACAAATTCAAATTGAAGTTTTTATCAATGTCATATGAGAAGAAAAGTCCAAGTAAGGATTTAATCAAAAACGGAGCAGTTAATTCAGCTTACATATCTTATTATTTGTAGGTAATTTAGCCAAAAGCCCAATCAAGAACTCATATCCCCAGGTTGCTAAAGATTGTTCTGGACCACAGCAAGAAAGGAGTTCTTTAATATGCTCTGAATAATTATTATTGGGTTTAATTTTCTGTTTTGGAAAGAGATTTTGATTAGAAATTCAGAATTTCTTCCAATGGTCTGCCAATGCATTGATTTAAGCTGTGGAAATTTTCCAGCTGTTTGCAATGTTGATTGCACTAATCAAATTGAATGTGTTTTTTAAGAGATCATTGAAAATTAATTTAGAGTTTTCTGTTTGGTTTGGGTTTTGGTATGGATGTTTCTGAGAGCTAGTAGACATTTTTTGACTCAAAAAGAGGGAATGAATGTAGTATTTGTATAGTAAAGCCCATTCAGAAGCTTTGAGACTTCAATTAGAAGGTTTTCCAATTTTCCTTGGAACATGGGTCCATGATGTGGGTATTATATTATTTTGGCTGATCTTTTGTAGTAATTCCAAATTTTCTCCCCTGATTTGATGGTCACATAGTGTATTAACATCAAATTCTAATGGGAAATCTGATGTGGGAACATAATCAGGATAAATTGAGAAACGTTTTTCCAAAGGATCTTCTGAAGTTTGTTTTAATTGAGGTTAATGAATTGGTGAGCCACCAGGAAGCTTTGATGAGGATGGAAAGACATTTGTATCTTCTTGTTGTACATCTCTTTGAAGGGAGCTTACCTCTCTCTCAGAGACTTCTGGGTTAGAGGCACTTGAGCTGTCTGAATCAGAGTCAGAGGATTCATTTTTTACTTTTTTTTTGGATGGATGACTCAGGAATGCAAATCTTTTATGTTGCATGATCCTTCAATGCTCCTAGTATGAGATTATGAATTATATCAAGATTAACTATTGTGGTACAATCCCAATATGGCATTTCCTCCAGGATAGAATATTGAACTCAATATTCAGTGAAAATCTTCTAAAGCTCTTTAGGCAAGCCCTCAAGCCATTTCTTAATGGTTGATTTGTGATGATTGTAGGTTTGTGTATGCGAAAATGTTGAAAAACGTCTTCTATTTGACTTTTGTGAATTGATCAAAAATTGCAAAATAAATTCCCAGAATGGGAAATGAAACCAGTGGATTTCCTTATTGCAACTATATCAGCAATGGCTGTTAGGATAGCTACTCTGATAAGTGATCCTTAGGGGCCTGATGAGGTTGGAAAGAATTGAACCCCTTCCCAAAGCTCTTTCAGCTGGGATGAAGTAGGCTCCTTTGATCCAGGGATTATGGCAGAAATATATACATTTTATGGCTTAAGTCTTTTATGGAGGGAGATTAAGACAAACCAACAAGATTTGACCAATGCTTGCAAGACTGCTTGATTTTCCATGTGCATTGATCCAATCAATGTAGATTGCAAAGCCTAAAAAGCCTTCAAGTGACATGAACGGTGGATTGTTTGGCTGCCTGGTACCTGTAAGTATTCTCCATATCATACCACCCCAAATATCAGTCATAATCGTTTCTTAATCTCTATAGATGTATTGATGTTGATGTAATTTCTCAACCATCCCTGGTCTTTGGAGGAACCAAGAAAGCCAAGTTTTGAATGGTTGACAGATAAAATGCTTTTTTGGAATGAAATTTTGGAAAATATTTGGGTGATTAATTTCAGGTTTCTTGAGAAATTTATTATGTGTCCCAAAGGTACATTACATGGTGGATGGTGGTTTTATGGTTGTTGATGCCTTTTACATCGTAAATTGGGGTCCATAACAGTGTGTCAGAGGCTATTGAGAAAAAAACAGCAAGGACAAGACACATAAACTTCAAGGGTGGGTTACAACCCAAAATGGGTCAACATAGTTATAGCTTCACTGGGTATATTGAGTTTTGAATCAAATTTTCCACCACAATGGCCTATACTAGTCTTCATCAGAAGGTTTAAAGCTGGATTGAGAATGTGGGAAGCTTTGTGAGGTATTTTACAATTGACAGACAACATGGCTGAGATGGAAATTGCAATTCTTTGAGGTGAAGCCTTTTTATTCCATTGGTATGGCTTCCAGGAACTTTTATCAAAGTGGTTGAAACTTGAAAGTTATTCATTGTCAGCCTGTGACTCAAAACCAGAGCACAAGCATGACAGCCAAAATACCATAAACCAATGGTATAGCCAAGATACCACCAAAACATGGAACTGAGCCAAATCAGCTCAAAAGGTATCAAAAGAAAGAGGAAACTCACCTCTTTCTGAAAATATAAGTCCCATAACCATAGGACAAGAAATAACAAAGTTATTCCTGCTCAAAGTTATTGCTGAGCATAAACCTTAATTTTCACCTCTCATCTGAAATACAGAGTAAGAGGCTTAACCCCATCAAATGGGTATTCAAAATAGAGCTCTAAGTCAGGGCTATCCAATGGTACCAGACAAACTGAGCTAGCACCAACATTACTGGAGTTATGGTCAATTTCAGGCCAAACAAGGGTGAACAAAACATTCACCTCTCATCTAACTTCTACAGTTTTAGTGTGGGATACCTGAAGTGGGGTCTTTTTGGAAAGAGAACAATCAGGGCTATCTGATGGTGTCATTCATTTCCCCATATCTCAACTACTGCAGAAGCTATGGGGCAAACAAGCTCAATACAGATTTTTGCCTAAAACACGCAAATGTACAAAATTCTTGTACATGGGATAACTTTGCCATATTTAATGATACCCATATCAAATGAGGGGCCATTGTGTAGAGCACAGAAAGGGCTACACACTGAACAAACTTTGAGGTTGATATCTCAAGAATTGACAAAGGTATGGCTGTTTTAAGCTCAGATTCCCACTTGCTGTCATATACAGCCTTACCATGGGATAATATCCCATAATCATGAATATGAGGTGTCAAATAGACAAAGAAGCATGTTTTTACTTCAATACCTCATATGTCAGTCAATACTGGGGTCCCATACAGCTTCTGTACAGCATTCTACGCATCATACACGTCAGAATCAGGCTGTGAGGTCCCCAGATGAAAATTTTCACCCTGTATTGGTGAAAACTGCCCAGATGTGGTTTCAAAACCACATCTGAGCTCAATACAGGTTATACAGGCTGTTTACAAACCACAAGCCAGTACTAGAGAGTGAAAAAGTCTTCACTTCCTCTATGTGGAAAGGTCTAGCACCCTTTCCACCCCATTTCAGGATAAAAAGGAGGCTTTTCACAGCCAGAATTGTCTCCTCATCCTGCTCTTGAATAACCTATGTAGTAAACTGTCAAAACCAGTTTTACTCTTGGTTAATAATCAGGTATAATTATAAGTTTAATTATTGTAGTCTTTTATTATTGTAACCCAACAGATAAAGCTGCACCCAGGGCTTTCAACAGCGCTCACCACCAATATATCACATATAGTAAAGCCTTTTTTAATCTTAAATTAAAATATTTTTAAAACCCTTATAACTCTGTTTAAACTATTTTACCATGTCACAAACATAGATAAAGCTGTATTTAGCCTATTTACACCTTCATCATAGTTTCATCCTGACATTCATAAGGAACATTGGGGATTCCTTGTGTAAGTAAATCATCCAAATTGATAACTGTATTTGTGGATTGAACTGGGATAGACTTATTGGCCTGTGGAGTCATAGAGAGTTGGGAATTTGGGAATGACCATTTCTTTTGGATGTGTTGAGAATATTGGTATGGTGTAAATGAAACACCACTTTGTTCTCCAAATGGAGAAACATGGGTTTTACTATAAAAGGAAGAACAGGTACAAATCTGCATGGAAGAGTACTTTGGATTCATATTACAAATTGAAATGGGGTGGTATTTTTGGTTTAAAGAAAAGAGATAATTGATTTGTAGGCCTAAAAACTGTGTATTCTTATATCTTAATATATTTTTGGGGATGTATAAGAGGAAGGGTACTTTACTGAAAGTTTCAATTTACATAGGTAATTGAAAATGATAATTAAGTGGTTGGTTATTTATCTTCTTTTGTGTATTGTTAAATTGGGAATTACCACATACAATTACTTGAGAAATTGTTCATTTATGTTAAAGACTGTCAATATGGTATAAGCAAGAAAAATTCTTAGGATAAAATAAATTCAGTCATATCAACAGTCCCATGCATAATTCTGACAGTAAAAATGATTAATAGAATCTCTTCTCAGGGATATTATTTGTCCACCCTACTTTGGAAAGTAACAGAGTCATTTTCCAAAAAAACAAACAATAATCAATTTGTGGCAAGGAGGGCTCATCAGATAGTCCTGTTGTCTTTACTAATTGATTTTTGATATTTTGCAATACATACTGAATATGATTTAAGTGGGTGCATACTTGTACCAAATCAACATTTCATAAATTTGGACTCATTAGCTCTGCAACAACAATGACCATCATAAGGATGGTGGCACTCAATATTTCACCATATTTTGTTCATTTTTATCATTTCAAAGATTATTGAAATCATTATCTGTTGAAATCAATGAGGGTAGTAAACATACCAAATACAAATTCTTCCAGTCCCAGAATTATTCAAAGGAGAAAAACTTTTTCACAATGTCAGTATGAAAGAGTTAAAAGCCTATTGAGAATGGGATTACCAAAAATTATATATTATCTGTGGTTGAGCCCTGCTTTGTATATTGCTCAGCTTCATGGTATTGACACCATTTCATAGAACAAAGATTATAAGAATAGTTTTTAAGTGTTAATTGACTTTGAAGAACCTTACTGTACATATTCAAAAGGTGATTCCACTTTTTATTACAGCTAAACAAGTGTAAATTGCAATTCAGCAATAGGTTGCATCAAGTAGGATTAATTGGTACCACATCATTTGGTACTTAAATTTTGAAACCCAGGGAAATGAGCACCTACATACATAGAAAAAAATGTGTTTGTTAACTCTAATAATTTTATGCACAGGACATGTGAATTCAGTGTTCTAGTATCAAATAATTTCTTAAGGGGGTTAAGCTCAGGAATTATTATGGGCCAACAATGTACCAAAAAGACATCCCTGAGCATTACAATACAGAAATTTGTATTAATTAAAGAATTGGGGTTAGTAAATTCTGGAGCATGGGCCTGTTGGATTAAAAGTAATGAAAAACATGTTTTTAGTGTTTGTCCTTTTCATTTCATTATGTTTCATTGCCCAATATTTTTTAATTACCATTTAAACACTATTGGGAAAAAAATAATCATTGATTTTTAATATGAGCTTAATTGTATTGCACAGCGTACTATACAGCTGTATAGATTATACACATTGATTTAGAAAGCTTATTTACTGTAATTTAAAAATTGCATGACAATTCGCTATTCTTAAGTTGAAAAGCTTGAATTCCCTACGAAATATGGTACTTCTGAATTGTTTATGCATTGGTCTTAGAATATTCAAGAATGATCATATGTTACAGTAACATATTTTACAGCTCTCCTGAGTTGGAGATCAGGAATACTCAAAATACCTGTACAGCGCGCTGGCTGTGTTTTATACTGCATACAGCTATACTGAACATACTGTAGGTGTATGTTACAGCTTCAATTACAGTATAGATGAGAAGAAAGTATTTTTTAGGCTGATTTGATGTCATTTAATGGAAATTAGGATTTTCTGTGAAATGAGAATTTTTGACATGTGAAGGCTGATTTTTGGCAACATGGCATTTCCAAAAATTATGTAAATTCTACATGTTTGTGCATTTGAATTTCAAAGTAACAAAATCTGGTGGGAGGTTATATTATAGCTATCTAAATGCTATAACATGAGTTTATCCTCATAAATATTTTCCAGGTCATCTTTAATTGAAGCAAATTCAAATTTTTTTCAGTTAAAAATTATAAAAGCCCACTTGCTTCTGAGTGCTGCTCTCCAACTATGGTATGATATAAAATTCCTCATAGATATTTCAAAACTTCAACCACTTTGTTTTACTGAAATCCATACTGGTTTATGCGTTTCATAATTAGAATTCTCCCACTTGTGAAACCTGCCACAAGAGGTGAGTGGTTTGCACTTCTTATCTAGGTTGGCTGGCCTGTGACCAATGTTCCAACTCCCACCAATCTTGCTTTTTTTTGAAAGGACAAGGAGGCTGAGCAGGCTGCCCACCTTCTCATGGCCAACAATATAGGCCCAATAAGGAGCCCAGTGACAATTAATTTGTTTCTCTTTATGATGAGCCAATCTAAAAATAAAAATGGACACCACCACCCCATTCTGGTGGTCGGAAAAAGCTTCCTAGAACCCCACCAGTGCCACCTCCTGGTTGGGGTACTTACAGTTCTAACTCCGGCCCAATGAGACCAAGGCTATCAATATCAAGTTATAATAATGCAGAAGAATACAAAAAAGATATCAAGGCATGGGCTGTCAAACATGGAGTATATACTCCTTTAAGACATGAAGGCATGTGAAATATCTGGTGGTTTTGTCATTTTTGGCTTTTTAATTCTGAGATAACACATTTTATGCTAGGTTTCAATCCCCCATAAAGTCACATAGTCTATGAACCTTCTTTACCCAAAAATCAGAAGACCCCTGAATTGTTGTCTGTCAATTCCTCAACACATCCTTCAAAACACACAAGGACTACCTCACCAGTAGACTGTGAGCCAGTTCCGGGGCCAGACAAAACACAAAAGACACCACCACCTGCTTATGGACCAATTGTGAGTTTTGAACCAAAGAAAATGGATAATAAATCATCAAATCATGAATATAATAATTCTGAAAATGACTTGGATCACAAAAATCCCAAGGCTTCTCACAATAATACCCTGAAGTTTCAAAAGAAGAAGGAAAGTCATTCTTATCTTCCATGCCAACTCCTATCAAGTCATCTCAGAATCCTATTCAAGAGCCATCGCCATTAAAATTGAAACCTTGTGGAACATTCCCACCACAACAGGATCCCATTTTCAATTGGTATTCAAAAGTAAATTTGTCAGCTCCAAAGGGATCTCCAAATAAGTAAACAAGCCCAGAAAATTTCCATAAGCCTCTAGCTTCAGACCCTGAAGATAATCAAAGCACACATAATTCTGATACAAAAGACAAAGAGGAAATTCCACCTTCCTATGAATATGACAGAGGAGCATCTCCAATTCAGTCAATTTATTCATCTCCTGAGCTCCAAATTCCAGGGTTCCAAATAGGCTCACCACATCAAGTTGTTCCAAAACGTGAGGTGATTTTTGGCTTACTGGATTTAATAGGTTTGTGGGAATTCTCCAAAATCTTGTTTGGATGAGTCCTCAGAGGCAAGACTAATTACTCCAGAGTTTTGATTCTGAGTGTGGGGAAATAATGTGGGAACAAACTATGTCATACTTTCTTACTGATCTTGTCAGGGTGACTCTATGATATAGCTTCAGAATGATAATAGAAGCTATAACTCTGAGTGTGACACGAAAATAATGATGAGATTTAGAGTGAGAATATGAGTGAAAAGGGCTATACTAAAATAATTTAGTGATGGTGAGTATTGCTGATAGCCCTGGGTGCAGTGTTTGCCTGTTGGTTTACAATAGCAAACCCTACAATACTTAAACTTAAAGTATACCTGTTAGATTCTAAGAGTATCACTTCCTTTTTAAGAAGTTATACCACATAAGAATATCAAGAACAGGATGCTTGATTTGCTTCCTGGTGAGGCAAAGCCTCCTTTTATCTTGTTCTGGGGTAGTGGGAGGTGGTTTACCTCTGCACACGACCACAGAGTGAAAATTTTCACTACTGTGGGCTGGTTTGTGGTTCTATACACTCAATACAGGCTAGTATTGGGTTGAAATGTGGTTTTAGAACCACAAGTAGTCATTTTTACTCTATACAGGGTGAAAATCTTCACCAATGGAGTTTACAGGTGTATTCTGGTGCTCCTGACGCGTCAGAAACTGTACAGAACCTGTATGGACCTCTGTATTTGACTTAATTATGAGGTATTGAAGTATAAATAAGCTTCAGCGTCAGTTTGACACCTCATAATCAGAGTACAACTGTATCCTGTCATAATACAGCTGTATTGGTCATATTGTGGGATTATAACTTTCAAATAGCCATAACTCTGTCAGTTTTTGAGATATCATTCTCAAAGTTTGCTCATTGGATAGCCCTGTATGAGCCTTACACAATGATACCCAATTTGGTATGGTTATCATCAAATATGACAAAGCTATCCCATGTACAAGGTTTTTTGTACATAGGCGTGGTTTGGGCAAAAAGCTGTATTGAGCTTGTTTGCCTCATAACTTCTGTTATAGTTGAGATATGAGGAAGTGGATGGCACCATCAGATAGCCCTGATTGTGCTCTTTCCAAAAAGACCCCACTTCAAGTATCCCACACTAAAACTGTAGAAGTTAGATGAGAGGTGAATGTTTTGTTCACCCTTATTTGGCCTGAATTTGACCACAACTCAAGTAATACTGGTGCTAGCTCAGGTTGGCTGGAACAATTGGATATCCCTGGCTTAGAGCTTCATTTTGAGTACCCATTTGATGGGGTTAAGCCTCTCCTTCTAGATTTTAGATGAGAGGTGAAAATTAAGGTTTATGCTCAGCAACAACTTTGAGCAGGAATAACTTTGTTATTTCTTGTCCTAGGGTGATGGGACTTATATTTTCAGAAAGAGATGAGTTTCCTCCTTCTTTTGATACCTTTTGAGCTGATTTGGCTCAGCTCCATGTTTTGGTGGTATCTTGGCTATACCATTGGTTTATGGTATTTTGGCTGTCATGCTTGTGCTCTGGTTTTGAGTCACAGGCTAACATACCCTCCCTCTAAAAAAAGGCTCATCATTGATGAGACTTTCCTCTCCTCTTGGAGGTACTAGCATGGTTCATTTGAACTTGAGCCAACAACTTTCTTGTGGTCATACCCTCCCTGTCTGGTGGCTTATGTTTCAAGCCATCCAGGTGTTTGGTCATTGGTTTCCTCCTTTGGGAATGGACTGAACCAATTTCCTCTATTGCATGGTTCTGCAATTCCACCAAATATTCCTCATGGGGGTTAGGTTCACTGTATGAATTATTTCCACAGCCATTCCACACACTATCAGAGTCAGATTCATGACCTTCTTGGTCTTTTGTTGTTTCTTCCTCTCTTGCAAATATCTCTTCCCTGTCTTTGGGAGAATTTTCTGCATAGTGATTGGGTGGTTCACAATTGTGAAATCCTGTTGTGATTTCAGAATCTGAATCATGAGTTTCTTTGGCTTCCAGGGTTGGATTCTCCCTGTTATCACCAGTACTATGGTTATTGTATCTACCAATAGATGTTCTAATCCTTACTTCTTGCAAAGTATTGGATATTTGATCCAAGGTGGATTCTTTGGAGCATCTGCATTTTACTGCATGTTCTAAGTCTCCTGGTAGTTTGATCAACAGTTTGTGATTTCTCATTTTGGTTGTTATGTGAGGGTCAATTGCTATTAACCTTTTTGACTGTCTCAGACACCAATCATATGGATCTTTGTCCACTGTGTATCTGTCATTTCCAAATGAAAGGGTTTTCTGCCATATCCATTTATCATTTCTGTACTTTTGGATTATTTGGCTCCTCCACCATGGCCAGTTTTTTCTGCCATGGATTTCTTTCATTTGTGTCTACCAAATACTAGCATGTCCTTTGAAAGCTGTATTTAATCTGGCAGTAATCCAGTAATCTGGTATACTTGGTACATCAGTGAAGAGTCCATCAATATAATCTATGAGTTCCATATGATCATAATCTCCAGTTCCAGAGAATTTGGGCCAGCTTGAGGCCTCAGGAAGCTGTTTCAAGGCTTCCTTTTCAGTATAAGACATATTATCTCCATCCTGGTATTTTGATGGAGACCTTGCCTTATTCACCAATAAAGAATCTGGTTTGATGTCTTCTTGGTGGTATGGGGTGCTTCCAGAAACATGCCCTTGTGTTTGGGGTTTCATTTTTTGGCAGAAATTGAACAATTTGTCAATATCTTGATCCAGGTATTCCCTTTCCCTTTTGCAGTGATCTTGCTCCTCCAAGACTTGATTTAGTCTTCTTTTGGAATCTTCTGAGGCTTTATAAAATTCAATATAGTCCTCTTGAAGAGTATGAATAGTTTTGGTTTGTAAGGTACAAACCTCTTGTAAACTTGAAATACTTTCATGGAGTCTTTCAAACTTTTTTTGAGTTTGTTCTACAAATTGGGAAAATTGTAACCATAGAGTATTACTACTTATGGTACTCTCAGGGATCACAACATTGTATTTCATCTGAGTGGAGATATCATTCCTTATCATAGGGCTGCTAGGTGAATTAGAAGTATTTACAACTGTTTGTTGTTTCTTTGTACTTCTTGCAACAGGTCCAACAATTTCTGGATCATAAGATCTGACTCTTTCAGCCTCTGGTTGAAAGAAGTCTTGTTCTTGCCTTATTATCCTCTTCCTCTCCTGGATTCTATCTTGGATTGGAAAGTATAGTGACTCTTGGTCACTGATCTGCTGGTGCCTGAGTGGTGTGAAGCCACTAGGGAGTCTGGTTGGGTTACCAGTCCTCATGAGCCTGAAAGGGTCAGAGTGTGTTATCCCTTGTTCCCTTTCTTGTCTTTGATAAGTTCTTTGAAGAATATCTCTTTGAGGGAAATCTTCTGAATACTCTCTACAAGTTCTTTGTAGTGGGAATCTGGTTTGAATTCCCTGTCTGCCATTCCCCATTGGAGAAGTTCTTGGAAGATTTGATGGGTTAGAAAAAACTGTTCTATGCAAGCCATTCCTGGAGGTTTGTTGTTGAAACCCATCTTGGAAGGTGTAGAAAGGTTCATTTTGCCATGTATTATGACTTTGAACAACTTCAACTTCTCTCTTTTCCAGGCCTCTATTCCAACTGATGGTTGTTTCTCTTTGTAAGGAATAATCCCTTGGAAATCCAAAGTCTTTGTAATGAGGTGGTATCATTTCTAAAGTGAGAGTTTCAGCTAGTTGATTGAATCCTTTTGTTGGGAATTTATAAGTCACTTTGGACAAGTTATTATTGAGAATATCAATAATAAATATCAATCTACTCTCCCCAATATATACTCTGTATATATTAAAAAGATTAATAATAAAATATGGTTTGTATTTTATTATGAAGTGTTATTATTGAAATTATCAATAGTAATGATAATAATCAATTTTTCACACCAATTTGGGTAAAAAAATGAACTATAAGAGTTTTTCTCTAAGAAAAATTCAAACAATATATACTTTGTATATATTATGAAAAAAAGATCAATAATAAAATATGATTTGTATTTTATTATTGAGTATTATTATTGAAATTATCAATAATAATGATAATAATCAATTTTTCACGCCAATTTGGGTGAAAAAATGAATTATCAGAGTTTTTCTGTAAGAAAAATTCAAATAATATATACTTTGTATATATTATGAAAAAAAAACAATAATAAAATATGGTTTTTATTTTATTATGAAGTATTATTATTGGTATTATCAATAATAATGATAATAATCAATTTT
This sequence comes from Austropuccinia psidii, assembly GCA_023105745.1. Lineage (NCBI taxonomy): Eukaryota > Fungi > Basidiomycota > Pucciniomycetes > Pucciniales > Sphaerophragmiaceae > Austropuccinia > Austropuccinia psidii. The sequence goes on from JALGQZ010000005.1 coordinate 65,562,021, forward strand.
TCACGCCAATTTGGGTGAAAAAAAGAATTATCAGAGTTTTTCTTCAAGATAAATTCAAATAATATACTTTGTATATATTATGAAAAAAAAAACAATAATAAAATATGGTTTTCATTTTATTATGAAGTATAATTATTGGTATTATCAATAATAATGATAATAATCAATTTTTCACGCCAATTTGGGTGAAAAAATGAATTATCAGAGTTTTTCTTCAAGAAAAATTCAAATAATATATACTTTGTATATATTATGAAAAAAAGACAATAATAAAATATGGTTTTTATTTTATTATAAAAAGAGAATATTTTATAAATATAAATTATATATTTATAACTCTTCAAAAAATGAAAAAATATTTTTTTTTCAAAAAGGATATGTATAAAGGTTTTTTTTTGATTTTTTTATTTATGTTTTTAATATATTTTTTTTGAGTAAAAAAATCAGAATAGAGAAAAACCACGAAATGAATCCCCTTCAGGGCTTCTTATGGTTTTAAAAAAAGTTAAAATAAGCAAGAAAACAAATATAATAACTTTAAAAGGCATTAAAATTAGCTAAAAATAGTGAAAACAAGCTAAAATTTTGTCTAAAATAGGTAAAAAACCTGGCCAGGCCCCCAAAATGTCAGGGTGACTCTATGATATAGCTTCAGAATGATAATAGAAGCTATAACTCTGAGTGTGACACGAAAATAATGATGAGATTTAGAGTGAGAATATGAGTGAAAAGGGCTATACTAAAATAACTTAGTGATGGTGAGTACTGCTGATAGCCCTGGGTGCAGTGTTTGCCTGTTGGTTTACAATAGCAAACCCTACAATACTTAAACTTAAAGTATACCTGTTAGATTCTAAGAGTATCACTTCCTTTTTAAGAAGTTATACCACATAAGAATATCAAGAACAGGATGCTTGATTTGCTTCCTGGTGAGGCAAAGCCTCCTTTTATCTTGTTCTGGGGTAGTGGGAGGTGGTTTACCTCTGCACACGACCACAGAGTGAAAATTTTCACTACTGTGGGCTGGTTTGTGGTTCTATACACTCAATACAGGCTAGTATTGGGTTGAAATGTGGTTTTAGAACCACAAGTAGTCATTTTTACTCTATACAGGGTGAAAATCTTCACCAATGGAGTTTACAGGTGTATTCTGGTGCTCCTGACGCGTCAGAAACTGTACAGAACCTGTATGGACCTCTGTATTTGACTTAATTATGAGGTATTGAAGTATAAATAAGCTTCAGCGTCAGTTTGACACCTCATAATCAGAGTACAACTGTATCCTGTCATAATACAGCTGTATTGGTCATATTGTGGGATTATAACTTTCAAATAGCCATAACTCTGTCAGTTTTTGAGATATCATTCTCAAAGCTTTCTCATTGGATAGCCCTGTATGAGCTCTACACAATGATACCCAATTTGGTATTGTTATCATCAAATATGACAAAGTTATCCCATGTACAAGGTTTTTTGTACATAGGCGTGGTTTGGGCAAAAAGCTGTATTGAGCTTGTTTGCCTCATAACTTCTGTTATAGTTGAGATATGAGGAAGTGGATGGCACCATCAGAAAGCCCTGATTGTGCTCTTTCCAAAAAGACCCCACTTCAAGTATCCCACACTAAAACTGTAGAAGTTAGATGAGAGGTGAATGTTTTGTTCACCCTTATTTGGCCTGAATTTGACCACAACTCAAGTAATACTGGTGCTAGCTCAGTTTGGCTGGAACCATTGGATAGCCCTGGCTTAGAGCTTCATTTTGAGTACCCATTTGATGGGGTTAAGCCTCTCCTTCTAGATTTTAGATGAGAGGTGAAAATTAAGGTTTATGCTCAGCAATAACTTTGAGCAGGAATAACTTTGTTATTTCTTGTCCTAGGGTGATGGGACTTATATTTTCAGAAAGAGATAAGTTTCCTCTTTCTTTTGATACATTTTGAGCTGATTTGGCTCAGTTCCATGTTTTGGTGGTATCTTGGCTATACCATTGGTTTATGGTATTTTGGCTGTCATGCTTGTGCTCTGGTTTTGAGTCACAGGCTGACAGATCTGGAGGGTCCTTGATAATTATATCTAGTCAATTCTTTATAGGTAATTTTTTGTAACATCTTATACTCTTTAAAATTCCATCAATAGTTATGCCTTGTTTTTTCAATTTAGTATTTTGCCAAATTATATTATTTCTTCCATAGCTAAATAATATTACAAGGGCTTAAAATGTTTCTTTTAGGGTTTTTCAAGCTGAGGCTAAATTGAATAAATAAATGCTAAAGTAAGAGGCGGTGAATTTTTGGAAGACAGGAATTCAGATAACATTATTTTGAAAAATTTACCAGTGGTGTTAAAATCGTAATAAGTTTTATTGAGAAGAAATTTCTGAGAATAAGATGCTATTCTCCACAATGGTGAAAAAAGGAGGGATGCTTTTGTAAGTACTTTATCAATTGTGCCAAATTCTACTTATTTTCACTCCGTTCAAAATTATGATGAGGTTAATTGCAATAATAGGTCTCAGTAGTTCATGAGTATGTGTTCCTTTTTCAAAAAAACTTATTTCATTCCACAAAAGTTCAAATATGCCAAGCTGAGATAATTAAAATGGGAAATTTTAATTTGAGTAACCTTATTATATTACCCCTTTGTGAATTTTTGCAGACAAACTATAGGTTGTCATATTTTACTTTGTATACAGGATTTTTACTACCTATCTCTATGCTTTTGTTTTGACAAAGAAGTTGATAAGAGTTTGCTTTAAAATTGAATCTTTGGAAACTTTTTAATTGGATTTTTCACTCCTTCCCCAAAGTCAAAAACAACCTTTTCAAGATTCTAAATAATAATAATAATAAGGATGATGCTTCTCATCTAGAATCTCTTCTTTAGAGTTAAATTGTTTTCATTTTTTATTGTTCTTGTTTTTGAGCTCTGTCAAATCCATCAGATTCAGATAGTAATGGGTCTGTTGAACTCATTAAAGAAAATCTGCCTGCAAGTCCTAATTTATCCCTTACAGCACCAGTGGCATCATAAATGAATTTTTCTTCTCTCCAAATTCAACAAGATGTCCCAGTAACTGAAGCTTCCAAAAGAATTCCCAGCATCACCATTAGCTCAACTCCAGATCATACAAATACTCAAGCTTCCATTGGGGAAAACTCTTATCTAAGGAGTTCCTTACTCAACCCTTCAGGTCAATCCCAATCAAATGCCCAAATCCCAAGTGAAACCATTAGGCTAAACAAAAAAACCAATGGTAAACATGGATATGGTATCTGGGGCACATGATAGGGAAAGACAAAAACATGGGACTTCCGAAAAGAGGAATATTTCCAAGGTAGGAAAAGATGGCAGGATTATTCCAGGAATGAGTTCATTTGACAAATACTTATTCAGAAGAAATGAGGACTGATTTGTTTCACATTTTCCTCATAAGCAGAGAAGCTTCTTTGGAGGAAAACACTCTGTACAAGGGAATTGAGGGCTGGGCATGAGTCTCTTTGTAATCAAGATATTTGAAATCATCTGGAGATTGATATTTAAATCTTTTAATAAAGATTCTGACCTGTATGGCTCAGGATACAGTACTTCTTCACCCTTGGGGAATAAGGGAAAGGGAAAAGGCCAGGCACATCCTTATAGCATTAGCCAGAGGGTCCATCCAAATTCATTCAAAAGTCCAAATAAGAATACATGCGATGAAGCCATTTTTAACACAGATGATCAAATGCAAACAGAAGAATCATAAAATGATTTGAATCAGAAAAGATATCCAGCAAGCACATTGGGAGGGTTGAAAAATCCGAGCTCAAGTCCACAACCAGGCCCAAGTTGGCATCTCCAGCATGATATAGCATATTAGTTTTTTGGTCAATTAAATTGCTGTTGTCATCAAAGGGAAAGCAAAAAATCTCAGCGGATCTCAAACGCTTCATCCAAAAAGGAAAGGGTCAGATTGCGGAAAATGTTCAGGGTATGAGATCAGCAGTTCATCAGCATTTCTGGTTCCTGCTCAATGTTCCTTACAAGGACTTTGCAAGTCTTCCAGCACCACCAACCCCTGAATAAAGGATAGTGGCAGTTGAAGTTGCTGGTCATTTGGGCTACTTGACAGCAGAGACCTTTAATGACCCCTCCAAAGAAATTCAATCACAATCTTTTGGTATTTATTGTCAAAATGAGCTTCATAAGCTTGTTCTTCAAAGATTCAAAAGGTATTGGGGGAGCTCATGGAAACACCCATTAAATTAGCTCATGACCATTATCTTTTATCATACCTTCTGCCTTGTACTGGTCAGCACAGAATACCATCATTTTTGTTGGGATAAAGATTACAACACCCATGCAGTAGTTTCAAGCTTAATGGAACAATACTTTTCATATTTGCAAAAGGAATGGAAGGAAATTCAACAAAATCCTGAAAGCTTGACCACAAAAAGGGAGAAGCAAAGGATATCAAAGATTTGGGAAAGGGTATGTATCTTTTTGATATTGTTGATTTAAAATTTCTCTGAAGAATTAATTTAATTATGAATTCTAGGCATGCCAATGCCAAGCAGAGTGGTGGGATAATTCCAATTTACCTATTCTAGCCTCATAGCTTAATAACCCAAGGATTTGTTCAGATACTGAGGAATTTTAAGAAGATGGAAAAATATTTTTGCAGAAGATTGGGGTGGAATGACACTCAGATTTATTCAATAAGTTGATTGAGAATATTGATAAAGATATTTCCATGGGATTCCGCATAAAGAAAAGGAAGAAGCCCATTTTCTAAGCCGGCTTCCTGAAATCAGAAGTGTTGATGAAGGTGATATTCCAAAACAGCTTTCCAAACAAGTATTTAGCCCTTAATTGCTACATGGGTTAAGCAAACCAAATATAGAGGCCCTGGAGATTTTAGAAATGCCAATTTTAAATTCAAATGGGGATGCATTTCAATAACATATTATTTTATAGAAACCTTTTAATTGTATATACTGTTTTCTCTTATGATTGTGACAGGTATTTTTCACTATATATATTTATGGAACTGTCATAGTTGGACTCTTAACATCTAGTCCATTTAATGATCTGTATGTACTTAATGCAATATTTCCCACTTTAATGAGATGACCTCAAGTGTTCATGAGATGGATAAATATTACCCATTTTTGGGAGCCAAAAAGTATTAATTAAAGGCCCCTGTGTATTGATCTTTTCTGTTTATTACACAATTTCCAAAACCATAACCTTTAAGTTTTACACAGGATATTCCAAAAGTCAAATTTTTAGCATATGACTTCATATTTCATTTTATTTTTCATTTCCTTGTTGCTAATTTTCAAAGCCCTTTATTTCCTAATTTTAAAATAACAGCCATTGCCAAAAGGGTAATGTATCCTGTCTGGATTGGCTATAATTGAGCTACACCAGCTGGTCTATATTGCAATTTTTGGATTTTTTTTCTCTTTATTTGAAATACCTATAGGCCCTTACCTGCCAAGTAAATACTTGATTGGTTTTATGTTAGACAAACCAGCTAATATACACTGCAATTTTCAGAATTTTTTGCTCTTTTTTAAATAGCTCTAGTGTCTTACCTACCAAGTAAAAGAACTTTTGCGCTTAAATATTGATTGTAGCCTGCTCCTTAGCTACATTTTATAGTTAAATCATCTTTACCCAGACCTCATCTTCCCATCTCCAAAAGGCTTTTGGAAAACCCACTTTTTTCCAAAAATTGATCTCTTAGATTAGCTCGTAACCTTTTCTTAGTTCTTTTTCTTCACAACCCCAATTAAATTTATATTTTTGTTTTAATATTTCTTCTAGCCCTTTCCCTCATAGTTTAAAAATTCCATCCATTTCCTAAAAAGGTAGTGTATCTGTCTTGATTGGGTTTATGTTAGATACACCAGGTAGTCTAGATTGAAATTTTCAGAATTTTTCACTCTTTTTTTTCAAACAGCTCTAGTGTCTTACCTACCAAGAAAATATACTTTTAGACTTAAATGGAGATTGTAGACTTGCCCCTCAGCTACATCCTATAATTAATTCATCTTTTCCCAGACTTCACCTTCCTATCTCAAAAAGGCTTTCAAAAACCCACTTTTTTCTGAAAATTGAGACTTTAAGAACATCATACTCTATTCTTTCTGTTAGTCAGTGCCAATCTATTTACCCCTTTATTTATATTCTGGGTGGATGCTTGCCTGTGAAAGACTTGCTAAACCCATCTCTTGGGCTGTAAGACATTACCCAGAATAAAAGTGAATCCTTCCCTTGTGTTAGTAATAGTAATACTAACTTGATAATTTTTCAAATTTTTTGTCTATTTTGTTGAAACAGCTCTAGTGCCTTACCCTCCAACTAAACTTACTTTTACACTTATATATCGATTTTAGACCTTTATTTTTTCTTCAACTGTTAATTAATACACATTTCTCTAAAATTTCTCTTTCATGTTCCAAAAGTAATATCCAAAAAACCACTGTTTTTTGAAAAATGACACCTCAACAAACTTCCTCTTTGTTATTTGTAAACTGTTAGTCCCATTTTGTTCATAAACTTATTCATTCATTATGGGTGGATGCTTGCCTGTGAAAGACTTGCTAAACCCATTTTTGGGGCTGTAAGACATCACCCAGAATAAAAATGAATCCTTCCCTCATGTTAGTAATAGTAATACTAACTTGATAATTTTCCAAATTTTTTGTCTATTTTTTTGTAACAGCTCTAGTGCCATACCCTCAAACTAGACATACTTTGACACTTAAATATCTATTTTAGCCCTGCATCCTGTCTTCCACTTAAAATAAATACAAATCTCTCCAAAATTGCTCCTCCATATCCAAAAATTAATATTAAAAAAACCACTTTTTTTCAAAAATTGTGCCTTCCTTAGAGCTATGGCTGGAAAGCAAAGAGAAGGTAGATATCATGGAAAAGGAAAGAGCCATTCTCAATCATGGAATCAGTCTCAACTTCTGAATAAAGAAACCATGTTGTTCAAGCTCAAATCATTATTATAGATCTTGTCAATTTTCTGCTTAAAGTTTTTTCAACCCAGTTCCTTCTAATGAGCTTGAAAGAAAAGAATTTAGATGATTTTTGTTAAAAAAGAACCCCTGTTTTTAGATATTTCAGTGAAAACTATTACCATTTCATTGATTCAGGCCTTACAATACTTTATGATAAATCAATCTCTCCTTCCTCAGATCAAGTCTTTTCTATTATTAATTTCATTGAATTTAGAGAAATTACTGATAATGAGAAAGCAAAATCAAATTTTGTCTCTCAGTGTTCAATTTGATACATCCCTTTCTTATCAAAGCTTCAAGAATCAGGAAACAATCACTGGTTTTATGTTTGCTATTGGATGGTGTCCTCCAAGACTTGTTCACGTAACCATTGGCTGGTATATCTCTTCTTCTAACAATTCCAAAGACATCCCAATTTATGATCACTTAAACAACAAAATTCCTGAAGTGGCCCAAATTCTCAAGCAACCTCTCCAAAACCTCTCTTTAACAATCTTCAAAAACCACAACAAAGATATCACTGAAGCTGGAATTCCCAGTTTTGAAATGTTGTATTTTTGTGATTCTCAAACTGAATCCTTTTCAAATAAATTAACATGTACAATCAATAATCTTTCTAACTTTCCACATTTTTATAAAACTGATCATTCAGAATTTGCCGGTTTTCTCTCTATTCCGATCTCCAAAAGAATTGGTAGTAGTATTTTCAATAATTATTATCGTTATAATAAATTATTTGTATTTCCAGACTATTCAATAAATCTCAACTTAACAGGAAGACAACCAGGAATTGTTTAAATGGTGTTGAAATCAAAAAGTGTTTTCCATTTTACACTTTATCCAGAAGGTGGATCCTCTGGTTTCTTCAGAGGATTATCAATTTCATTACAAATTTCTAGAAATACATACAACATCTTCAAGGAATTAGATGAGGAGAAAATATCGAATTTTAGTGTAGATGATCATACCCAAATTGTAACTAGAATAGCCTCTACTTCAAAATAGGATTTCTTGTTAACAATATATTCCTGTTAAATTACTTTCATTTTTTAAGATTGATAAAATAATTATAAAGTTAATAATTTAAATTTAAATTTCAAAAATTAATTAGAAATTTCATTAACTAATTATAAGATTAAGAAATTTACTGCATGATTAATATATAAATAATAATCTATATAAACTGATCAATTAATTGGGAATCTGGGAAATTAATTAGATATTCAATAAATAAATTCCAAAACTGATAAATTAATCAGAAAACTAATAAATCAAATTCAAAATTAAGAAGTTAATAAATGAATCTTGAAATGAATGAATGATTTATAAACCTCAGAAATTAATTATAAAATTAATCAATCAAATATAAAATTACTACATTAATTCAAAATTATTGAATTAATTTTGAAATTGATAGATCAATTATGAACCTCATATATTCATTATATATTTAACAAATAAATTAAAGAATTAATAAATTGAGAATAAAACTGAAGAATTATCTATAAAATTCATAAATTAATTATAGAATTGATAAATTATTTATAAAATTAATGTGTTGAATATAAAATGGATAAATAACGAATGAAATTAATAAATCAATTATGGAATTATTTGATGAATTATAAAATTAACAGATTAATTATGGAATTGTTAATTTAACTATAGAATTATGAAATTAATCTACAAATTAATTATTTGATTATAAAACCAATAAATTAATTTTAAAACCAATAAGTACATTATTAAATTGATAAATAAATCATAATATTATTCAATTATTAGAAAAATAATAAAATAATTCAAGATTAGTAAATGAATTAGAAAATCAATAAACTAAGTATTAATTATTGAATTGATGATAGAATTAGAGAACTGATCATTAAATTAATGGACTTATCTTAAAATTGATTAATTAATAATGAAGTTAATGAATTAATAATCAAATTGAGAAGTTAATTATCAAATTAAAGAATCAATTGTAAGATTAATAAGCTAATTATGAAGTAAACCAGTTAATTTTAGAATTAATAAGTTAATTCAAAATGCAATAAACTAATTCTAAAATTAATAAATATTTATAAAAGTAAGAAATTAATTATAAAATTCATGAATGAATTCTAAAATTAATAAAAGAATTATTACATTAATCAATCAATTTTAAAATTGAAAAATTGATTATAAAATTGATAGATGTAATACAAAATCTATAAAATAATTATAAAATTAAATTCCAAAATTAACAAATTACTTCCAAAATTAATAATTTAATTCGCAAGTTAACAAATTCATTAAAAAATTGATCAATCAATAATAACATTCATAAATTAATCATAAAATTCTTAAATTAATTAGAGAATTAGTAAATTTATTTGGTAATTATTGAATTAATTACAAAATCAAAAGATTCATTATAAAATGAATAAATTGACTCTAAGATTACTAAATTAATTATAAAATTTCAAGATTAACTGTAAAACGTTTACATCAATTAGAAAAGTCATAAATCAATTATCAAACTAATAAGTTAATTGTAAAATTACTAAATAAACTTTGAAATTCGTAAATTGATTTTTAAATTATTAAATTAATTATAAAATTAACAAATTGGCTCTAGGATTAATATTTTAATTATGAAATAAATATATCTTTTTGAAGTTAATAAATAAATTAATTATAGAATTAAAAAATCAATTCTAAAATTAATAAATTAGTTTTAAAATTAATCAATTGATTATTAAATTTGTACATTAATCATGAGGTTAATAAATTAATTATAAGATGATCAAATAAATCAAAAAATTAATATATAAATTGTAAATTTGAGAAATGAATCATAAAACTGATTAATTCTTTAAACAATCATAAAATTAGTAAATCAATCATAAGATTAAGAAATCATTTCTAAAATTAATCAATCAATTACAAAATTAATCAATCAAATATCAAATCAATCAATTTATCAAAAGATTAAAATATTGACTTTAAAATTAATCAATGGATTTCAAAGTCAATAGATCCAATATAAAATTTATCAAATGGCTATAAAATAAATACATTAATAATGAAATTCATTAAATAATTCTGAAATCAACATATTAATCATAGAATTTTTAAATTATTTATCCAATTAAATTGGTAAATTAAGTATGAGATGAATAAATTTGTTTCAAATCAATCTAGTGATTATGAAATTGGTAGATTAATGAGAGATAAATTACAAAATCATTTCTTTGAAATGGCAGGATTTGCTCAATACCAACAAGAGAATATTTTTGGCTTCATGACTTAAAGAAAAGTGCAGAAATTATTCAGTACCAATTTCAATTATTTTTTTTCTGCATGAGCATATTAATCTTGTAAAAATGGATTTTTTTTGTTTCACTTATGGTATCATTGTGTTAAAAATACAGGCTTTTCTACACCAATGTGAATTATGTTTTTGCTCCATTAGGGATTTTTTTTGTGTTGGTTTGGGAAATAATTATTAAAAAAATGAAGGACAATTGACTTTCTTTTTGTTTCATCTGGAATCCTCCTTTTTTACAATGGGAATTTTTTGAAACCAAAAAAGGTTTTTCTTTTGCTCCAATAGGGAAATTATCTTGATAAAAATGTGAGATTTCTCCAGTCCTAATGTGACTTCTTCTTCTTGATTAGGGATTTTCTTTTATACCAACAAGTATTTCTTTTCTCCAATAGGGAAACTATTTTGATAAAAATGTGGGATTTCTTCTGTCCTCATGTGCCTTCTTCTGCTGGAAAATAAGAATCCTACATTTCCAGTAAGACTAATAAGGCCTTACAAGTCTGATGATGTGAAAATATTCCCTCTAGGAAATGAAGCTCCCCAGAATATACCTACTGTTGAGCCATCTGGTTTTAAAAAAACTAGCAAAGTTACCAAAGAAAGGAATTTAGAACTAAGAAATTTGGGGAGTACCTTGTAAGGTACAGTGACCCAATCTGTGAATATTAATTGTTAGCAGAAAAAGACATACCTGAAGCTACCAAGATTCTCAGAAGGTTCAGGCACACTATAACTAACAATATTACAAAGTAATATTCTTTTCTTAAGGGAGGGAATGTGAGCCTTAGAGGTATTTTTATATACCCAAAATACTACAAGAACAAATTATGCTATAGCTATAAATAAATAAATTTATTTATATTATACAGAAAAAATTGATATAATATAAGAGAAAATTACATTAAAGTTTAAAATTGTTAAAATACAGCTTTATTTGAAAAAATTAAGTAAAAATAAGTTTTTAACAAAAATATTAAAGATGAAATATTTTTGGAAAAAAGTTGAATAAAAATTATTATGGATTTTTTTCCAATAAGCAAGCTTATCAAAATTATTTTACCATTTTATTCCTCATAAAAAATTAGGTGGGCCACCTCTGAGCTAAAATTCTATATCTCAACTGTAAATAAGCTTGAATTCAGTTTTACTATTTTCTGTATGAAAATCTAAGAATTCTCAAAACCTTAACTTAATTCGCACCACATGTGGCATATCTGTAAAGTCAATATTTAATGAGTTATAAGTAATAATATCTTATAAAAACATGAATCCTTAATTATTTCAAATACCAATGAAACAACATGTGAAATGAAAGGTACCATTGGATTCTCCATAAATATCTACACATAAAACAATTAAAAAGCTAATCTCCAAAGTCAATACTTAAGGAGTTAAGCTGAATATATGCACTTTTTTGGTCAACGCATATATTCAAGGATTTTAGCTAATATCTTTTGAAATATACATGATAGAGTTATTAGCCAACAAATTACGTCACCACGTAGTTACTGTAGGAATACAGAAATGGACTTTATTTCCCAAGTTATTAACAAGGTTAAAACCTGTAAAGGATTATTGATTAAAATCAATAGAGCTGTTGACCACTTCATTTTTAAAGTGTCCCAAACTTAAAAAGGAGTAGACAGTTGGACTCTACTAGTTAATTCGTGAAAAATGATGTATCTTTTATTACAATATTCAAGGTATAACCCCTTGAAATCATGGTTTGAAGTTTAAAATATTAAATTTCAACATAAAAGGTGAGTTACAAGAAAAATCATCAAAATACAGTTTTGATGATGTAATAAAATGCTCTTGGAAGTGTAATACGGACATGCCAAGCTATCAGAATCCACTCTCAGAATAGCTTTAGCCTGTATAAATTCAAACTAATTAATGATCAAAGTTCAAGCCTAAATTTGATCATTTAAGATCACTCACTGTAATCTTATTTTAAGTTTAACAGTCATATAAGTGATAAAACTGGTGAATACTATTAGAATATGATTAATACTAATAAAATCCACAAAGTTTAGGCTTCTTCCAAGCCTATGATGTCATCAAACTTAGAGCTATAGTGATAACTCTAAATAATGGCATAATTATGAGGTAAGATGGTTTGATCATGATGTAATCATCACCAAACGTTAAAATATTGATCAGTTCTAGTGGTTAGCATCAGTAAACATCTACTAGAAGCCTTCTGGACTCTAGGAGGGAGGTATTTACTATAAATAGAGCTCTTTTTACTCTGTTTTCCCCTCAGATGCTTACAAAACATTAAATCATTAAATAAAAAAGGTAATATCTTCATTCTTTATATATAGAACTTTTATATTATTAAAGACCAAAGTTAATCTTATTATAATCATCATCTCTGACGTCATTATTGCAATTATTCAATTTTTTTGTTTAAATTTCTCTTAAAATACCTCTATTCCACGTAAAATCAAGAAAAATTGTAATTTCTCTTAAAATTTATTGTAACTACAATTTAAATACGTTTTATTTACATTTTTGGCATAGAATTATTCTAGATTATTATATTAAGCATTAAAAGTAGGTTATTTCTCTTATTATAATAATTTCTCTCTATTATTACTTTAATAATTCTATAATTGATATAAATAGTATTCATATTAATTTATAGCTTTAATATTAGTAATATTATTGTTATTAATTGTTTTTTATTAATAGAAAACAATTTTTTATGCCTTTATTATTTGTTAGTAAAAATAATAAAGTGCTTTTTAATATATTAATTATCTTATATTAATATATTTATTTATTATATTATTATATTTATTTAATAATATAATTATTTTTACGCCATAATTATAATAATTCTTTTTATCTTATTTATTTTATTTATAAGGACATTCATAGTACAATAAGTAAAATATTAGTAATTTTTACTTGTTGTTTCATAGTCAAACCTTACATTTGAGGGCTGACCATGATATTTACTCTAAAAGACCTTCAAAAAGATTCTAATTGGGTTTATCCAATAATAAATTACAACTATAATCATAAAATTGTATAATAATCTTATATTTATTGATTTTAAATACTATTGAGGCATTTGGAAAGCAATTGTACTGTCTTACACATGGTTTTTCACATCCTTAGACTTTCAAGAACTTTCTTTGAGTGACTCTAGTAGTTAAAAAAGATATTTTATAAATTCAAAATAATTTTACATTATAAATTAATTTTATAAAAGAATCATATTCATATTTTCTATTTTATTCTTTAAAAATAAAAATATAAACAACAAAAAAATTATAAATAAAAACCAATAAAAAAAAGTTATTTTTTATTCATTTTAATTTCATTTGTTTATTTATTTTCATTTTTTAAGATATAAAAGCAATTTTGACATGGAAAATTGCCATATATTACCAAAAATAACACTTTTTATATAAAAGAATTATATTTATTTGTCTTTTTTAGTGTTTGAAGACAATCCAACAGAAGACAACCAAACCACTGATGAAAGATTGGTGGAAGAAAATTGTCAAAGTTCTCCAACACCAATAATAACTAAGAAAAAGAAATCTAAGAAATTAGACTTTCCAGGACCCACTATTCAGGACTCTGAAGGTGAGTACCTCATTTATAAATTGCCATAAGAAGAATTCCTGTTCTCAAATTCTCTTAGTTCTTATTTTTCTTAAAATATGACTACCAGAAGAGGCTCCCAATACTCCATCCAATCAGATGGAGCTGGACTCAGAGGTAGAATTGATTCCTCAAAAGGGAAAAGGAAGGGCAATATCCCCAGTGGAACAGAATCCACACAAGGAAGTGCCTTATCCCAAAGGCAAGTCCCAGAACTGCCCATGATATCTGAACCAGAATTGGAACTAAGTATGAGTGACTCAAACAGGTACAAATCACATTCAGAGGGCTCAAATAGACATTTACATGAGCCAGTACAAACAGTACTACACAGTGTACAAATACAAGGACTGGGACATGTTGCCTCAAATACACCAAGGGGTGATGAACTCCTGGGACATCCTGAAAACGTTCCTCAAAGAGGAGGAAATAGTGAGATACTCCAATGGATGGAATCCACCATCATCCAAACCTCAAATCAAAAAGATCAAGGATTACCATGCCAAAAAGAAGGAGGCAACCAAGGAAGAAGCCTTAGTAGCTTCTACCAGAAAGCCCCAAGCCAACCCACTTCCCCAAGAAGGGAAGAAGAACAAGAAAAAGAATTGGAGAGAACCATATTCCTCAAGCTACAGGATTCCAAAAATCCAAAAGGATGCCATGGACAATGTATTCAACATGGCCAGAACCTTGATGGAATTCAAGGACAAGGAAGAACAAAGAATGAGACAACCTCATTTCCCAAAGAAACAGCCTTGTTCAAAGATGCTGTAAATACTTTAACTGAAATTAAAAATAGTATATTACCTCTAAAAGAAATTAAAAACAGTTTATTATAATTACAAGAAATAAACAATAGCTTATCTTCTTTAACAAAAATTGTTGTAAAAAATAAAAAAGAAATTGATAACATTAAGTTTATTGTTGAAAATAATAAACCAAAGATTTTAATTGATAACACTCAAAAAGTGATACAAGGACAACAAGAATTGTGCAAATACATAAAAGATATCAAAGATAAAGCTTTGACAATCAATTATGACGTGAGTATTGACAATCTTACAGAAAAATTAAACAAACTAAGTATTTCTGTAGCAATATTTGAAGAAGAGACTTCATCACACCAAAAATTACTTTTGGACCATGTGGAAAAACGTGATGAAGCAAGAATGCATCTGAAAGATGACATTCAAAGTGAAATAAGGCTTATCACTGAAAAAATGGATAAAATTAATGAGGCTAACTCACATATGCCAAAGTTATCAACCCCATTTTCTCACATAAGAATCTCTGTTAAACCAAAAGAGGAATTAACAAATCTATTCATAACAGACTTAAGTCACCAAGACAATAACCAAGTCTTAATGAAGGAAGAACCTCAATTAAAAGAATGGCCAACATTCACAGGAGAAGGTGAATATGACCACATGTCATTTATCAAGACAATTGACATGCTACAAGAAGATTATGCCATACCAGATGAATTAATTACTGCAAGATTACATTCATTGTTTGAAAAATCTGCAAAAAGATGGTATTATGGCATAAGACAAACAAATGGCAAAAACACCTGGTCTTGGTGGAAACAAGAAATAATCACCAAGTGGGCTAATGATGCCTGGAGGTACAAGATAGAGAATGCATTTGAAAATTCTTTCTTTGACCCAGACAAAGAGAAACCTTTAACTTGGTTCTTAAAACAAGCTGAAAGACTCAATGCATTGTACCCAGAAATGTCACAAAAGATGGTGCACATGAGAATATTAAGAAATGTGGAGGAGAGCTAGAACATGCCCTAAGACGCAGGTGTATAGAACCATGCTCCACAGAAGAGTATATCAATGCACTAGAGGACATAGTGACAAGAACAAAAATTGGCAGGACTTGGAAGAAATTAGACATTAAAAGTCCAAATAAGCCACTTATCAAAAAATATAAATCAAAAAAAGCTTTCAAGCCCAATACATCCAACAATAATGAGCAAAGAAAATGCCATAAATGTGGAGGTATTGGACACTTATCCAATAACTGCCTCAAAAAGGCAAAGATTAATGAAATTGTGGAAACAGAAAACCACAATGACAAAGAGGAGGAATCTGAATCTGAAAAAGAAACAGAAGAGTCAGAAAGTTCTGAAAGTGATGAAATTAATATAATTAATGCACAAATTAATAATATTGATATAATTTATGAAGTACTAGATGTTAACTAAAACTCACCACAAGTTGGAAAATCTGACACAAACCTGACAAATAGAAAAGATGCCAAAATGTACAGAACCAAACCTGCAAAAGGAATGGGATATACAGCTGGAAAATCAAGTATAAGTGTTGTTATGGTTGATAACCAAGAAGGAAAAGTGAGCTTGGATACTGGAGCATATTGTACCTGTGTTGGTAAAAGTTATTTAAAAACCATTGTCCCAGATTGGCAAGAAAAACTTATGCCAATACAAGGTGTCAAATTTAGTAGTGCAAGTGAGAGCATGAAGCCCCTTGGAATAATTGATTTAACCCTAATTTTTCCTCACCCCTCACAATGTGTCAGAATTAAAGTAGATTTTGTAGTAATGGACAACTGTACTAGTAAT
This sequence comes from Austropuccinia psidii, assembly GCA_023105745.1. Lineage (NCBI taxonomy): Eukaryota > Fungi > Basidiomycota > Pucciniomycetes > Pucciniales > Sphaerophragmiaceae > Austropuccinia > Austropuccinia psidii. The sequence continues at coordinate 65,578,563 of JALGQZ010000005.1, forward strand.
CACTTCATACTTTGAAAGGACTCCTTATCAATTTATGGTATAGATATCTCTACCCAAAAAGATAGATATTTTACCATAGGAGACAACAAAAAACAGTCGTTTGGCTTCTCAAATAACAAAAAACAAATCACAGTTATCAAGAATGAAGAGAAAAGTCCAGAAAAAGAACTTTTTATATCTGAACAACTCAAAGAGGAAGAATCCAATCAAGAATTAATATAAAAAATGAAAGAAAAATTGATTGACCTTCTATTTAAGTACAAAAATGACTTTGCAACTGACAAAGAGCCACTAGGTGCCATAATTGGGAATGAGGTGGATATAACTCTTGATGTGGAAAAGCCTTACCCACCTTTACTAAGGAGACCTGCTTACCCAGCTATTCCAAGGGCTAGAGAGGCCTTGGAGGTACACATCAAAAGAATTAATGGACCTTGGAGTATTGAGAAAAGTAGGACATAATGAACAGGTAGAGGTCACTACACCTGTCATTATAACTTGGAATAATGGAAAATCAAGAATGGTAGGAGACTTCAGAGCTCTGAACACCTATACCACTCCAGACAGATATCCAATACCCAGAATCGATGAGACATTGACACAATTGTCACAAGCTAAGTTCATAACAGCCATGGATTCTTTAAAGGGCTTTCATCAAAATGTCTTAAAAGACAATGCCAAGAAACTACTGAGTATAATAGTCCACTGTGGGATTTTTGAATACTTAAGAATGCCATTTGGTATAAAGAATGCACCTTCCCATTATCAAAGTATGATGAATACCATATTTCCTGAAGAATTATCAGAAGGATGGTTAATTATCTATATTGATGATATCATAGTTTGCTCAGAAACTTGGGAAAATCACCTTACAAGACTAGAAAGGGTGCTACAAAAAATAGTGCAAGTGAATATGAAGATTTCCTTGAAAAAGTGTCATTTTTCATATAGTGAACTGAAAGCACTAGGACATGTTGTATCTGTACTTAGTCTAGGCATAGACAAGAATAAAGTAGCAGCAGTACTACTTAAGCCAATTCCTCAAACCAAAAAAGAAATGCAATCATTTCTAGGATTTGCTGGTTACTATAGACAGCATATAAAGGACTTTGCAAAAATTGCCAAATCCTTGTATAAACTATGTGATCAGCAAACAGTCTATGAAATGACAGAAGAAAGAGTCAAGGCATATGAGGAATTGAAAAATTCCTTAACAAGTGCCCCATTTCTTCTAATTCCAGATTGGAAACTACCCTTTAAACTTTACATTGATGCTTGTGGAGAAGGACTAGGTGCTGCACTACACCAAACACAAATTATCAATGATAAACCAGTGGAAGGACCAATTTGTTTTATTTCAAGACAGATAAAGCCAACAGAGGCAATATATGGAGCAAGCCAAATGGAATGCCTCTGCCTAGTGTGTGCTTTAGAAAAATTACATTATTACTTGGATGGAACAGTATTTGATGTGATTACAGACTGTAATGCTGTAAAGTCTCTATTAAATATGAAAACTCCAAATAGACATATGCTGAGATGGCAAATTGCTATCCAGGAATATAGAGGAAATATGACTATTGTTCATAAATCTGGTAATATTCATAAAAATGAAGATGGTCTTAGCAGATGGGCTCTAGCAAATACCCCTGACAATCAAGTATGGGTACCACAAGAAGAGCACCATATAGAAGGAATATGTGTTACAGACATTGGCACAGAATTCTTTAACCAAGTTAAAGAAAGCTATAAGATAGACAAGAATTGCCATCTCTTAAGCCAACTTCTAATAAAAGACTGCAAAGATCCATCACTTTCATCAAAATTAGATGAAACATGGAAAAAGGCATATGATGAAGGAAGATTCCACCTCCTTGATGGGATCCTTTACCATAGAACAAAACACACATGTGCTATGGCCTTAGCAAATAGAACCCTGATAAACACTATTTTACATGAGTGTCATGATAGTGTTGCAGATGGACATCTTTCAGAAGAAAGAACACTAGAAAGGGTGAAAACCTGCTCTTGGTGGCCAAATTGGAAGAAAGATGTTGCAGAATACTGCCAAACCTGTGACAGATGTCAAAAAGCCAACAGAGCCACAGGAAAGAAATTTGGAATGATGATCCAAATCCAAGAACCAAAATCCCCTTGGGAAATAGTTCATATGGATTGGGTAACAGCATTACCTCCAGGAGGAGACAGAAGCTATAATGCATGCCTATTATTAGTTGACAGGTATAGAAAAATTCCCATGTTCCTACCATTTCACAAAGATGACACAGCTATGGACACAGCCATAATGATATGGAATAAAGTCATTAGCCATACAGGGCTATTCCAGAATATTATAAGTGACAGAGACCCAAAATTCACTTTAGCATTATGGACAAATCTCCATAACTTGTTTAGGACAAAGTTATCATTCTCAGCAGCTTACCATCCTCAAACTGATGGCTTAGAAGAAAGAATGATATAAACCTTGGAGGACATGATCAGAAGATTCTGTGCTCATGGACTAGAATTCAAATATTCTGATGGTTTTACCAATGATTGGTGTACACTAATACCAGCCCTTGAACTGGCATATAAGACATCAATCCATTCTTCTAGTGGCAAAACACCAGAAATGCTAGAAAAAGGTTGGAATACAAGACTTCCTTATGATACCCTCAAAAAGGACTTAGTGGATATACATCCAACAGAAAGCAGTTTTAAGATAATGCTTGACAAAGAAAGACACCATGCAAACAAATGTGTGCAAGATTCTTTCAAATATGCAAAAGAAAGATGGGATAGAAGTCATAAACCACCTGACTTCAAAATAGGAGACTTGGTCCTAGTATCAACCCTTCATTTCAATAACATAAAAGGTCCAAAGAAATTAAAAGATTCCTTTGCAGGACCATTTATGATAAAAGCACTTCATGGACCCAATGCTGTGCAATTGAAACTCAGAGGTGAATTAATGAACAAACACCCAAACTTCCCTGTAAGTCTGATAAAACCTTACAGCTCAAGTGATAAGGAATTATTTCCACTAAGAAATAAACCCCCACTTGAAATTTGCCCTTGGAAGAAGGAGAAGAAAAAAAAATTGTAAAAGTCCTTAAAGAAAGAAGGACAAGAAACCAAAAAGAAAGAGAATACCTTGTAAGGTATAGAAATTCAACTCAAGAAGATGAATATCTACTTGAGAAAGATATAAAAAATGCTGATAAACTACTAAGAAGGTTCAGACCTGAAAGAAAACCTAAAGAATAGAAAAATCAAGCATTATTGAGCTTCAAGACTAACAAAGTCTATTGAAGAGGTAGGACAGTGGATGATACCCTAATTACACATATCAGATTGTGGTACAATCTTTTTTGGTGGTAGGGAATTTGAACCTTTGAGATATGACCACATACCCAAAAAGGTCACAAGAAATATTTAAAATAATATACCTTAAGAATAATTACCTTAAAACTACAAAAATGCCATAAATAGGCATAAAACTTGGTTTAACTTAAAAACAAAAAAATAAAAAATTTGAAATAAATTACACCATTGGATTCCCCATGGTACAATACACATATACCACTTTTATGGCATATCTGTAAAGTCAATATTTAATGAGTTATAAGTAATAATACCTTTTAAAAAACATGAATCCTTATTTATTTTGAATACCAATGAAACAAAATGTGGAAAAATGGTATCATTGGATTCTCCATAAATATTTACACATAAAACAATTAAGAAGCTAATCTCCAAATTCAATACTTAAGGAGTTAAGCTGAATATATGCACTTTTTTGGTCAACACATATATTCAAGGATTTTAGCTAATATCTTTTAAAATATACATGATAGAGTGATGAACCATAAATACAGTCACCACGTAATTACTGTAGGAATACAGAAATGAACTTTATTTCCCAAGCTATAAACAAGGTTAAACCCTGTAAAGGATTATTGATTAAAATCAATAGAGCTGTTGACCACTTTGTTGTGAAAGTGGCCCAAACTTAAAAAGGAGTAGACAGTTGAATTCTACTAGTTCATTCGTGAAGAATAATGTATTTTTTATTACAATATTCACAGTATAACCCCTTGAAATCATGGTTTGAAGTTTAAAATATTAAATTTCAACAGAAAAGATGAGTTACAAGAAAAATCATCAAAAATACAGTTTTGATGATGTAATTAAATTCTCTTGGTAGTGTAATAATGACATGTCAACCTATCAGAATCCACTCTCAGAATAGCTGTTTCGTGTATAACTTGAAAGTTCTTAATGATCAAAGTTCAAGCTTAAATTTGATCATTTAAGATCACTCACTGTAATCTTATTTTAGGTTTAATAGTCATATAAGTGATGAAACATGTGAATACTATTAGAATATGATTAATAATAATAAATTCTACAAATTTTAGGCTTCTGCCAAGCCTATGAGGTCATCAAACCTAGAGTTATAGTGATAACTCTAACTAATGGCGTAATTATGAGGTAAGATGGTTTGATCATGATGCAATCATCACCAAACCTTGAAATATTGATCAATCCTAGTAGAAAGCATCAGTAAGAGTCTACTAGAAGCCTTCTGGACTCTAGGAGAGAGGTATTTACTATAAATAGAGATCTTTTTACTCTGCTTTGCCCTCAGACGCTTACAAAACATTGAATAATTAAATAAAAAAGGTAATATCTTTATTCTTTATATATAGAGCTCTTATATTATTAAAGAACAAAGTTAATCTTATTGTAATCATCATCTCTGAAGTGATTATTGCAATTATTTAATTGTTTTGTTTAAATTTCTCTTAAAAAACCTCTATTCCATGTAAAATCAAGAAAAATTGTAATTTCTCTTAAAACGTATTGTACTACAATTTAAATAAGTTGTATCTACATTTTTTGGCGTAAAATTATTCAAAATTATTATATCAAGTGTTAAAAGTAGGTTATTTCTCTTATTATAATAATTTTTCTCTATTATTACTTTAATAATTCTATAATTGATATAAATAGTATTTATATTAATTTATAACTTTAATATTAGTAATATTACTGTTATTAATCGTTTTTTATTAATAGAAAACAATTTTTTACGCCTTTATTATTTGTTAGTAACATTAATAAAGTGATTTTTAATATATTAACTATCTTATATTAATATATTTATTTATTATATTATTTTTATAATATAAGCTATATTATTATATTTTTTCAATAATATAATTATTTTCACACCATAATTATAATAATTCTTTATTATTATCATTATTTTTATCTTATTTCTTTCATTTATAAGGACATTCATAGTACAATAAGTAAAATATTAGTAATTTTTAATTATTGTTTCATAGTCAAACCTTACACAGTAAAAGTACTTGTTTTTTAATCAAAAGTTTATATTGACGCCTTACAATGAAATCAATTTACAGTACTGTTTTAGTGTGCCACACTTTGGGCCAGACCACATTCAGGCTTTTCCAATCTGACACAATATCTTTTTGAAGTAGGTAGATCAACCAAACCTCAACCACAATATAATGTAATCAGACTATTTACTGTAATCTAAGTTTCATTTTTTAATCATTTGAATTGGAATTATGCCCTTTGGAGTTGTATTTTTAACACCAAGAAACTAATACACACCACATCATTTGATATGACAGCTACTGAATGCTGAAGATGATTCCCTTTCATCAAGTCAAGCCATAGATGATGGGGAAACTGTGCTATAATCACCATTCTATCAAGTGAAACCATCACTCCCAAAAAGCATGGAAATAATTATTATATCCAAACCACAGCTTCTCAATCATGTATTTGTTCACTTTTCAATTATGTTCAAAGTAAAATATTACAAAGCCTGATGGAATTCTTTAAAAGGACCTTCTTGATAATTATATTACTTGAAATGAATGTTGGAGTCCTTTTAAAAATGAATCTACCAAAAAAAACTTTTTAATTTTTTTCTAGTATTTCTTTGAATGGATTTTAAAACAGTTATGCAATTATTCAACATGAAGCTCCAATAAAAGAGCCATGTGATGATGATAAAGAGGAATATATTAAAGCATCTGAGACTCCTGGTAATCCCCTATTATATCAAAATAAATTCACAATAACTCACAATATTGTAGCTGAATATTACTTCCAAATTAGTTTTGGTATTGAATTATATCACATGGAATAATTTTAGAGTGTGGAATCAGAAGAGGTAAACTTCAGAAGGCATAAGGACATATTATTGAAATACTAGGAGAAGAATGCAAACAAAATGGAACATAACTCAAAATTTCTAAATTAATACCACATGACATTTGTACAATCATCAACAATCTTGACCTAAAAGTTTCATTTGAGGTATATGTGTGTTTTTCAAAATTCCTTTCTCTTTACCATGATGAGATATCCCCAGATGTATTTGTCTGCCAGATTTCTGCCTACACTCATTCATGTGGAATCAATTGTTCCCATAATTTTAAAATTTCACAGGACCTTCAATTAAATATTTTTACAAAAGAATCTACTCCCCCATCACAAAATTGGGTACATGGTCAAATTATTCCCTGTCACAAACCACACCTCAGGATCCCAAAATCATTATTTATTATGCGAAGTATTAGATATTGGTTGAGCTGGCTTTTGAATGTATCAGGGGTTGAAGAAGCAATGTAGAAGTTTCATAAGGAATTGGAATCTTCGCCACCAGAGCCAATTCATGATGTTGCACTAGGTGATGTGTGGCAATTCTTGATTTTTAGGGAGGAGCTATGTGGAAAACACTCTTCCCAAAAGAAGAAAAAAATTGTAGCTGGACCCTAGCCTTCATTCTCTTCATTGATTGGTTCCAAACTCATTGCAAAACAAGCTTTCAGGTAAAAAAGTTCCTATCTTGATGATTTTTCTCAACTGCTTAAACCTTTCACGATTACTTTTCTATCAATAACAATACACCTTTCTTTCTGGAATAATTCCTAGCTGCATGCAGCCTAAAATCTTAACAACCAGAAACTCATTAAGTCCCCTATTAAACAAGCTCCTTTAATTCAGAAAATGAATGTGGATACGTACACAAAAATACCCCAAAGGTCATAAAGTCATTGTGAAGTTGGAATCTTATATTGGAGATTTGGTTTCCACCCGCAAAATGGCAGGTTTTATGTCACACTTGGTCTAATTCTTTTGTTCCTGGTGTAAAATTGAGGTGAAAAAAAGGCAATATTTGAAGCTTGGGATATGACAATGGGGTCAAAACGTTTTCAATAAATATTACACCTACCATGAGCTGGAGTCACAAATGAAGACAGAAAATTTGGCTAAGAGGTATGGAGTACGCTTTTCAGAATTAAATAGCATTCCTTACTGGGATCCTGTCTTGAACATAATTCTTGGTGTAATTAATAACTGTTTTGAAGGAACCTTTCAGAATCACTTCATTTATTGATGGGGATTTGACTGTAAATCTGAAATATGCACTCAAAAAATCTCTAGCAGCTCGTACCCAGACTCGGAATCGATGGGTTTTTATAGAAGTGAGACTCGAAAAATTACTAAATTACTTTGAAATTCCCACAAGAATGAACTAATCTTTAGAATTTATTAGGTTGTTGTACTACAAGGAGTGACTATAGTTCCAGCACAATTAGGGACATCTTGATGTGGGAAGCTGAAATCCAGAAGATGGAAGTCATTGTTTAATGTATAAATTCCACTTTCAACTCTTGATGTTTTTCTGAAATTAATGAATATTTTAGTATTGAGTCCACTTCCTTGATAAATACCTTATGTGCACTCATATAATGTACAAGTATAATCAATATCAAGGCTTTAAACGAAGAAGATAGTCAGACGCTTGAAAAATTTTACAATACATACCAAAGGACTTCCTTTTATCTTTTTGAAACCATCAAAGTAAATCAAAACCCCCACTATGCAATGAGCATTCCTGGACACCTTGATTGATGGGGTCCCCCAATGGAAGTTTCTGAATTTTCTGTCAAACATATTATGTTATTTTTACAGGGCTTCGATACCAAACATTTTCTTGGAAACCCTTTTATTTCTTCATTTTTTTGCTTTAATATCAAAGCTTTATCAAAAACTTTTGATCTTAACCAGGCTGTGTGGAGAAACCTTTAATGAAAAAGTTCTAAAAACAGGGATGGAAAACACAACAACAAAGAAAACACCCACATATTCTTCATTTGAAAGTTTATATATACCAATTACTTTTGGTACATCTCTGAGCCACACACCCAACATTTAGGGACTATCAACATTTTCCATACCCCCTGGATGCTTTTGTTCTTCAAAATTCTTCACATGAACACATATCTATCAGTTTGAAAGCTTGTCTAAATATCTCCTTTTCTTTTTGCAAACAGCTTAACTTTATTTGAAGATAAAAATTCAATTAAGTATGGGCAGGTAAGTCATATGATTGAGCTCAAATTCAATAAGAGTCAATAAGGTTTGATATTCATTATAAAAGTCCTGTAGCAATAAGAGTAAAGGTAAATAAATTTGAAGAGAGTAACTTCATTTATTCAAGCAATATAGATAGTTCACGTTGAAGAAAGTGGATTGTTTGCTTTTTCACACATTCATAAAATCATCAGCCTTGCAGCATATTTACCATTTTCTATCCTAGAGTATTGGGAGAAATAAACCCACAATTTTGTTGGACTTGAAGCTCAGATTTTATGGGAAAATGTTTTCATTGATAATTCAATCAATAAACAGCTGATTTATCTTTACTATATCTAGCTATTAAATCTAAGTAAATACTGCCTTTTTTGCCAAAATTTCATCTTATTCTTTATAGGTTTCCTTAAAATTTGTTTTATTATGAAATCATTTTCGTTTGAGATTTTTGAAGGAAAATTTAGATTGTTAAGTCTCATTTTTGAATAGAGAATACATTTATAAAATTCAGTGTAAAATGTTTTCATCTTTGAATTTTATGTTTTGAGTGAAAATAAAATTTTAAGTAGAAATTTGAAGCTATACTAATGAGTACTCAATCATTGAAAAAATTCCAATTTACAAAAGCCTATTTCACAAAAAATTCCATTTTTTCTACAAATTTGAAAGTACTTCGTTAAGAAAAACAGGAAAAATTCATTTTATAACACTATTTACAGAATAGAAATCAATACTGTAGACCACATCTGTGAATTTATTTTGTTTAGAATAACAAGGAAACTTTTTTTGATAAAATTATTTCAAGAGTAAAAACTAATAATTGAGACAACATATTTCAAAGGAGTCTGTTTACAATAGAAGGCAATCTTCCTTTTGATAGCACTACTTAAAGGATAAAAATTACTTCTGGGGACAAATAATATGAAGATGTCATTTTGTGATTTAAAATTTTCTCAAAATTACAGGTTCAAGACAATCGAATGGAGTTTTGTATTATAAGCTTGGCAAATTCTTTTCATGACGTAAAATGATTCATTTTTAAACCCTGCGAGCTTTCAAACCTTGAGAATGGTGTATGTCTACATCTTCCTCCATTATTTCATCTTCATAAAGCTTAGAATTATCATTTTATTCCTCTTCTTTAATATAATTTTCTTCATCGAAATCAATTCTGGAACTACTTCCATAATATTCGGAATCCAAGTTGACTTCATAATGATCATATTGAGCTTTAATTTTGTGTGATATATTCTAGGATTTAGTTGCTTCTTTCCAACAATTTTCACTCAAGCTCTTGTTTTCCAGTTTCTCATAAGTATTTTGTATTCCTCAAATTGAGCTTTATGAATCAGGAAATAAAAAAATACAAATTATTCTGGAGAACGTTTTTTTAGCTGGAGAGAAATCATTATACTATTCAGGGTCAAATAAGGCAATTGGTAATCCTTGTGGGGCTTGTCCAAAAGTTTTAGGATTCAAATTTTTTCTTTCAATGCCGCGTGGTTCTGGGAAGACCTTTTAAATTCTGCTTCCTTTTTTATTTCTTCATCCACTAAATGCATGAAGATGGTTTCCTTTTTTGACCAGTAAGGTAACTGTTTTATGCATCACCAACATCATCACTGTGGAAATCAATGTTGGATAAGATCTTCAAGTACCAATTGGGGAATTTCTGAGAAACAGAAAAGCTTTATAAACTATTTTTAAGCTATATAAAACAAAATTTGTAATTAATAGACAAATTTTAATAATTGTTTGACAGCTCATTTCTTGCCTGTTTTTGAAATGGCACCTCTTTCTAGATGCTTTAGATATGTCCCAATTTATTTTTGTCTCCATTCCATATTTTTATCTTTTGAATAGCTTACAAAGTGATGATATGTTTCCTCAAGAAGCCCAATATAATTTATAAAGTGTAAGTTTATTTTTATATACTAGTAAGCACCTCTAACAGTAGCTTGGCAAACATTTTGGATCAGATTTATTTGGAAAGCTTCATTATACAGGGTGTCAATTGGTTCATCCAAGGCAGGATCCCATTATAAATCCCAAGCTTTGAAATTAATGCCTGGATATATAAGATAAAAAACTCTTTTACGTTAAAAATTTCTTTACCAACATTTTTTCACCTATCCAGGTACTTCCAAGAGTGATTTAATCAGATTCAGGAATTGTTTTAACAGCTGAGCTACTCTTTACAGATTTTTGAGTTTTATTAGAATTGTAAAATGTGTCTATGAAACTATTGATAATATTACTATTAATCAACAGTACTATGATTGTTCTCATGAAATACAATAATGAAAAATTATTACAACCACAATTAAATAATTAAAGAATTATTTCTTTTACTGGTTATACACTACTAGTGAATATAACAGTAACCAGTAATTTTCTAGAAGAATGAATTACAAGAAGAATTTAATAATAAAAACTTCTTTTATTAAAATGATAAAATTATTTTAATATATAATTATCTATTACAAGAATAATTAGAAAGATAATTCTTAAAGAAAACTATTACTAGAAGAAAAGCTTCAGAATTGAGATAAATTACTCACTATCAATCCAATGAACCTTTTAGATGATAATAGTAGAGAAATTTGACATGGAATTGTGGATTTAATGGATCAAAATTGATTTATAACAGTATTACAAGGAATTATAGTTTATTTCTATTATTCCACATCTTTCTTATTTATTTCTGAAGGTATAAAACACTCAAGAAATAGTTTTAACTAATACTTACTTGTTTGGTCATAAAGGTATAATATAATGTGATGATGATGTGGAAAAAACAGCAAGAGGAGGCCTCTTTTAAGTCTAAGACAGCTCAAAGAGGCGTTCCATGGAGAAAACTGAAAAACCAGTGAGTGAGAAAACAATAAACCTTTTTGGATTATTGATTCCATTATCTGTTGTCACGTAAGATTGTCATAATTACTTAATTGAGGTTTCTACATGACTACCAACCCATTTATGGTTAAGAATAAAAGGAGTAACATCTTTAAATCCTCCTTTATTCCAAAAGAATCATTTGTTTCTCAAATTTATCAATTTTATTGGAAATTTCATCACAGAATGTATTTTCTGTAAATTTTAAAAGATTCTGTGTTTCACGTGGAATCCTCAAAAATGGTCTGTAAGTAAAACTTGTAATTTTACATATAAAAGTATAATTATTTTTGGTTTTTATATGAATTACACAGTTCTTAATTGATCTTGAAAGTTTTAGAAAGATTAACTAAGAATTGTATTTTTAATGAATTTTTGAAGTTTTTACCTCATTTCTATGTAGAATTGAAAATATCAGTCTATGACTGGTTTCTATGAGGTAAATCAATGGATACTAGTCCAAAAAGGGTTTTAATTACGCTTTTGCGGTTTATCCATGGTAAGTCATTAAGAATGGACATGTTTACAGGAGTCTAAGTTCTTCTTTACCTCCTTGGCACATCAAAATAGCAGGTTATTTGCTATTTTCTTATAATTTACTGTAGTTGTAACATGTTAACCAAGTTCCCAAAAGGTTTTAGTTTACTAATTGGGCCAAGATCAGCCATGGATCCAAGCTTTGGAGCTTTCCACGCCTCAGAGGCCTCAGAAGTTGGGTATCCTGGCTCTCTTTGATATCTTTTGTCCCCCTTGCCTATTTTTTGCATCAAGATAGAATTTTAAGCTTCAAGTGAGATATCCACTATGGGTGTACCAAAAGTGCATGTAAGAATACCATAATATCAAGTGCTCAAAACATGCATAACACTATTCTTAGTGTCTATGTAACATGGGATTTCTCACATTCCCATTATTTTGGCATGAGATAGAGAAAAAAAAACATTTTCATGAATCTTTTATGTGGTATTGAAGTATTTTCCATATTACAACCTCAAAGAGTTGATTTGAGCTTATTCACTCTATGGAGCTACCCTAGGGGAATTTTTGTGTAGAATCCAAATCTGGCCTTAAATCCATGGACCTACCTACTCAATAAAAAGTTATTCATCTTTTCTGAAATCAAAAATGATTAATTTTGAATATATGCATGACTTATGGGTTATGCATAGTTCAGAGTTTAATTTTAAAATAATTGTGGCTTATTTGGGTATGTAAAATATATCTCAAGGCTCACATTCCCTCCCCCAAAAAATAAAATTGTACTACAATTTTATCAATGCTATAAAGAAGAAAAAGGCCCCAAAGGGGGTTAATGTCCACTGTCCAACCTCTCTTCATTACTCAGATCAAGTAATTAAAAGCACATTTATAGACATATTAAGGCTTGTGGCCTTCTTTCATGTCTAAATCTTCTTAAGAGTTTATCTGAGTCAGGTATTTCTGATTCTGCAAGCCATTCATCTTCATGTACTGGATTTCTATATCTGAGTAGATATTCTCTTTGATTTTTACCCCTAAGTCTCCTTTCTTTAATGACTTTCTTTATCTTTTTGTCTTCATCCTGTTCCACTGGTGGTACAGTCAAAGGAGTTGGGTTCCTTAAAGGAAACAATTCTTTGTCAGTTGTTCAATAAGGTTTTATCAGGCTGACTGGAAAAGTGGGGTGTTTATTTTCCAATTCACCACTCAATTCCACTTGAACTGCATTGGTTCCATGTAAGGGAACAATAACAAAAGGTCCTACTCAAGAATCTTTAAGTTTCTTTGGGCCTATGATATTATTAAAATTCAAGCTTGAAGCTAGAACTAAGTCCCCTACTTTGAATTCTGGTACTTTGTGACTCTTGTCCCATTTCTGTTTTGCATAGTAAAAAGTGTCATTCATACTTTGTTTTGCATGATATTTCACTTTATCAAGCATTATCTTGAATCTGTAAGCTGTAGGATGAATTTCAATCAAGTCTTTCCTCAGTGTATCTGCTGGGAGTCTTGGATTCCATCCTTCTTCTAACATAGCAGGAGTTTGACCTGTGGAAGAATGGACTGATGTCTTATATGCCAATTCTAATGCAGGTATCAAAGTGCACCAGTCATGAGTAAAGCCATCTGAGTCTTTGAGTTCTAACTCATAAGCCCAAAATCTCCTGATCATGTCTTCTAAAGTTTGAATCATTCTCTCTGCTAGCCCATCTGTTTGAGGGTTATATGCTGTAGAGAATGATAGCTTAGTCCCAAACAATCTATGAAGATTGGTCCAAAGTGCAGATGTGAACTTGGGATCTCTGTCACTTATGATATTCTTGAATATTCCTGTATGAGAAATAACTCTACTCCATAGAAGAAGAGCTGTATCCATAGCTGTGTCATCTTTATGACATGGTAATAATATGTGAGTCTTACTATATCTGTCCACAATGACTAAACAAGCATTATAGCTTCTGTCACCACTTGGAGGAAGTGATGTGACCCAATCCATGTGAACAACTTCCCAAGGGAATTTTGGTTCATGAATATGGATCATAAGTCCAAATTTCTTGCCTGTACTCCTGTTTGCTTTTTGACATCTGTCACAGGTATGGCAATATTCAATGGTCTCTTTTCTTCAAGATTGCCACCATGCACAGTTTTTCACTCTTTCAAGTGTTCTGTCCTCTGACAGGTGTCCAGAGTAGATGTTATCATGGCATTCATGAAGAATTGTATTGATAAGCAATCTGCTACACAATGTCATTATGCAAAAATGTTTGGTTCTGTGGTAAATAATACCATCAAACAAGTGAAATATTCCTTCAGAATAGGAATTTTTCCAAACTTCATCCAGTTAATTTACTAAAGATGTATCTTTGCAGTCTTTATCTAATAAGGAAGTCAAGATATGGCAATTATTGGCCTGCTTATAAGATTCTCTGACTTCTTCAAAGAATCCGGTCCCAATATCAGTTATGTTAATTCCTTCAATTGGAATCTGTGGTTCTGCTTCCAAGGGTACATAATCTGGGTTATAAGGAGTATTGGCTAATTCCCACCTGCTGAGTCTATCAGCATTCTTATGAATGTTTCCTGATTTATGAACTATAGTCATGTTTCCTCTATATTCTTGAATGGCTATTTGCAATCTCAACATATGTCAATTGGGGGTTTTAATGTTAAGAAGTGATTTCACGGCATTACAGTCAGTTATCACTTCAAAAACACTGCCATCAAGATAATAATGTAATTTCTCAAGTGCCCATACCAAACATAAGCACTCCATTTGGCTTGAACCATATCTGGCTTCTGTTGGTTTGATTTGTCTTGAGATGTAGCAAACTGGTCCTTCTGTAGGTTTGTCATCAATAATTTGGACTTGATTTAGGGCTTCCCCTAATCCATCTCCTCATGCATCAATGTACAATTTGAAAGGTATATTCCAGTTAGTCATGAGGAGTAAATGTGCTTCTGTAAGAGCTTTCCTTATCTTCTCATAAGCTGTAATTCTCTCTTGTGTCATCTCAAATACTGTCTGTTGATCACAGATTCTGCAGAGTGACCTGGCTAGAATTGCAAATTCTTTCAAGTGTTGCCTATAATAATTAGAAAATCCTAGAAAAGACATCATTTCTTTCTTATTCTGTGGTATTGGCTTAAGTAACACTGCTGCCACTTTATTTTTGTCACTACCCAAGCTTAAACCAGAAACAATATTTCCTAATGCTTTGAGCTCTTCAAAACCAAAATTGCATTTCTTGAGTGAAATCTTCATATTCACTTCTGCAGCTTTGTGAAGTACTCTTGCAAGTCCTTCAAGATTCAAAGACCATGAATCACAACATATGATAATATCATCAATATAAATGATAAGACATCCTTCAGATAATTCTGTGGGGAAGATGGTATTCATCATTCTTTGATAATGAGATGGTGCATTTTTAATACCAAATGGCATTCTAAGATACTAATAAATACCACAGTGAGTGATAATTCCAAGTAATTTCTTAGCTTTAGGAGTCAAAACATTTTGATGAAAGCCTTTCAATGCATCTGTTGATTTCATATACTTGGCCTTAGATAATTGGGTCAATGTTTCCTGAATTCTAGGGGTTGGATACCTATCTGGAACTGTGTAGGTATTCAATGCTCCAAAATCTCCAACCATCCTTGATTTATCATTATTCCAAGAAATAATAACAGGTGTTTTCACTTCAACTTCTTCATTATGGCCTACTTTCCGTAGTACACCAAGTTGGATCAACTCTTGGATATGTTTTTCCAAGGCTTCTCTAGCTCTGGGACTGGCTGGATAAGCTGGTCTTCTAATTACTGGAGGATATAGTTTGTCAATATTAAGAGTAATAGCAACTTCATGTCCTTTTATAGCACCTAATGGTTCATTATCAGAGGCAAATGCATTATTATATGTGTATAACACATCAATAATGTAAGTTTTGTCTATGAAACTCTTGATAATAGTAGCAAAATCAAGAGTACTATGACTGTCCTCAATAGAAATATATAATATAATAAAATATTATAACCAAAAAATTAAATATAATTACACTGACAGTTATAACAATAAGAATTGTAAAGCTCTTAATGAGACAATTACACGTGGAAATATAAATATTAACCACTTATAAATAATATAAATATTATTTATAAAAGAATTATAACACACACTGTGCAGAAATAATTCTTATAGAATAAAATTCTATATAAAAAAACTAATACTAGATGAAAAAATATAGAACTTTAGAGAAAACTTACTTATAATATTTATTTAATACAACAAGTCAAACAACAACAGTTCTTATATTAAATAATGATTATAAGTTAAAAACACACCTAAAATCAATAATTTTAAAGATAAAACAAATTTTTATGATAAAATTTAAGATTAAAGAGTTTTTAAGAGAAATTTGTGGATTTTAGAAGATATTTAAGATGATGATTTTATAATATAAAATATATTATTGATGATTACAACAATAATCTGAATTCTATGATTTCAATTCTTTAATTTAAAATTAATAAAGAATAAAATAACTTAAGAATTACTTTAATAATAAGATTTTATAAATAATAAAACTGTACCTGTTTAAATTTCTAATATGATTGGATTGATGATGAATGATGGACAAAAACAGTGATGAAAATACTCTTTTTATGTCTTCAGAGCAGCTCTCATGATTCATAATGAATATAGAGAGCGTTCTCAGGTCAAAACTGAAAAACAATACTTAAAAACAAAGTTCTTAACTTAAGGCAACTTGTTTTTAATTCCAATTTAAAGTTACCAGTGTTATTCTTAACTCCATGTAACTTTAATCCTCATTTAAACTAATTATTTTAAGTTTTTAATATAAATGAACTTATTTATATTAAAGTTCATCACATGAACAACTTAAAAATAGAGTTTCAAGCAGAAATCTCTTAAACTCAATTTTTAATTAATTTTTAAAGAAATCATAATTTTCTTTGAGCTTAATTAAAAGAGTAAATTTCCAGGCTGATTACCCAGGAAACCTATTTATAAAATATACTTAAAATTTAATTTATGTATAGATAATATTAAATTCTAATTTGTGTGAAATTTTCAATAAAATCCATTAAGATTTGGATTTTTAATGAATTTTTGAAGTTATTGCTATTTTTCCACGTAAAATAGCAATACACACCAAACTTTAGCTTTTCATAAGGTTTTGATGCTTGTAACTTTAAATTTTTAAGCTTATTTAGGGTTTTTAAGCTTTATTAGGCTTTGACAGTTCCTAAAGCCTTGATTTCAAGCCTGCATATTGGGATTTACCCTTTGGCAGCTTGAAATTCCTGTCCAAATTGGGAGTAAGCCAGTTTAAACATTAAGGTTGGATCAAAGTCTAATCTTAAAGTTTAAATAAGGTTGAAAATCCTCCAATACAGGTGGAAAACCTTAATTGAATCATTGCAGATCCAAAAAGTTGGGTACCCCAGCTCTATTTGGTCTTTTTCCTTTGTCCCACCTTTTTGCGTGGATTTTGCCCTTTTATTTATTTAAAGCCATACCATGGCTTTAAACCCTTTTAAATTGAGCTCAGGCAGGATCTACATTCTGTATGACAAATCCTTAGCCAATTCAGTAAATATACACCACACCTCAATTTTAACTAAATTTTGGTAAGTTTGCATTAACCTTATGCAACTTTAAATTTAAGCTTATTTAAGCTTAAATTTAACAATTTTAAAAAAATGTTCAAAAAGTTACATTAGTACTGTGAGACTCTTAAATCTTCTAATAACACAAGAAATAAGTGTTTTTGGGTATAACACCTTATGGATGTACCCTAGGTTATTTTTGGTGTAAAATCCAAAGATGACATAATATTTATAACTTTGTTTATCCAAAATAAAGCCATACTTATTTTTTGTTATTTTTTGTTATTTTTTATTTTTATTTCAACTAAAAAGTCTGTTTAAGACAAAATTAGCTGTTTATAAAATCATTTGTGGCCTTATGGGTATGTTATACATACCTCACAGGCTCACAAATAAGCTCATGTCTCATCTTTGGTGACAATTATGGATTAATTTGTGCTTCAACAAGTTGATTAGTCACAAATTCTTCCTTATAAGTATCTTTTTCAGAAGATACTAGTGATATTTGTTTTGGCATATTGGAAAAAGCAAATTTTTGTCTCTTGTTTTCTCCAATTGTGAGATATCTATCTTTATGGTTATTGATGTCAATACCATAAGTATTCAAGGAATTATTTCCAAGAATAATGTGCTGAGATGTGCAATTGTCCATTACTACAATCTCAGCCTTCATTCTAATACTTCCTTCTGGGTGTGGAAATATAAGATTAGTGTCTAATATACCCAAAGGGTACATATTATTACTGGCACTACTAAATTGCACACCCTCTATTGGTAATAGATGATTTTTCCATCCCGGGAGTATGGTTTGAAGATAATCTTTGCCTACACAAGTACAAAATGCACCTGTATCCAAATTTACTTTGGCTTAAATATCTGTAAGATGTGTCTATGAAACTGTTGATAATATTACTATTAATCAACAGTACTATGACTGTTCTTATGAGATATAATAATAAAGGATTATTATAACCACAATGAAATAATTAAAGAATTATTTCCTTCACGTGTTATAAACTATTAGTGATTATAACAGTGAGAAGTAATTGTCTACAAGAATCAATTCAAAGGAGAATTTAATAATAAAAACTTCTTTTATTAAAATAATAAAATTATTTTAATATATAATTATCTTTTGCAAGAATAATTATAAAGATAACTCTTGGGGAAAACTAATCTTAGAGAAAAAATTTAAGAGTTAAAGATAAATCACTCACTAATACTCCAAAGAACTTATTAAAGATAAAAGTAGATAGATTTGACGTAGAATTGTGGATTTAATGGATTAAAATGATTTTATAGCAATATCACAACAATATATAGTGGATTTCTATGATTTCACGTCTTTTTTATTGATTCTGAAAGAATAAAACACTTAAGAAAAGCTTTAACTAATACTTATTTGCTGGTAACAATGATATAGATGAATAATGTGATGATTATTTTGAAAAAACAGCAATAGGAGGCCTCTTTTAAGTCTAAGACATCTCACAGAGGCATTCCATGGAGAAAACTTAAAATCAAGTGAGTGAGAAAACAATAAACCTTTTTGGATTATTGATTGCATCATCTGTTGTCACGTAAGATTGTCATAATTACTTAATTGAGGTTTCTATGTGACTACCAACCCATTTATGGTTAAGAATAAAAGGAGTAACATCTGTAAATATTCATTTATTTCTCAATGTTATCAATTTTATTGGAAATTTCATCACATAATGTATTTTCTGTAAATTTTAAAAGATTCTGTGTTTCACGTGGAATCCTCAAAAATGCACTGTAAGTAAAACTTTTAATTTTTCATATAGAAGTATAATTATTTTTAATTTTTGTATGAATTTTACAGTTCTAAATTGGTCCTGAAAATTTCAGAAAGATTCATTAATAATTGTATTTTTAATGAATTTTTCAAGTTTTTACCTCATTTCTATGTAGAATTGCAAATATCAGTCTATGACTGGTTGCTATGAGGTAAATCAATGGATACTAGTCCAAAAAGGGTTTTAATTACTCTTTTGCGGTTAATCCATGGAAATTAATTAAGAATTGACATGGTTACAGGAGTCTAAGTAGCTTTTTACCTCCTTGGCACGTCAAAATAGCAGGTTATTTACTATTTTCTTATGATTTACTGTAGTTGCAACATGGTAACCAAGTTCCCAAAAGGGTTTAGTTTACCAATTAGGCCAAGATCAGCCATGAATCCAAGCTTTGAAGCTGTTCATGTCTCAGAGGCCTCAGAAGTTGGGTACCCTGGCTCTCTTTGATGCCTTTTGTCCCTCTTGCTTATTTTTCACGTCAAAATAGAATTTTAAGCTTCAAGTGAGATATCCACTATGGGTGTACCAAAAGTGCATGTAATAATACCATAATATTAAGTGCCCAAAACATGCATAACACTATTCTTGGTGTATATGTCACATGGGATTTCTCAAATTCCCATTATTTTGGCATGAAATGGAGAAAAACAAAAATTTTCACAGATCGTTTATGTTGTATTGAAGTATTTTCCATATTACCACCTCAAAGAGTTAGTTTGAGCTTATTCACTCTATGGAGCTACCCTAGGTGCATTCTTGTGTAGAATCCAAATCTGGTGTTAAATCCATGGACTTACTTACTCAATAAAATTTTATTCATCTTTTCTGAAATCAAAAATGATGAATTTTGAATATATGAATGACTTATGGGTTATGCATAGTTCAGAATTTGTCTTTAAGATAATTGTGGCCTATTTGGTTATGTAAAGTATACCTCAAGGCTCACAATATCATTCATCAGAGCTGATGTGATACAAGATGCTCCAGCAGTGTATCCTTTTCCTCTAGCATGTTTAGTTTTACACATTATAGCATCTTGGATATTGATCAGGTTATGACAGTCCTCACTGTACTGTGGTAAGTGAGCATGGACTTCTTGACCTCAAAGAAAGCTGTAATGTTTTCAATGGGATAGTCCTCTACTTGTGTATCCTCAGAGACTGCAGAATCTAGGTCAGATTCTTCTTTCTCTTCAGTGCACTGAGCTTCTTCAATGACTTGAACTTCATTGACTTTTGTCTTTTTGGTGCAAGTGTTGGCTAAATGTGAAGTGCTTCCACATTTATGACACTTCAAGACAGGTCTTTCAGATTTTCTGTCCTCTATGGAAATCTTTGGGACCATTTTGGACTCCATACGGATTTTAGTCCAAGTTTTACCAATTCTTGTTCTAGTAATAATATCCTCCATTGCATTGATGTAGTCCTCTGTTGAACAGGGTTCTAAAAATCTGCACTTGATAGCATGTTCCCGCTCTCCTCCACATTTTATCAATATTTTCATATTAATCATGGTGTCAGACATATCTGGGTGTAAAGCAGATAATCTGTCTTTCTGCTTGAAGAACCAAGTAAGTGGTTTATCCTTTTCTGAGTTAAAAATGGCACTTTCAAAAGCATTTTTCATTTTAAACCTCCAATAATTATTGGCCCATTTTGTAATCATTTCAGATCTCCACCAAGACCAATCATTTTTTTCATGATCTTGTCTCATCTTGTAATACCATTTCTTTGCAGTTCTGGTAAACAGAGAGTGTAATTTGCCCACTATAATTTCATCAGGTATGCGAAAATCTTCTTGCAACATATCAATAGTTCTGATGAACTCAATAGGGTTATATTCTCCTTCACCAGAGAATGTTGGCCATTCTTCCAATTTGGAAATATCTTTTGCAGAGATAAAATTTTCTCCTAAGAATGGGGTCAAACTTCCTTTAACAGAAAGTTTTTCTTCAGTAAAAGGTTTAGAATGTCTTGGCATATGTGGTTCATAATTGTCATGAATTTGTTCTACATTTGCAATGATTTCATTCTTTAACTTCTCCCTTTCACTGTCATTTTTTGCCAAATGTGTGGCAAACTGATTGTTATTTTTAGTTATTTCCAAGACATGGTCTTTCAGAGTTCTAAGCTGATAATTAATGTTTAAAATGGAAAGATCTTCCATTTCATCATTTTGAACTTGACATTTAATCTCAATTCTTTCACATTTATTGGTAATTGAATCAAGTCTGACATTTGTTAATTGATACCATTCAGTATACTTTTTGTCATTTATTTTCAGTTCACTCGTGTCAAATATGATTTTATTTAATCTTGCATCAAATTTGCCAAGTTCTACATCAATACTAGATTTAACAAACTGTATTTCCTCTATTATTTGCATGGAAAAGTCCTGTTTATCCTTTCCTGCTCTTTGGCTGTGAATTCCATAAGAGTTCTTGTGAGCCTGTGAGGTATGTATAACATACCCATAAGGCCACAAATGATTTTATAGACAGTTAATTTTGTCTTAAACAGACTTCTAAGTTGAATTTAAAATAAAAAATAACAAAAAATAAGTATAACTTTTTTTTGGATAAACAAAGTTATAATTATTATGTCATTTTTGGATTCTACACCAAAAATGACCTAGGGTACACCCATAGGGTGTTATACCCAAAAACACTTATTTCTTGTGTTATTGGAAGATTTAAGAATCTCACAGTACTAATGTAGCTTTTTTAACATTTTTTTAAAATTGTTAAATTTAAGCTTAATTAAGCTTAAATTTAAAGTTACATAAGGTTTATGCAACTTTACCAAAATTTTAGTTAAAATTGAGGTGTTGTGTATATTTACTGAATTGGCTAAGGATTTGCCATACAGAATGTAAATCCTGCGTGAGCTCAATTTAAAAGGGTTTGAAGCCATGGTATGGCTTTAAATAAATAAAAGGGCAAAATCCATGCAAAAAGGTGGGACAGAGGAAAAAGACCAAATAGAGCTGGGGTACCCAACTTTTTGGATCTGCAAGGACTCAATTAAGGTTTTCCACCTGTATTGGAGGATTTTCAACCTTATTTAAACTTTAAGATTAGACTTTGATCCAACCTTAAGGTTTAAACTGGTTTTATCCCAAATTGGACAGGAATTTCAAGCTGCCAAAGGGTAAATCCCAATATGCAGGCTTGAAATCAAGGTTTTAAGAACTGTCAGAGCTTCATTAAGCTTAAAAACCTTAAATAAGCTTAAAACTTTAAAGTTTCAAGCATTAAAACCTTATCAAAACTTAAGGTTTGGTGTGTATTGCTATTTTACGTGGAAAAATAGCAATAACTTCAAAAATTCATTAAAACTCCAATTCTTGATGGATTTGCTTGAAAATTTCACACAACTTAGAATTTAATATTATCAATATATAAATTAAATTTTAAGTATCTTTTATAAATAAATTCCCTGGGTAATTAGCCTGGAAATTTACTCTTTTAGTTAAGCTTAAAGAAAATTATGATTTCTTTAAAAATTAATTAAAAATTGAGTTTAAAAGATTTCTGCTTGAAACTTTAATTTTAAGTTTTTCATGTGATGAACTTTAATATAAATAAATTTATTTTATATTAAAACTTAAAATAATTAAACTAAATGAGGATTAAAGTTACTTGGAGTTAAGAATAACCTTGGTAACTTTAAATTGGAAGTAAAAATAAGTTGCCTTAAGTTAAGAACTCTATTTTTAAGCATGGTTTTTCATTTCTGACCTGAGCACGCCCTCTACATCCATTATGAATCATGAGAGCTGCTCTGAAGACATAAAAAGAGTCTTTTCATCACTGTTTTTGTCCATCATTCATTATCAATCCAATCATATTAGAAATTTAAACAGGTAAAGTTTTATTAAATATAAAATCTTATTATTAAAAGTAATTCTTAAGTTATTTTTATTCTTTATTTATTGAAATTAAAGAATTGAAGTCATAGAATTTAGATTATTGTTGTAATCACCAATAATATATTTTATTATATAAAATTATCATTTTAAATATCTTTTAAAATCCACAAATTCCTCTCAAAAACTCTTAAATCATAATTTATATTATTAAAAGTTGTTTTATCTTTAAATTTATTGATTTTTGACGTTTTTTTAACTTATAATTATTATTTAATATTATAACTGTTGTATTTTGACTTATTGTATTAAATAAATCTTATAAGTAAGTTTTCTCTAGAATTCTATATTTTTTTATCTAGTATTAGTTTTTTTATAGAATTTTTATTCTAAAAGAATTATTTCTGCACAGTGTGTGTTTAATTCTTTTTATAAATAATATTTATATTATTTATAAGTGGTTAATATTCATATTTTCCACGTGTAATTGTCTAATTAAGAGCTTTACACTTCTTATTGTTATAACTGTCAGTGACTATAACAATAATAGAATAATTATAATTTATTATAATTATTATTTTTTTTATTATTATATTATTATAATAATAATTAAATTTATTTTTTTATATAATTATTTTTAATAATTATATTTAAATTTGTGGTTATAATATCTTATTATATTATATTTTTCTACTGAGGACAGTCATAGTACTCTTGATATTGCTACTATTATCAAGAGTTTCATAGACAAACCTTACATTTGGGGGCCTGGCCGTGATTTTAAACCAATTTTTGGGACATAAATCATATTCTAGACCTTATTTTACTGTTTTTTGACGTAAAATTGCCATATTTGTCTTAATATTGGCTTTTTTAGGACTTATCCCTTATAAATAATCTTTATAATATTAATAAAGTTATTTTTTCTTAAGAATATTGTTTGAAACAATATACTATTTAGTGACTTGGAATAAATTTCTTTTGTCTAACTAGTGGCTTTTTCACATCACAGACTTGAAATTTATTCTTTGAGTTATTCTAGTATAAAGTGAATAATAATATAATTTTGATTAATTAACTTGTTAATTGCATAATTATTATTTCTTTAAAGAAAATAATAAATCAAATAAAAAATCTTTAAAAATAAAAATCTTTACTAAAAACATTTTTTTCTTTTTATCATAGACATTTTTCTTTATTTTTGACGTAATTTGCCATAAATTACATAAAAACAACTTTATTCAATAAGTTGAGTTTATAAGTTATTTTTATTATTTGATAAAATAACTTATATTTTTAATTTTTCTCTAGTGTCTTCCATCAGAGAAAGTTCTTCAGACTCTGAAGCCTCAGAGTTCAGTATTGAAATTCAAACCAGTCCAGCACCAAGGGGTTTAATAACCAAAGAACCCTTTAAAGGTCCTGCAGGTGAATTCAATTCAATTTTTACTCTATTTTTTATTAAAATTGACGTGAAATGACTCCTACTAGAAGTGGAAGCAACTACTCCATCCAATCAAATGGATCTGGACCAGGACATTCCAGCCACAAATCCAAAAGGCAAGAATGTCCTCCCAGAGGAGAGGCACAAATGGAGGATGCCAGAACTTCCACCAGTTCCCAAAGGTTAGCCAGCACCTTTGAACCTCTTCTTGAGAGTCCAGAAGCTGACATAACTGCTATTTCTGTTAGACCTGAACCATTTCCAACAGGCAGCTGTGGAAATTTATCAATCCCAATGGAAAAACTGGTTCCTGGCGTCAAAACAACAAGAGTGGGAACTCCTTCCAAGTCTTTGGATAGGCACCATGAACTCTTATCTTCAAGTGAAGAAGTTCATGGGGCCAGAAAAGACAGAAGATCTTCTACTGGGTTGGACACCAATGTCTGTCAAAGGACAAGTCCAACAGATAAAAGCTTGGTTGAAAAACCAAAGCATGTTGTCAGAAGATCAGAAGAAGAAATTGGCTCAAGGCAAGGACAACAGCCCAGTGGAAGCTCCTCAAGCATCCACCAGCAAAATTCCGCCTCAACCAGTGCCAAACAAGCCCAAGCACGCCCCAAAAACCAACCAAAAGGGCAAGCAGAAGGCAAAGGGAAAGGCAAAGCCCAAGTGGAACAAGCCTTACCCGCAGAATTACAGAATTCCAAAGAAAGAGAAAACAGCCATGGACAATGTGTTCAATATGGCAAGAACTTTGATGGAATTCAAAAACAAGGAGGAGGAAAGATTGAACCAATCCTTTCCAAAGAAGTAGACCTTGTAAAGCTTGTAACTTACTTTGAATCTTGTGATAAAGAAATTATGGCAAAATTTAAAGCATTTGATCATGTCCAACAGAAGTTGGGTAATGAAATATTACAAGTAAAAGACCAACAAAAGACCATAATTGGCCTTGAAAATGTTAATAAGGCAAATATTTTGTCTTTGACGCAAATTTGTGAAAGACTTGAGTTTAAAGTTACCTTACTCAATCAACCAGATGAACATTCAATTTCTTTTATAACTGGACAGTTGAAAGAATTGAAAATACAAGTGCAAAACTTGGAAAATTCAACTGGTCACAATGCAGCTCTTTTTCAAGAACAATTGGAAAAAAGTGATAAAGCAAGACTTGAATTGAAAGAAGACATTCAGTCAAGTATTAATAATATATCACTGAAGAATGAATTGCCAAGGCAATCCACACCATTTCTTGACAGGAATGTTCTTAACCTGAATAATGATTTACATCATACAATTTCAAGTAATGATGTGGAAACTGCTTGCAATTTTAAAGACATTCCAAGATTAGAGGAATGGCCAACCTTCAGTGGTGAAGGAGAATATAATCATATGGAATTTATGAAAACAATTGATATGTTCAAAGAAGACTTTAACATACCAGATGAATACATAAGTGCCAGATTACACTCATTATTTACCAAATCAGAAAAGAAATGGTATTATAAGATGAGACAAGACCATGGTAAACATTCTTGGCCTTGGTGGAAAGAACAAATTATTTCCAAATGGGCAAATGATTCCTGGAGATTTAGAATGGAAAATTCTTTTGAAGAAGCCATTTTTAATATTGAGAGGGACAGGCCCATGTCTTGGTTTCTTAAACAGAAGGACAGATTAACTGCCCTTCATCCTGATATGTCTGAAACAATGGTACATAAAAGGATATTAAGAAAATGTGGTGGTGACCTTGAGCATGCTATAAGAAGCAGATGTATTGAGCCTTGCTCTACAGAGGATTATATCAATGCTATGGAGGATATCACTACTAGAACAAAAATTGGAAGAAATTGGTATAAACCCCCAATAGACAACAAAACTAGTGGGAAACCAATTTCAAAACCAAATAAACCACATGACAGACCTCCTTTGAAATGTCATAAATGTGGAAGTACAGCTCATTTGGCAAACACTTGTCCCAAAAAGACAAGAGTCAATGAGATAAATATTGAAAAAGTGGAAGACACAAAAGAAACTGATGTATCCTTACATGAAAGTGATTCTGAACCTTCAGAGGAAGAAGTATTAGAAGAACTTAGTATAGAAAATATTAATTTTTCTTTTGAAGTCACTGAGGTACATACTCACTTACCACAGTACAGTGATGAATGCATGGATCTCATACATGTGCAAGATGCCAAAATGCAAAAAACCAAACCTGCCAGAGGTAAAGGTTATACAGCTGAGTCATCTTGTATCACTAATATTGTTATAAACAACATAGAAGCCAAGATACATCTTGACTCAGGTGCTTTTTGCACTTGTGTTGGAAAAGATTATCTTGACAAGATTTATACCAATTGGCAAGACAAGTTGATGCCAATTGAAGGTATAAGATTCAGCAGTGCTAGCCAAAACATGCACACTTTGGGTATATTTGAAGCAGCAATAATATTTCCTCATCCTGCAGGAAGTATAAGATTGAAAGCTGAATTTGTTGTTATGAATAATTGTACTTCACAACACTTTATACTTGGCAATGATTATCTCAATATCTATGGTATTGATATTAATAATCATAAAGACAGATATTTCACTATAGGGGAAAATAAAAGGCAAAAATTTGCTTTTTCTCCAGAAAGAAGAGAAATCACTGTCATTAAACAAGTGAAAAATGTTAACAAAGACAAATTTGTGTCAGATCAGTTAAGTGAAGCACAAATTAGTACTGAATTAACACCAGAAATGAAGGAAGAACTTATTGAAATTTTATTTCAATATAGAGAAGCCTTTGCTTCTGATAATGAACCACTTGGGGCTATAAAAGGCCATGAGGTGGACATTATGCTTAATGTGGAAAGGCCTTATCCGCCACTATTAAGAAGACCAGCTTACCCAGCTAGCCCTAGAGCTAGAGAAGCATTAGAAAATCATATTAATGAACTAATGAAACTGGGAGTTCTTAGAAAGGTTGGGCACAATGAGGAAGCTGAAGTCACAACTCCAGTAATCATTACTTGGCATAATGATAAGTCAAGGATGGTTGGTGATTTTAGAGCACTGAATACCTACACTATTCCAGACAGGTATCCAATCCCTAGAATTCATGAGACTTTGACTCAATTATCCAAAGCAAAATTTATTACTTCTATGGATGCTCTTAAAGGCTTCCATCAGAATGTTTTAACAGCTCATGCTAGGAAGCTATTGAGAATAATTGCTCATTGTGGTATTTATGAATATTTGAGGATGCCTTTTGGTATTAAAAATGCACCCTCTCATTATCAGAGAATGATGAATACCATCTTCCCACATGAATCATCAGAGGGGTGGTTAATCATTTATATAGATGACATTATCATTTGTTCAGAAACCTGGCAATTACATTTAGAGAGACTTTCATTAGTACTTAAGAAAATCTTACAAGTGAACATGAAAATTTCTCTTAAAAAGTGTAATTTTGGATTTCATGAGTTAAAAGCTCTAGGACATGTAGTCTCAGGACTAAGCCTTGGTGTTGATAAAAACAAAGTGGCTGCAGTTTTACTGAAACAAATGCCCCAGAACAAAAAAGAAATGATGTCTTTCTTAGGGTTTGCCAGTTATTACAGGCAACACCTTACAGATTTTGCAATCCATGCCAGATCATTATACAGAATTTGTGATCAACAAACTGTTTTTGAAATGACACAGGAGAGAATTCAAGCATATGATAAAATCAAGTATGCCTTGACCAATGCACCATTATTATTAATGCCAGATTGGAAACTTCCTTTCAAGCTGTATATTGATGCATGTGGTGATGGTTTAGGAGCTGCTCTTCATCAATTTCAAATTGTCAATGACAAGCCTTATGAAGGTCCAATTTGTTTTATTTCAAGACAAATTAAACCTACTGAGGCCAGATATGGAGCTAGCCAAATGGAGTGCCTTTGCCTTGTTTGGGCTCTGGAAAAACTTCATTACTATCTTTATGGTAGTGTGTTTGAAGTAATTACTGATTTTAATGTAGTTAAATCACTTCTTAACATGAAAACTCCAAACAGACACATGTTAAGATGGCAGATTGCTATACAGGAGTATAGAGGAAATATGACCATAGTACATAAAGCTGGAAATATTCACAAGAATGCTGATGGCTTGAGTAGATGGGCATTACCCAATACACCTGACAATCCTGCCTATGTTCCTACAAGTGCAGAACCTCAAATTCCAATTGAAGGAATTAATATCACAGATGTTGGAACAGAATTCTTTGATGAAGTTAGAGAAAGCTATAAGCAAGATAAAAATTGCCATATACTTACTTCTCTACTTGACAAAGATTGCAAAGATGCAGCATTGGCTAATTCTCTGGATGATATTTGGAAAACATCTTATGACAACGGAAGATTCCATTTATTTGATGGTATATCATACCATAGGTCTAAACACACATGTGTCATGGTCCTATGTAGTAGGATGTTGATTAACACAATACTACTAGAATGCCATGATAACATTTATTCTGGACATCTGTCTGAAGACAGAACAATGGAAAGAATTAAGACATGTGCCTGGTGGCCATCTTGGAGAAAAGATGTCATTGAGTACTGTCACAGTTATGATAGATGCCAGAAAGCCAATAAAGCTACTGGTAAAAGATTTGGTTTAATGATCCATATTCAAGAACCAAGTACCCCATGGGAAGTGGTTCACATGGATTGGGTAACTGCCTTACCACCTGGAGGTGATAAGAGCTACAATGCATGTCTTGTTATTGTAGACAGATATAGCAAAACACCAATCTTTTTACCATGTCATAAGGATGACACAGCTATGGATACAGCTCTTTTAATTTGGAACAGAGTCATATCCCATACTGGTCTCTTTAAAGACATTATTAGTGATAGAGACCCAAAATTCACATCAGCCTTATGGACTAATTTACATAAGCTTTTGGGTACAAAACTATCATTCTCAACAGCATACCATCCACAAACAGATGGGTTGGCAGAAAGAATGATTCAAACCCTTGAGGACATGATCAGAAGATTTTGTGCTTATGGCCTGGAGTTTAAAGATTCTGACGGCTTTACCCATGATTGGTGTACTCTTATACCAGCATTGGAATTAGCCTATAAGACCTCCATCCATGCTTCCACAGGCAAGACTCCTGCAATGTTGGAAAAAGGATGGAACCCCAAACTTCCAGTTGATACTTTGAAGAAAGATCTAGTTGATATTCATCCAACTGCTTCAAGCTTTAAATTGTTACTTGATAAAGTGAGGCACCATGCAAATCAAAGCATGAATGATGCCTTTGAATATGCTAAACAGAAATGGGATAAAAGTCATAAAACCCCATAATTCAAAGTAGGGGACTTAATACTAGTTTCAACCTTGAACTTTAATAATATTAAAGGTCCAAAGAAATTGAAAGATTCCTTTGCAGGACCATTTATTATCAAAGCCCTTCAGGGGACAAATGCAGTACAAGTGGAACTGTCAGGAGAGTTAGGAAATAAACATCCAACGTTTCCTGTCAGTCTTGTGAAGCATTACACTTCAAGTGATAAGGAATTATTTCCTTTAAGAAATGAAACACCCTTAGAGGTACCCCCACTTGAACCAAGTGAGGAAAAGAAAGTACTGAAAGTCTTAAAAGAAAGAAGACTTAGGGGCAAAAATGAAAGAGAATACTTAGTCAGGTACAGAAATCCACAACATGAAGATGAGTGGATTGAAGAAAGTAAAATACCTGATTCCCAAAAGTTTCTCAGAAGATTCAGACATGAGAGAAGACCAATTCCTCAGTAAAAAGTTTGAATTGTGTGCTTTACATACTTGAAAAGTATAAGTGAAGAGGTTGGACAGTGGATTATACCCCTCCCCCAAATAACTTGGGGGTATACTACAAAGAAAAATTGTGGTACAATTTTTTTTGGTGGTAGGGAATGTGAGCCTGTGAGGTATGTATAACATACCCATAAGGCCACAAATGATTTTATAGACAGTTAATTTTGTCTTAAACAGACTTCTTAGTTGAATTTAAAATAAAAAATAACAAAAAATAAGTATAACTTTTTTTTGGATAAACAAAGTTATAATTATTATGTCATTTTTGGATTCTACACCAAAAATGACCTAGGGTACACCCATAGGGTGTTATACCCAAAAACACTTATTTCTTGTGTTATTGGAAGATTTAAGAATCTCACAGTACTAATGTAGCTTTTTTAACATTTTTTTGAAATTGTTAAATTTAAGCTTAATTAAGCTTAAATTTAAAGTTACATAAGGTTTATGCAACTTTACCAAAATTTTAGTTAAAATTGAGGTGTTGTGTATATTTACTGAATTGGCTAAGGATTTGCCATACAGAATGTAAATCCTGCGTGAGCTCAATTTAAAAGGGTTTAAAGCCATGGTATGGCTTTAAATAAATAAAAGGGCAAAATCCATGCAAAAAGGTGGGACAAAGGAAAAAGACCAAATAGAGCTGGGGTACCCAACTTTTTGGATCTGCAAGGACCCAATTAAGGTTGTCCACCTGTATTGGAGGATTTTCAACCTTATTTAAACTTTAAGATTAGACTTTGATCCAACCTTAAGGTTTAAACTGGTTTTATCCCAAATTGGACAGGAATTTCAAGCTGCCAAAGGGTAAATCCCAATATGCAGGCTTGAAATCAAGGTTTTAAGAACTGTCAGAGCTTAATTAAGCTTAAAAACCTTAAATAAGCTTAAAACTTTAAATTTTCAAGCATTAAAACCTTATCAAAACTTAAGGTTTGGTGTGTATTGCTATTTTACGTGGAAAAATAGCAATAACTTCAAAAATTCATTAAAAATCCAATTCTTAATGGATTTGCTTGAAAATTTCACACAACTTAGAATTTAATATTATCAATATATAAATTAAATTTTAAGTATCTTTTATAAATAAATTTCCTGGGTAATTAGCCTGGAAATTTACTCTTTTAATTAAGCTTAAAGAAAATTATGATTTCTTTAAAAATTAATTAAAAATTGAGTTTAAAAGATTTCTGCTTGAAACTCTAATTTTAAGTTGTTCATGTGATGAACTTCAATATAAATAAACTTATTTTATATTAAAACTTAAAATAATTAAACTAAATGAGGATTAAAGTTACTTGGAGTTAAGAATAACCCTGGTAACTTTAAATTGGAAGTAAAAATAAGTTGCCTTAAGCTAAGAACTCTATTTTTAAGCATGGTTTTTCATTTTTGACCTGAGCACGCCCTCTACATCCATTATGAATCATGAGAGCTGCTCTGAAGACATAAAAAGAGTCTTTTCATCACTGTTTTTGTCCATCATTCATTATCAATCCAATCATATTAGAAATTTAAACAGGTAAAGTTTTATTAAATATAAAATCTTATTATTAAAAGTAATTCTTAAGTTATTTTTATTCTTTATTTATTGAAATTAAAGAATTGAAGTCATAGAATTTAGATTATTGTTGTAATCACCAATAATATATTTTATATTATAAAATTATCATTTTAAATATCTTTTAAAATCCACAAATTCCTCTCAAAAACTCTTAAATCATAATTTATATTATTAAAAGTTGTTTTATCTTTAAATTTATTGATTTTTGACGTGTTTTTAACTTATAATTATTATTTAATATTATAACTGTTGTATTTTGACTTATTGTATTGAATAAATCTTATAAGTAAGTTTTCTCTAGAATTCTATATTTTTTATCTAGTATTAGTTTTTTTTATAGAATTTTTATTCTAAAAGAATTATTTCTGCACAGTGTGTGTTTAATTCTTTTTATAAATAATATTTATATTATTTATAAGTGGTTAATATTCATATTTTCCACGTGTAATTGTCTCATTAAGAGCTTTACACTTCTTATTGTTATAACTGTCAGTGACTATAACAATAATAGAATAATTATAATTTATTATAATTATTATTTTTTTTATTATTATATTATTATAATAATAATTAAATTTATTTTTTTATATAATTATTTTTAATAATTATATTTAAATTTGTGGTTATAATATCTTATTATATTATATTTTTCTACTGAGGACAGTCATAGTACTCTTGATATTGCTACTATTATCAAGAGTTTCATAGACAAACCTTACAGTTCTGGCCATATTGAAGACACTGTCCACTGCTGAAGGCTCTGATTTGGGAATCCTGTACCCTTGTGGGTAAGGTCTGTGCCAATTGGCTTTGCCTTTTCCCTTGCCTTGATGGTTCTTGGGACCTTTCTGCTTCTTCTTAGGTCCTTTGGGCTTGTCCTTGGACACTTCTGGAGCTGTTTTGGAGCTGATAGATGCCACTGGGTCTTCTTTCTCCAAAGCTGGAGTCATTTCCAACTCCTTCTTCTGGTCTATGGATAAAAGACTTTGGTTCTTCAGCCAATTCTTTATCTTTTTGACTTTGTCTTTGCAAGCCAATGGGCTCCAACCTCCTAAGAGCTCTATGGTCTTCTCCTGACCCAGAAAGCTCTTGATGTGTAAGTAGGAGTTCATGTCCCCCTGCCAAAGGCTTGGTCATATGTCCCACTCCTCTTCTTTGGCTGCTCTGAACCAATTTTTGTATTGGCATTGATAAATTTTTATTTCTTCCACTTGAAAGTGGTTCAGCCCTACAAGTATTATCATGAATCAGTCCAGATTCAGAATTCACATCAGAATTTGTGGGTACAGACCTTGGGGAATGGGGGGCAACTCTGGCATCCTCCATATGTGTCTTTCTTGAGGAAGATTTGACACTTCTGGATTTGGTCTTGCCTCTTCCTTGTCCACATCCATCTGGTTTGACTGAATAGTTGCTTCCATTTCTCGTATGCACCATTTTCACGTCAATTCAAGATAAAATAATAATTGAAAACAAAAAAACACACACCTTTGGGTGGTTGTTTGAATTGTTCTGTTTTAAATAAAGTTCCTCTTTTAGCAATTTGAACTCAAATACTGTCTTCAGATTCTACTTCGGAAGATTCTGGACTAGTAATGTATCTTTTACTGAGTCTGTTGCCAGCTGCACAGTATTTGATTAAAGACACTAGAGAAAGAATTGATAAAAGAAATCTATTTTTTATGCTTTTCAGATAATTTTTAAGATTTTTTATAAATTTTGATTTTCTAATATTAAAATATTATTCTTTTTGAAGTAAAAGAAATTAAAATTTAAGATTTTGAATCAACATTAATTCAGAGTAACTCAAAGAATAATTTTATAAGCTTTTGGATGTGAAAAAGGCACATGTAAAAAAAGTATAAAATCAAACCAAATTCCTCAATGAAAAAGATCTTAAGACAATTTCAAAAATAAAAAAAAAATTAACTTTAAGTTGAAAGAAAAAGGATATTAAATTAATATATTCTAGAACTTAAAAATATATTAATTAAGGGTACAAGGTTCAAAAAACAAATCCAGGCCCCCAAATGTAAGATGTGGTAGGTATGGTGGTTTTTTAGAACACAAAAATGAAGTCTAGAATATGATTAAATCCAAGTCTATGGATAAAATCATGGCCAAGCTGCCAAATGTAAGATGTGTCTATGAAACTATTGATAATATTACTATTAATCAACATTACTATTACTGTTCTTATGAAATATAATAATAAAAAATTATTATAAACACAATGAAATAATCAAAGAATTATTTCTTTTATGTGTTATACACTACTAGGGAAAACAACAGTAAACAGTAATTGTCTACAAGAATCAATTAAAAGAAGAATTCAATAATAAAAACTTCTTTTATTAATATGATAAAATTATTTTAATATATAATTATCTTTTACAAGAATAATTAGAAAGATAATTTTTGAAGAAAACTATTAATAGAGAAGAACTTTAATAATTGAGATAAATTACTCGCTATTTATCCAATGAACCTTTGAGATGATAATAGTAGAGAAATTTGACATGGAATTGTGAATTTAATGGATCAAAATTGATTTATAACAGTATTACAACAAATTATAGTTGATTTCTATGATTTCACGTCTTTCTGATTTATTTCTGAAAGAATAAAACACTTAAGAAATAGTTTTTACTAATACTTACTTTTTTGGTAATAAAGGTATAATATAATGTGATGATGATGTGGAAAAAATAGCAAGAGGAGGCCTCTTTTAAGTCTAAGACAGCTCACAGAGGCATGCCATGGAGCAAACTGAAAAGCCAGTGAGTGAGAAAACAATAAACCTTTTTGGATTATTGATTGCATCATTTGTTGTCACATACAATTATCATAATTACTTAATTGAGGCTTTTACGTGACTACCAACCCATTTATGGTTAAGAATAAAAGGAGTAACATCTGTAAATCTTCTTTTATTCCAAAATAATCATTTATTTGTCAAAGTTATCAATGTTATTGGAAATTTCATGACAGAATTTATTTTCTGTAAATTTTAAAAGATTCTGTGTTTCACATGGAATCCTCAAAAATGGTCTGTAAGTAAAACTTGTAATTTTACATATAAAAGTATAATTATTTTTGGTTTTTATATGAATTACACAGTTCTTAATTGATTTTGAAAGTTTTAGAAAGATTAACTAAGAATTGTATTTTTAATGAATTTTTGAAGTTTTTACCTCATTTCTATGTAGAATTGCAAATATCAGTCTATGACTGGTTTCTATGAGGTAAATCAATGGATACTAGTCCAAAAAGGGTTTTAATTACTCTTTTGTGGTTTATCCATGGAAATTAATTAAGAATTGACATGGTTACAGGAGTCTAAGTAGCTTTTTACCTTCTTGGCATGTCAAAATAGCAGGTTATTTACTATTTTCTTATGATTTACTGTAGTTGTAACATGGTAACCAAGTTCCCAAAAGGTTTTAGTTTACCAATTAGGCCAAGATCAGCCATGGATCCACGCTTTGAAGCTGTCAATGTCTCAGAGGCCTCAGAAGTTGGGTACCCTGGCTCTCTTTGATGCCTTTTGTCCCTCTTGCTTATTTTTCACGTCAAAATAGAATTTTAAGCTTCAAGTGAGATATCCACTATGGGTGTACCAAAAGTGCATGTAAGAATACCATAGTATTAAGTTCCCAAAACATGCATAACACTATTCTTAGTGTATATGTAACATGGGATTTCTCACATTCCCATTATTTTGGCCTGAAATGGAGAAAAACAAAAGTTTTCACGGATCTTTTATGTGGTATTGAAGTATTTTCCATATTACCAGCTCAAAGAGTTAATTTGAGCTTATTCACTCTATGGAGCTACCCTAGGTGAATTCTTGTGTAGAATCCAAATCTGGCGTTAAATCCATGGATTTACTTACTCAATAAAAAGTTATTTATCTTTTCTGAAATCAAAAATGATGAATTTTGAATATATGCATGACTTACGGGTTATGCATAGTTCAGAATTTATCTTTAAGATGATTGTGGCCTGTTTGGGTATGTAAAATATACCTCAAGGCTCACAAGAATAGTGAAAACAATTATAAAATACTTTAAGGAGGGCAGGATCAGGTATAACTGAAATAGATTTCCACAAATGATATTTATGTGTTCAAAAAAAAGAATCTAGATGTATGTAGAGATTTAGATCCCACTTTATGAAATTGATTTTTAAAATAATTAATATCCAAAAAACTCACCTTAGTGGCTGAAATCCTTGAGGTATTTTCTTCATGTTAAGTTTATTTGGCCTTGTTTGAGAATTCTGTTGTCGTGCCGAAGCGGCTTTTCAATGTGTTTTCTTGGGATTGGGGCTTTTTGTATTCATATTTCTTTCTTTTACTTGCATTTTTGAAGACTTCCCCTTTCTTTGAGGGATCTGTTTGTGCAATTTTCAATTCTGGATGGTTGAGATTTGTTTTTCAAAACTTTGGCAAGTGAAATTCAACCTCTTGATCCCTCTTTCATTTATGTATTGATTTTGTGTTTGAAGAATTTGTGAGATTTAAGGTTCATGTTTCTCATTGATATTAGTTGTGAGTGATGCGGGAGGTTCCTAATTCTTCAATAAAGAAAAATTTTGAGGAAAATGAAAGGTTAAAATAAGATCATGATTTAAAATTAACATATTGAAATATAAAAAAATTGGTGATATGTTCAGAAAAAGGGAAAAATTGGAAGATTATCATGTGACAATTACCCCACCTTTAACATTTAGATTGACAAAATAAGGTCACACACAGGAAGGATAGTGTAGGCTGACCTGGGTCAGGTCACCCATTTTCGGGTGGTGCTAAGAGAGAAACAGTTGTATTTTGGTAGCTCATCCACAAAGACTCTCTCTAACCAAAGAAAGAAGTTTTAAACTAGTTGAAAAGCTATTTCTTCAAGACATACTAATATTTTTGAAAAAACTACTTTTTTAGTATTTTTTCAAACAAAATCGTTTTTGTGATAAAACTAAACTTTTATCAGAAAAACTAGTCTTTTCAAAAAAAAACATTCTTTCAGAAAGGCTATTTTTCTTCAAATAAATATTCTCTCAAAAAAAAATATTTCTTCAAAAATATGTATATTCTTTTGACAAAACCTATTTTCTCAGATAAAATAGTTTTCCAATATAACTTTTTCTTTAAAAAAAGCTAATTCTTTCTCAAAAAAAATATATTTCTTTTAAAAGAAACTATTTTTTTCGAAAAAAAATACTGTGTTTGCAGAAAAAAATAGATTTTTTCAACAAGAAAATATTATTTTTTCAAAAAAATTATTCCTTTCTGAACAGAACTTTATTTTTTCAAAAATACTGAAACCTCCCAAGAAACTTTTTGAAAGAGTAATTTGTTTTAAGAAACCTAGTTTCTCTCAAAAGATTCAATTTTATTCAGATTCAATCATTCAATTTAAAGCTCTAGCTTTCCAACATTAAACCAATTTTTGGGCAAAAATAACCAAAGGATTCCAACTTAACAAAAAAAAGTTTTTCTGCTAATCAAAGTTTTTTTCCAAAAGATTCTGAGTCTTTTGTAGAAAGAAGGATCTATTTTTGTATAAAATTTCTTTTTGCAAATTTTTTTCAATATTACCCAAAGCAAATAAATTCTCCTTTCCAAAGAACAACCTCAGAAAAATTTGTTTCAGTTCCACCAAAATATTAAAAAACTATAAGGAATCTTAGATTATCACAGAATCCGTAAGATTCAAAAATTATCATTTGATGGTTCAAAAAGAAAATTTGTAATTATGACAAAAAAATCTGATTTTTACTTTCTTTGTATCACACTTTAAAGAAAAAAATACCTATTTATTAAGGGTGTTGGTAAACACATGTAAGCTTTTAGTAAAAACACGTAAGCCCTTACGTGTTTTTACCAATTTATGGTAAAAACATGTAAGTTTCTGGTAAAAACACGTAAGTGACCTTAATTTTCAAAAAAAATTCCTCAGGCTCAGTTTTGAGGATTTTTTTAATTTTTTTTTGCCATATTTTTCCCGACTTGGCATGTCAATAAGCACAGATTTTTTTTAATTTTTTTTTTTGCCAAATTTCACAAATTTGGCCAATATGCCAAAATGGCATATTTTTTTCAAAAATTCATTTAAAATCTTCCCACTTATGAATTTACTTAATTTTTTTTTAAAATGAAGGGTTCAATGTGAAGAATAAAGCACCAGAATCCCATAATTCTGGGAATTTTTTTGGTTGGGACAAGTGAAGGCGCAAAAAGGGGTTTTTTTCAAATGTTTTTTCCCGTCATTGCAATATGCCTATTTTTAAAAGGTGAATTTAATAACTTCCCACTTATGAATTTCCTTCATTTTTTTTTTAAATTAAAGGGTTCAATCTGGACAATAAAGAACCAGAAGCTCATGAATTGGGAAATTTTTTTGGGTGGGACAACAAGTGAAGGCGCAATGAGTGTTTTTTTTTAACTGTTTTTTCTCTTGTGTGTAATATGAATATTTTCAAGTACAAAAGTTCCAAAAGGTTGATAAAAATGAGACTGAGGTGGGATTTAAGCAATAAATATGACTGCGGAGGGGGATAATTGGCATAAATTGTATATACAAAAATCATTCAATCATAATCAACCTCCAAAATAGTGGGTTTTTTCTGAGAGGGGGGAGGAAGATTGGACAAATACAACATTCTGTGTTTCTTAAATTTATCAGCCCACCCCAGGGCTTGTTTTTGGGCATGAATCTCCCAGCTCACAGTAATGGGGGGGACTGAATAAACTTTAGAAATGATGATGTCCAAAGGAACAAAATGAGCACAACTATTCAAGAAGCAGATGAAAATGGGGGGATTATCATTTGGAGGACAGAAATAAGGGAAAAAAGAAAAAGATTGGGCTGTGGAATAAAAGAAAACTGGTCTCTTATACTTATTTGCAATTGGATCCCCCATGTCAGGCATGGACATCCACTTGCTTTTTGGAGCCTGGCCAACATCTTCATACCATTCAATTCTTTCCAAATAAGAGGATACTGAGGGAATTAAGGTGTTCATGGCTTCATAAAGATCTTGATTTTGTTGAATTTCTTCAGCCAAGTCACCTCTGACATCAGCCCATTGATCTTGAGTCTGGTAAATGAAGTGGGATACTGTTCTGTAGCCACAGTTTCCATCACCCTGGACATTGATGGCCTTGAAGGTGTATTTCAATATAAACTTGGGCAAGTCTTCTGAGCCAGTTATCTGATAAAATAAGTGCAAAAAATGAATAAATATCAAAATAAACAACATAAAATTACATTAAAAAGAATCAGAAACTCACAAACAGCTTGGAGCATTCATCACTTGTGTGATAGTTTCTTTGACAATGCTCACAGGTCAAGTCAATTGCATCATAGATATTCAAACTGGTGGCAGGCTTGTGTGATTTTCTTTATAATGTTTTGCTTCCAATTGCCAATCTTCTTGACCTTCTAAGGGTTACTTCTGATTTATTTAATTCAGTTGCTGAGGGTAGTGAATCTGATGAACTGATGGATTTAGATAATGAGTCCTCAGAATCTTCAGAATCTTTAGATGAGTCCACTTCCATAATTGGAGAGGGGACATTTGACTGGGATCTTGAAGTTGTTGTGCTGGTCACTTTTGATGGGGGTCTTCCTCTTCTCTTGGATTGACTTTCAATAATTTCAAATCTTGAAGGTTCTCTTTTGTTTTTATTCTTGGCTCCTTGGGGTCTTCCACGGATATTCTTGCATTCTAGAGGGTCTTCATAATATTGATCATCCTCTTGACTCTTGGGAATTTGATCAAATGGGACTTTTCCAGTCAAAACATCTTGAAAATGTTGGAGTATTGGAGTGATTTCTGCCATTGGTCTTTGGAACAGGTCTTCCCCAATGTCTTCAAATATTTTCTTGGCTTCATTCTTTCTTTCTTTTTCAACACTTTGATCATCACCTTGAAAACCAGTCTGAGAAGAATATGACAAATAAAATCAGTTAATAAGAAAAAAAATAATAAGAAGAAATTCAAAAACCCTCATAGGCAAATTCGAATGCCATTGAGGATGGAAGTCTGATAATTCAAGCCTTTGGCCCTTGGCAAATGCCTTTTGGGTCTTATGCTTGCAAGGAATGCCTTTATAATTGTTGTATTTGTTGGTGCATTTTTCATTTGGAGGAAATTTTGTTTTGAAATTTTCAAAGGCAATCTGAAGAGCATAATGAGACACCTTGCCATTGAGGGCACAGATGTGTGGAGGAAAATTCTTGACATGGACAATCATTTCTTTGGAGATTCTGTTGATAATTTTAATAAATTGTTTTCTGAATGCCATGTGGAGTGCCCTGACTACCTCCAGGAGAGTACCAGTGGACTTTTGTAGCCAAAGTTTAACCATGGCATGGGCACCTTCAACTATGGAGGTGGATCCCACACCCAGGTGGCAATGGTGGTTGGTCCAGGCTGGCACATAATACTCCTTTAGAGGAAGCCAGGTATTTTCCAAATACTGCAAGACCTCAGCATTTTTAAATTGCTTTTGAAGCTTCTTCCAGTTGTCTTTGAAAGACTTTTCAGTGGGTGAATACATAAGCTGAGAAAAGAATCCCAAAGTCATTAATAAAGACAATAATAAGAAAAAAAGTGAAATAAAATGAAATAAAGTGAAGAAGTATATTACTTGATTCCAAAGGCCCATAAAATTTTCAAAATAAGTTCCATGACCAATTTTCTTCATGCAATGAGCAGATACATCCTTGTTGATGTGCCAAATGCATAGCATGACTTTGGAGTCTGGGAAGAGCTTCTTAATAGAGTTTTTCAAGGCCAGATCCCTGTCAATAACAATAACTGGAGGGGGAACAAGATTGGTGTTGTTGAGGACCTTTTCAATGTATTGATTTAATGCCCAAGTATATGAAGTTTCATTTTCATTATTCATCAAACAAAAAGCCCCAGAAAAGGTCTTATTTGTTGAGCTGAATCCAACAATATGAAAAAGGGGCATTTTGTACTTATTGGTTTTATAAGTACAATCCATAAGAATGACATGAGGAAAGCCATGAAGAAGTTTTATGGCCAGGGGGTGAGTAAAAAACAAGGAGGTAATGTGTCCCTCAGAATCCCTTGCAGAGGACCAAACAAAATTTTCTTCTTTGAGAGTGTCAATAAGAGCATCAATGGGCCTTCTGCCTTGCAGTTTGTCTTTCTTGATTTTCTTGACTTGGTTATAAATGTCTTGAAGGATTACAGGCCTGTCAGACTCCCTCTGGCTGCATAATTGGGCCTGAATTTGCCTTGGCATGAGCAGTGAGTCAGACATTTGAGCAATTTGGGATGTTTCTTGCTCATTGAATTTCCTGAAAGCAGGATGTGCCATGATATTTTCAGTGGCATCATGGCTATGTTCAGGATTTTTGACTTTAAGAGTCCAAGTGGTACTCTTGGCATATTTCCTGGCATAAAGTCTAAAAGGACAGTCAAGCTTTCTTGAGGTGACTGTTTTGGAGGGGCTTTTGTTGGGATTTGGGGTGCCAGACCTGTCACAACATATTTCAATTTGGTTGTGGGTCATATTGGACCTCAAGGTGGACACAGCATACCCCTGAGCCCTGGCAACATTATGCACATGTTGCCAAAGAAGCTCAAGGGTCTGAAATTCACCTTCAGTGGGGGGTTGAAGCATTTTTTTAATGAGAATTATGTATAAAAGTAAAAAAAGGGGGATTTGGGGGATTTGGAATGGGGTAAGAACCTTTTGAAAGGTGAAAAAGAGGTGAAAAAAGGTGTGAAAAATGAACAGAAGTGGTTAAGAGTGACAGAAAGTGGTTTAAATGTGGGATTAATTGATGAGGGATGGTGAAAAATTGAAAATTGAGAGGCTTGAAAGCAGGTTGTTGTGGTGGAAAATGCAGTCTTTGGGGGAAAAAAAGAAAAAAAAGTGTGAAAAGCTTTGCAAAATGGCTTTGATAATGCTGTTTTTCCAAAAAAAAAAACAATGGTTTGGGGTGGGGATAATGTGGATTATTGGGGTGTTTGAGCTTGTTTGTTTTTTTGGGGGGGGCTGGGCAAAAAAATCTGAAACAATTTGGAGTTAGAGAGATTTTGTGGGGAAAAAACCTCTTTTGGGCATGTTTTGGCCCAATACAGGCCCAATGGTGTTTCATTTTTGATTAAAAATGGGCCCAGGGCACCCCTTACGTGTTTTTACTAAAAACTTACGTGTTTTTACCAAATTATGGCCAAAACATGTAAGTTTTTAGTAAAAACACGTAAGCTCTTACGTTTTTTTACCAATACCCTTTATTAATAAGAGAAATAGGCATTAATTCATCTCTGTGGAGAACATTATAATTTTGATCAAGAAACTCATAATTTAAAACTTCTTTTTCACAATAAATTTTCCAAAAATGAGAAAAAATATATGAAATATATATTATTTATTGAATTATTTATTGCTTCAAATTATTTGACCGTAAAAAATTCATCTTATTCTCCTCCATTCCTTATTAGTATCACTGAATATACTTTCAGTGATCTTAATCATTGGGATTAAATTTTTTTCTCTTAAATATTTGGAGTATTTCATTTATTTGAGCTTCTTGAACAAAATATAATTCTTAAATTCAGTATATTTTAATCACACCAAAAAATTCAACAGCTATCATCTAATGAAAATTTTCCTCATTTATCTCAAAGACTTTTCAAAAGTATCCTCAAGTGAAAATTAATTACCATTATGTATATTAAAGGCAGTGAAAACTTACTTATTAGAAGCTAAAGCCTCTAGAGTTAAGCTCAGAAAAATTTGGCTTTCATGTTATGTTTAATTTGAAATAAATTTATTATTATCATTAAGTTGAATTTTTAAAGAAAAAAAAACACTGGATTTCTACCTAATAGGAATAAGACAATAATATGGAAGTGATATCATGAGAGAAAATAAGTTCAAATATTAGGAAGAAAGGGAGTATTTTAAAGAATCATCCTGGTCATAAGGTGTGAATGGTCATAAAGTTGCACCAAAAAATACCTGTTTTATTACTTATTTTAATTATTAACAAATAATTTAATTAAATTGATTCAATTTTGCTTCAAATAATAATTGAATTTTCTATTATATAACTATTATAAAGATTATCTTATAGTAAAATAAGAAATTGAGGAATATGACATAATAACTCAAAAACATTTTTTATCAAGGAATAATCATTCCAAAAACACACCTGAAAATATTTCAATATATCATATATTCCTTGTAGACTCAAAATAATGCATTCACATAAAATTGATAGTTAGTGAAGAAAAATCTCTTTTATTCAAAAAAAATATGAAAGATGTTGTAAAAGTAATATTCTGTGGGGCTATAAAAATCTATATAACAAAAATATCTCAATATTTATCATGGATTCAATTTTTAGCAATACTAAAGGTACTCAATGATGATTGTTTTAATATCCATTTCAAGTGGTACTGAGCTGATATTATTCAAGAAACTTATTATGATTGATGTAAACCATTAGCTATAGTCATATTTTATGTATTTAGGTATACTCAATTGTCCTGAATCTTAAAAAAGAGGGGTCTGGATCCCAATGACATAAAGCCACTAAGTACTCTTTTCTAATAATTTTATAGATTGGACCAGTTTGAATAAGCTTAACTATAAGCTGATATTATTTACCAATGTGACTAAAAATCACATTTTTGTTTGAAACTTTTAATTGTTTCTATAAAACTCTTGATAATCTTACTATTAATCAAAGTTACTATAGCTGTTCTTATTAAATATAATAAATATTTTTATCATAACCACAGATCACCAATCAATTTCTTGACCATTTATTATTCTTTTTATACA
Organism: Austropuccinia psidii; assembly: GCA_023105745.1. NCBI lineage: Eukaryota > Fungi > Basidiomycota > Pucciniomycetes > Pucciniales > Sphaerophragmiaceae > Austropuccinia > Austropuccinia psidii. Next base: position 65,622,362 of record JALGQZ010000005.1, read on the forward strand.
CTAGTGGTTATTATAAAAGTAAGAAAAACTTTTCTACTAAAATCAATTAGAAAAATATTTGATAATGAAACTTCTTATTAAAATGATATCAAATTATTTTAATAAATAATTATTGTGAATTCTTGAGGAAAATACAAAAATTATAGAAAAAACCTTAATAATTTAAGAAATCACTCACTATTACTCCCAAAATAGCATGAAAAAGATTTGATAGAGTGATTTGACAGATTATTTGTGGATTTAAAGGATCAAAAGTTGGTTCAAAACAGTGATAGAAAATTTTATAGCTTAAAACTATTGGAAAGATTAAAATTCTTTGATTTCATGTTCTTCTTATTTATTTTGAAAGAGAAAAATTCTTTGAAATGATTTCAACTAATACCTACTTATGGTATCAATTATTAAATTGGATTATAAGATTATATTTTAGAAAAAAAGTGATATTAGGCTTCTTTTGAATCTACAAAAGCTCACAGAGTCATTAAATGTAGAAAATTGAGAAAAGGGTTACCTTTATTGGTTTATTTATTAAATCACTTTTAGTCACATACAATTATCATAATTACTTAATTAAGTCTTTTTTCATGGCTACAAACCCATTTATGATTGAGAAATGGAATATTTGATACTTTAAATCTTCTTTTATTTTGAAATTAACACCGTTTTCTCAAGCTTATCAATGTCATTGGAAATTAAATCTTGTGTTTTATTTTCTTTGAATTGTTTGAGATTCTGTCTTTCACATGGAATCATCAAAGATGGACTATAAGTAAATCTTTCAATTTGAACTATGAAGCTATAGTTATTTTTTGTTTCAGTGTTGATTATAGATTTCTTCACTTATACTGAAAGCTTCAGAAGGATTCATTGATAATTTTATTTTCAAAAAAAATTCAATTTTTGCCTCATTTTCTATGTGGTATGGGCAAATCTCATAGATACAACTGGTTTCCAGGAATTAGTTTCATGGATACTAGTCCCAAAGGGTTTCAATTACTATTTTTAGGTTTATCCATTTAAAATATTTGAGAATGGACTTTTTTTCAGGATTCAGAGTATCTTGTTACCTCCTTTTCATGTCAAAATAGAGGCTTATTTTCCATTTTCTAATGATTTAATGGGATATTGACTTGGTAAAAAGGTTCCAAAAAAAATTTAATAAACCAATTGGACCATTATCAGAAATTTATCCAACTTTTTGATCTACTAATTCCTAAGAGTCCTCAGAAGTTGGGTACTCTGGCTCTCTTTGATATCTTTTGTCCCCTTTAACTCTTTTTTACATTAAAAATGGTAATTCAGTCTTCAAGACTGATATCCACTATGGGTTTACCAAGAATTTATGTAATAATGAAGTAGTTTCAAGTGCCACAAATATGAATATCACTATTCTTGGTGTATATGTAACATGGATTTTGGACAATATCATTATTTTGGTGTGAAAATGCAAGAAATGAAGCTTTTCACAATTCTTGTGTGTGGTATTGATGATGAGGTGTTAAGCTATTTTCCATATTACCACCTCATAGAGTTAGACTGAGCTTATTTACCCTATTTAATTACCTAGTTAAGCTTTTGTGTATAATCCAAGTCTTGTCTTAAATCCATGGATTTATCTATTAAAAAAAACTTATTCATTTTCTTCTGTATGAAAAAAAATTGGATATATAGATGACTTATGTGTTATGCAAATTCAAAAGGTTATTTTAATATCAATTTTGTCCTATTTGGGTATGAAAAATATACCTCAACGCTCACAGAAAGTAAATTAAAAATACAAAATAATCCTTAGCTTTTATATAATACTTTGCAAATTATCTTTTTTATTCTAAAAAATGTTTTCAAAATTATTATAGCTTTCATCTTATCTTGATTATTTGAGATTAAATATTTTTTCAAATACATACCTTAAAATATTCAATAATTAAGACTTTTTTCTAAGATCTTAAGCTTATAAGACTCCTTAAAATATAATCAAACTATACCTTCATTTTTGGAATTAACAATATCTATTGAGATATCTGAGTTTAAAATTATTTACAACTTATTTATCATTTTCTATAATATTACTCTTATTTCTCAAATAATTATGTGTTTTAAGAGCTTAACTTCATATAAATTAGTCCAGAAGGGGTTTTAATGAGACTTTTCTGTGTTCTGAAATTAAAAATTTATATTAATTGAAAATATGAGTATTTCAATTTCTAATTACTTTAATTTCATATATTTCAGAACTAATTCATGATAAATTTTCATTACTCGATGAATTAGGCTCTTCTTTTTTATTTCTAATACTTTAAATATATTGTGAATATTATTACATATTTAGAAAATTATGCATATTTCAAGCTCAGATATACTTAAACTTTTTGTTGACTCTGTCTCTCTTTAATTTTTGTTTTTATCAACTTTGCCATTCTCAAATTGAGAAAAGCTCAAGAAATGGATTTTTACTTCATAAAATTGGGTTAGATATCTTAGAAAGAAATTTAATGGTGTACTAAACTGTTAAAGAAGCTAATTATTCAGGTTTTTTAAATCTATTCAAAGAAGAATTTAACAAAAGCACATATTTCATTCCCTTAAGACTTGCAAATGATCCATCAAGACACACATTCTTTCAAAAAAAAACCAGTCCATGGTCAGGAATATTTTAGATTTTATTTCATTTGAGAAAATTGTATTATGAATTTCAATTAGTCTTCCAAAAGTCAAATTGGTTTTTTAATATTTCTTATCAAAAAATTAACCTTTTAGTTAAGTCACACCCTAAGCTTTCAGATAATTATACCAAATTTTCAAAACCTTCTAAAACATATTCATACACTTCAGGAATTATCTCATACATAGCTATTTATGAAATTTTTTATCTTATTCCACACCAATGCATCAATCACCCACCAATTTATTAGTAAGGAAATATCTTTTCTATTTCTAATAGTCAATTAAGGAAGTTATTTTACACAACATCAAATTAATTGAAAATCCTTATAGATATGATAGAGTATGTCCATATGTTCTAGACCTGTTCACATTATAAATAAAAAAACATTCTTTAAGAATGGTGGTGTTCCTTTGCCACCTTGGCTACAATGTTGATGGGACTTCAACTTAGTGAATGTAAAATATCTTTGGATTATTCTTTGAGAAAATATTTTCATCTACCTGTCACTTTATTGAAACAATCTTTGAGATTTAAAATATATTTATATCCTGGCCAAACTATCAAGATAATCTTGGAAGCTATTGGGTGATTCAAATGTATTGATTGCTCAAATGTTTTGATTTTGTTGAAAACACAATATCAGTAATTTAAAATCCAGAACTTGATAGCTATTACCATCATCATTGGAAAAGGAGTTAATATTTTGAATTATTTTCATAAGTGTATTTTTTATTATTAGTTCTATTCTTAGGTATTCTTTGGATGTACAGCTTGTTTGAGATTTCAACAAGAAGTTTATTTCAGTTCATTATTTACTTCCTGACCCATGTCATGACTCTGGAATTTTTTTAATATGGGCTTTCTTCAAAGGCGATTTCAGTACTTCTCAATACATGAATATCTTGTAGCTGATGTGGAATATTCTATCACATTCTTTGTTGAAACTGCATACTGTAATAATTCACTTCCTGATCCCCCAAAATCAAGCTTAAATTTATGCCTTGCTTGTTTAAGGATATTAATAAAACATTAAATTGGAGTTTTGGAAGTCAGGTGCTCCATTGTTTTTGAAATTAATACTCAAATAAGGAAAATAAATATGTTTGATTCCAGGGTTAGTCTCTTTAGTACCCTGAAAACAGTAAATAAAAGCTAGCACTAGGAGTGAGACACAGCAAAAATGTTTGAAATTAATTTAAAGGCTTTATTGTTATGAGTGACAGTGGTAATGATTCTATTGAGAGCCTTTGGTGCATAATTTAAATATCAATTTACAACCAATTCTAAAGAAGTAATTGATAATTTCAATGTTATCAAAGGTATTCTTAGAGTAATACTGTTGGAAGACCATTTTACCCCCAAAAATACTAAAATAAGATGATGGGGTCCTTTTTCTGTGATAAAAAGTCTTCTTTTATCCCTTTTGAGGAATTTGAAGGTCTTTTAAGCTCTTCAAATGTCTTAATAGCTACAATATTTACTTTTCAGGATTAATTGGGGCTCTATACAATCAATTCTGATGTCAATATAGCCAGAATTGTGGTTATGGGACCACAAATGATCATTCGGCATAAATAAAGGGTGAAAGAACTGTTCACAGTCCCTATCAGAGCTGTTATGAATCATAAAGAGCTCTCTGATGACCAATATTAGTCATTTTGGGCTGTTTTAAGCTTTAAAATACCATTTTTTCAAGTATCAAACCAGTACCGGGTGGTACATGTCAGGTACAGACCAGTACTGGTCAAAAAAACTTCTAACCCAGATATCTAAGCCAATATTTTAGATATTAAGATGATAGTAGAACATAATTGAAGAGCTTAATTAGATTTTCAATTTAGTCTCCTTTATCTTTACCCTTCTCAGAAATAGCAGAAGCTATAAGTGTTTGAATTATTTTGATGTATTTTTTTAAATCAATAAGTGGATTCAAAAAATTCCAATTCAAATATCTCTGTCAATTTTTTGGACATAAGAGTAAAAGTTATGTTTTATTTAAAGGATTTATGGGCTTTAAAATCATATATCTCTTTCAAAAAATTTGTATGAATATATGGCAAAGATATGGGGTTTTATTTATATTACTATTTTCAAAAATATTGTATTTTGTTGAAAACCCATTAAGTAAAGGTCTCTTGGCCAATCTCAAGGATAAAATTTTCTAAGGTATCTCAAATGAAAGTTATCACTCAGATATTCACTTTTGCTCTACTTTTGTACAGATTTAACAAGCCCTCTGAGACGTTTGAAAAATTTTCTTTGGGTCAAAGGTATGAGTAGGGTACTTCTGGAAGTAGAGGTGCTAATGGAAAACTGATTACACTACTGAATAGCTCCCACTTATATATATTCAATCATTATAATTCCATTTTCATTCGGCTTGCATCAAATATACATAGGTTGGATGAGAGTTGAAAGTGAGTTTTTTGCTTATTTGGTATTCATCTAATCTAAAATCAGTTATATCTTTACTTGTTCTTATTCAATCTGTATAGTAATGTTACATTCTTAATTTGTGAATTTCCCCCTTTATAGCTATACCTGTGGGACCTTTATTGGTTCAGTATTTGCTATGCTATTATTCATAGTATATTTATGCGATTCTGGTGCTCTGTTTGCAGTCACAGGATTACATTTGAGATTAACAAATGGTGTGTTCTTTGTGTTTTTTCACAAAATTTACTTTTATATATAAAAGATAGCTGGGCTGAGATTCACAATGAAGAGGAAGAAAACTTTCAATTTATTACTGAAACCAGGAATTCTAAATCTGAAGAGCATTATTTTATTTATGCTGTACAACCAAGGACTGTTATATAGCCTTACCATCCATATTTTTGAATTTCTCGAAGCTTTATTTTTTTTATCATTTTAATTATATTAATAAATAATAATGTATCATAATACTAGGTTTTTATGAGGTATAAGAATCCAATTACATAGGGGGAAAATTTCTAAAAATTAATCACTGCATACATCTTCCTTTAAGTCTAGCTCAGCTATTTCCTCAAAAAAAATTACTTACTTTATAGGTAGTTGAGCTGTAAGGCCTAAAAAAGTATTAATGCTATCCTTGATGGAAGATAAGATTTTATCTTGATATTTTGAATATTTGGAAATTATTTCCACTGCACAATAAATCTTTAAGAATTGAAATCCAAATTTCTTATAAGGAAAGAAAAGTCACCTTTTTGAGCTTCTAATTTTGATCAACTAGCTTCCCAGTAGCTCTATCTGTTGGTAATCACACTTAAAAGGTAGAAGAATTTAAAGCCTTATCTTTATTTGATTTGGAGGCCAGTTTGAATGTAAAATCTCATTATTAATTCTCTTGATTGTGTGTTTGGTGACTAAGTGATGGACCTTTTGATTTATGGATCTTATTTTTTATATTGATAGAGAAACTTTCCAAAAGAAGTTAAAATTGGTGACCTACAATATTTAAGACTATTTATATTTTCTCTTGCAATTTAATTCATTGGTTTAAATCCTTCTCAATCTCAATATTTTGTTCATACCTACCAATTATCTCAGTTTTTGAGGAGTTTCTGCATCATAATGCATTCATGAGTCCACAAATTGATAATAAGTATGTATATTGAGAAAGGCAATTTAAAATATTTTCTTCACAGATAAAGATGTTTCAAAGAATGGAGTAAATAAATCTAAAGTTAAACAATATTCTCCAGAATCTAAAATCAATACTTTACTTTGAAATAGATGTTTTTTACTCTATCATGATTCAATTGCAATTCTTTCCTGATTGATGGAGGAATGAAAAAAATTTAAAATTTATCCAAGTGTTTTTTGATTCTAAATATTGAAGACTTTGATTTATTAACCATGAGTTTTTGAGCTTGATTCTTATTTTCTATTTTATATATTCTTTTTTTCCTTAGGTTCCTAGAAGCTCTATATATGGGATACACTCAAGATATTAGATTTGTGTTAAATTCCAAGTAGATAGCTAGGGTTTGCAAGCCAAATTGCTTAAAAAATTTGGTTTCATTTTAAAGGATGAAGATATTTCCACAGAGAGGAAATGGCCAAGAGAAATTTAGAGAAGATAAGTAAAAAAATAAGCTTATTATTAACATCTATTTCAAATATTGATTTTGAGCTAGAGAGGCCAGAGCACTGGTGCGGAATTTCCTGATACCACAGGCTTAGTGGAAGGTTAGAAGTGATATTGATGGCTGTTACTTAGTAATTAAGTATCATATTTTTTATTCAGGTTTATATTTGGTGAGATGAATATAATAATAATGGATTTTTGGGATTTATTTGATTATTCTGAGTATAATTAAATCTTAAAGGATTAAGATGATGAAATAGAGAAAAAAATGGATGTGAAAAATTTTGATAGGATCAAGAAAAACTAAAAAAATACTTAGTGAGTCATAAGTCATTTTTACATAAATTCTGAGCTAGAGTGGCCTGAGCACCAGTCTTGAATTTCCTGGTACAAAAAGCTGAGAAGAACGCTAGAAGTGATTTTGAGGGCTGTTAATCATTAATTTAGTATCATATTTTTATTCAGATTTACTTTTGGTGAGATAAATATAAGATTTAATTATTTTTTTCTTGATTTGATTTTTTGGATTAGAATTATGATTCTAATAAAGAAAGCTATTAAAAATTTGGGGTTCAAAAGAAAAATTAGATGAGGTTTTCAAATATACTTTAAAGGGTGAAGATGATTTGAAAGAGAGAATAAAAGCTGAGATAAATTTAAAGAAGATAAAGAATAAAATAATTAATAATCAATTCATATTTGAAATCTGGATTTTGAGCTAGAAAGTCCTGAACACTGGACTTGAGTTTTCCAATAACAAAGAAGCTTGGTAGAATGCTAGAAGTGACTTTTATGGCTTTTAATAAATAAGTGAGTATCAGCTTTGTCTTAAAGCTAGGAGATAATTAAATAAGAATTAAATTTATGAATATTTTGTATCAGTACCCAATTGCATTTTTCACCACATAAGCTTTAATATTAATATCAAATATTATATTCCCTCAAAATATATTAGCCCAGTGGGTTGCTCTTTGAAATATAAGACCTAATACTTAGAAACAATCATTTTACAGTTTTATTTCTCTCAGAAAAAAAGAAAAAAAGTTTTCAATCTTCATTTCTAGAAAAAAAGACATAAAAATAAATATACTAAGAGCTTTGTTTGTACATTATTGCTAACAAAATTCTGACTTCTATGGATATTAAGAAAAATTAATTAAGCTAAAAGAGCTTATTTTGGAAATAATACCCCTTAAATTTTTTCTAGCTCATAAAGAGGTCAATTTGAGGATAGAAATGTCATCATAGGATAATAGCTTTATTTTTTCAATGCAAGTGTTTTATCCTTTTCCTTCTCTTAGTGATATAATTTAAGATTTCATATCTTTTTCTTCTCTTAAAATTCCTTATCCTCTTTTTTAAATTTTTAATTTTCCATTTCCTATTTTTATTGAAGCTTTCCAAATTTTATTCCTTTTTCAGTTTCAGCTTCCGTTTATCCTTGTCACATCATTTTCTGATATACTATTGGATTTAAATTAGAAAAACAATCATCTTTGATTAGAATTCTGAATCATTTAGAGATTTTATAACCTGTTCTTGTTCATTATCCAATGCTTCATATTGACCAAAGGCAAGTGGTTTTTTTCTTTCAAAGGATTTTTGAACTTACATTTTTCCTATTGGATGCCTTTCTTTTTTGAATAATAATCCGAAATTTCATCATAATTTTGTGTCTAACCGGTGTCCTGTATTGAATGAGGCTCTGAATTCAAAAATATTTGGCTTCAAATAATCCTAATCTACAATATTCTGATTTTATGAGCTTTTTAACTTTTTCATAATTAAATTCAGATAGCACAAGTATTTTTTTACGTACTACATTTATATCCCCATGATACAAATCAAGCTACTATTCTTTATCATTCCTTTAATAAACAAAATAAGGACTTGGGATTGTTGGTAATTTTCTGGAAACCACCATAGGATCCAAGAGCTCCTCCCAGCTATTTTGTCAATAGAAATTCAGAAAGAGGTTGTGTAATTGGCTTTTGTCAAAAAATAAGATTGATTTCATGATAAGAGAGAAATAAAGCTTCAATATTTTCTTCAATTTAACTGATGCCTTTTTTTTCATCAATTTTATTTATTTGAATGTTGGTTGAGTATGATAAGCTCTGGACCTTTATATAATTTTCCTTATAAGCTTTGAATTTTCAATTAATTTTCTTGGGACTTAATTTCTACTTTGAATGTTTGTCTATCTTCAGTTGCTTTGAATTAATTGAATATCCGTGAATTTTTCTTTTAGTATTACTTCCAATATAATTTTAGCCATCTGAAACAAAGAAGCCATCATAATTTACCTTATTATTTAGCTATTTCTTAATTCTCTAATGATTGGTTTGTTTAATATGAGGTGTGTTTTCTTTGATTTGAATTTAGGGCTGGGAATTCTTGTTCATATAAATAGAAACTAGTTGATCTTAGTATTCTCAGAGAAATTCTGATAAGAAATTTGTTTGTTGTTTATTTCATATGAGAATTATTTAGCTAGGAAATAGTATGAATTGGAAGTAAAATAATACTTCCCGCAAGGCTGCGCTCTGAGCTTTAATAATGAGCTCTAGGCTAGATAATAAAAAAATCAAACCTTCATGTGACATTATTCTTGGATTGTGAATGTTTTTACAAAATCATGATTTTATCCTATGCCCCTCTACCATTTTACCTTTATGACTTGTGTACTCCAGTCTATATATGCAGGTTTTGATATTTTGCCCTTGGATTCTTGAGATTCTGTTGCATATAGTACAAGATTTTAGTAAATTGTGTGTTTTGCTTCAATTAATTTATACAAAAGGATGCATAAATGCATTTCCCAAGGAATTTTTTTGAGTGGCTGCTGCTCATAGATGAATCTCTGGCTGAACACGTTGCACGATTTGGGAAGCTGCCCAAACTGACTCAATTTGGTGCTTGGATTTTGGCATCCATCTTAACACATCCTTTAAAGAACACCACTGCGTCGAGAAAAAGGAGTTTTCCTGACAGCACAAGGGAGGAGTGTGAGCCCAAGGCCATTGTCTCAACCATGCTGGCAAGCCAGGGAACAGCTGAGGGCGTTGCAAAGATAAAAGTAATTATATATTGGTTCGATGAACCAATACCAGTAATTACACTGATAAGAACAGATACTACACTTGATGAGGTCAAAAATGAAAAACAATGCTTAAAAATAAGGTTCTTAAATTAAGGTAACTTATTTGTAATTCCAATTTAAAGCTACTGGTGTTGTTCTTAACTCCAAGTAGCTTTAATACTCATTTAAGTCAATTATTGTAAGTTTTAATATAAAATAATTTTATTTATATTAAATTTCATCACATGAACATCTTAAAAATAGAGTTTCAAGTAGAAATCTCTTAAACTCAATTTTTAATTAATTTTTAAAGAAATCTTAATTTTCTCTAACTATAAGTAAAAGAGTGATTTTCCAGGCCAATTACCAATAAAACCTGTTTTCAAAAGATACCTAAACTTTAATTTATACACAGATAACATTGAATTTTAAGATGTGTGAAATTTTCAAGCAAATGTCTCATCAAGTAAGGTGTCTCATTGAATTCATACTTTGACTTTTTCAAATGATTTTAATTTAAGCCCTGCATCACTTGTAGAAAAAATATCACATTGAAAGTAATAATTCTCAATTTCATTTAATGCATAGGATCACTATAATACTTTCATGAAAAATAAGAAAAGCTACCCAGCGCTTGAGAGCCCAGACTATGCCAAGAAGTTCCTTGTCATGAATCTCATGGTTGAGCTCTGCTGGAATACGCTTGCAGCTATAAAATGCAATGGGATTTTTTCCTGAGTCCAAAACCTGACTCAGTACAGCACCCAAGGCATAATTGGATGCATTGGTCTCCACAATGGTGGGTAGAGAAGTATCGGAGAAGTAGTGAAGGCCTTTCTGAGTTGGTGAAACTGACTAAGAGCTTCCTCATAGATGGGAAAACAGGAACCTTTCTGGAGGAAACTGGTGAGTGAACTAATCTGCTTTGAATAATTCTTGATGAAATGGCAGTAGAAATTGGCAAATCCAAGGAATGATTGAAGAGCCTTGAGGTTTCTTGGAGGTGGCCAATTGAGAATTTTCTGGACTTTTGCTTTTTCCATCTTGAGGCCCTCAGAAGAAACAATATAACCTAAATACTTTACACTAGAAACATTAAATAGGCACTTGGAGGCCTTATCAAAGAGGTTATTGGCTCTGAGTCTGGAAAGAACAGTGGACACATGGGTGGGATGTTCTTCCTCAGACTTGGAAAAGACCATAATGTCATCCAAATAAACCACAACATAAATATAAATAAGACCATAAAAAATGTCATTGACAAGATTTTGAAAAGAGGCAGGAGCATTGGTGAGTCCAAATGGCATAACCTAATACTCATAACTGGATTAAAATAGGTTATTTTTGATAATATAAATCTTTATTCTATAGCTTTTAAACAGATATTAGTAAAAACCCCATCATTTTTTCAAAATGAAATTTCCTTTTCAAAAGGTGCGTTTTTTCACGAAGTATAGAGTTTTCTTTAAAAATCCATATTTGGATAATCCAAATACCCCCTATTACTTCAATTTTCTATAATTGACTTATGTCTATCTTAATTCTCTTGTATAAAGTGCTATTTATTTTGCATACAATACTAATCTTCTATATTTTCTGTAGATAAAGAAAATCACTTATTCCAACAAGAGGCTTCAGTTATTTCTTTTAGAAATATATATCAAAGAAGTATATTTTTTAAATATAAGTAAATGAAAATAATGGTTAAAAATTAAAATAAAACAATAATTTATATTACTAATCTCTTTAAGCTTTTTTATCCAAAAATGATTTATTGAGGTATGAAACAACTGTGATTATTTGAAAAAAAATTGTAAATTTAATTTTGAATTTCACATTGTAGTAAGTGAAAATGTTACCCAGGATTAAAATCTTTGGGGATTTCATGGTTTAGCACAGGGAACTACATGGTATATATTTTGATATCTTTATTCAGGAGGTCTTTTCACTGATGTTCTTTTATCTAACACTTATCCATATTTAGAACATGTTTAGGCTTAAATACTGTAATATATGGAGGGTAGAGTTTTAATGTAATGTATTTTAAATGCCTTTTAGTACACAGAAACTGAAACCTGTATCAGTTTTGAAATTAATATTGATTTTATATTCTCAAAAGAGAAATTTTCAAGTATACAAATCCTAGTGGAGTAAGTATTAATATTGTTTCTTTCTTCAATTAGCTGAATATTTTGGTGATTTGGAGTAGTTTATTTCTCCCAAATTCATTGTTTTTTTTTGTTTTTTGAAAATGATTTTACTTAATTTTTGTATCAATTATAACTCTTTTTATTATTTGAAATTATTATTTTTTGAGTTTTTCTGTTTTGGAAAATCTAACAGCCTAAATATAGGCTCAAAACTGTCTGTGATTTTAGCTGTGTATTTCATTTTCCTCAAATTTTTTCTTATTTCAGTTGTAACCAGTTCAACTTTCCTTTGATTCAGATTTGAAATAAAATCTTATCCAGGAATGTTCCATTTAGTTTTTTATAACAGGATATCATAATATGCTAATATAAAGGGTTGAAATGCGGTATATTTGGAGTATGAATTCATACTGAAATACATTCTCTGTGCGGTAATTACCATATCAAAATTTCAAATACATAAAGTGATATGTATATATTATCATACTGCACTTAGTATAATACCTCACATGTATTGAGAATCTTTGGTAATAGGATTACCATAGAGTACTGGAGTAAGGATTGAAATACTGAAATTAAATATCCGTTTCAAAGTGCAATTTTTCTTATTTAAGCTAATTTTCTGAATTAAAATTAAAATATTATACCACATATAACAAACAGTGCACTTTATATGTAGTATTCATTCCACTATCAGTAATATTTCACAATATATAAAAAGAACTAGATACTATTAATCTATATTTATGATAAAGGTCCATTTTTGTTAGAACTACACTCATTAAGAAAATTGATATTTGATATGGTGTTAAAAGTAATAAATGCTTGAGTTGGTGGAAAAATTAAGCCACTGTCTGAGAAAACACTTTACCAAAGCATATGAGGCAGGTATGGAGAGATACCTCAATGCAATGGCCCCAAAAATGGGTAAATTTATATAGTGGATTTTCCTCTTAGATTTCAAAAATTGAAATAAACCTAAGTGTAATATGTTAAAATTAACTATATGGTACAGGTAAATCCTAAACTTCCAGTACAGAAAGACTTAATATTTTGATTCTAAAGGCCATTGATTCCCAACATGGCCCACAGCTTTGTATTTCTGACAACTTGAAAGAAATTGGGCCTAGAACTTGTCAATTTGCAATTTATAATAATGCTTGAGATTTTTTTGCTAATTAGTAATTTTGGTTTTCTTCTTTTTGGGGCTAGAAAAACTAAAAATTCAACCCATATTCTAGTCTCTTTTAGCTATTTGTTCAAAACTTTAGTAATATTTATTAGAAATTTTTTTTATCTCTTGTTGAATTGGGGGAAAAGGTATTTACAATTGATCAAGTTTTGAATTTCTATATTATGGATAAAGGAGGCAGTCTACTAAAGAATAATTTTAATTAACTTCTTATTTTATATACTCAGTAATATTTTTCACTTCTGTTTTGAAAGCAGTCACCCCATTGTGGTTAGTTTTCACCTCCCATTTCTCAAGATTGGATTATATGGTGTGATAAAATGGTAGCATCAAAATTTTTGTGGGTTTATTGCTCTGAAATTTACTACAAGAATCTCCTAATATCTGTAATAAGGCTTCTATATATTCCATGGAAGCCCAGGTCTCATTGGTTAGAGGATTCATTTCCAATTTTGGTGATTGGGTTTATAAAACAATGGAGAATTTCAGTTGGTGAGTACACTTGAATTGATACAGAAAATAATTCCAAAAAGTGAATGTAATACTGATGGGCATTGAATTGGGTTCTTTAGTAATATCTAAAACATTTTTGAAAATTTCACTCTGTTTTGGGGAGCTACAAATATGTGAACATAAATCTCATAATGCTCGCACAACATTTTTACCTTTGTTTGTGCCCCGAGTGGAATGCTCAGATATGTACTCATCCAACAGTTCTGGTGACATTTCATTGAATAAAGGTTGATATTTTTGGATTAAAAGCGAAATACCTATTTTTTGTGTTTCAATAGAAGGCTCGTTTAATGATAAATGAAACCCCGGTGTGGAATCATTTACCCTGTTGAGGTTCTTGATTATGGCTTATTGCACTCATTTAAGTGTTTGAAAGTAGCATTACTCATTTAAATTCAAAAAATTGCTCACCTTTATTGGACCCCTCTGTTGAATCGCCATATTTGTCTTTTTCAGCTAATAAGACATGATAAATGACTATGTAATTCTCAAAAAACATAATCTTATCTTCAAAGAGCGTTCATGTTGGCCTCTAAGCAGAGAACATTGGCTAAACCTCTCCTTTTTGAGCCAATTTATACCAAAAGTTCTAAGATTTTGTTTGAGGTGGGTTATCATCTTCATGCTGTTCATTTTTTTGTCTCAAACTATGAAATATAATTGATTTATAACCAATTGTTCTTTAAAACAGTCCCAAAAGAGCTGTGCAGATTTATCCCCAGTATGAGAGCCATGTAAGGACTCAAATTCAAATTACTTCAGATCAACCTACTGACTGACAGTTTCCAGATATGATTCATTGTAATCGCAGGTCCTCCAAAGCTCTATTGCTTAAAATAATATTTGGCCTCAAGGAAGTAACTTCAATTTGGCAAACAACTTGGCTTTAGCATCATAATACATGCAATTTGCAATGTTGGCCAATTTCTTACATTGGGGAAAATTGACCCAGGGCATCACAGAGAAGGCAATAATCAAACGTTCCAAACTATAATTTATTCTCAATTATACCCATGAAAATATTCTTTTGGAACACTTCTTTATGCTTTGTTGAATCATTAATGTTGAGTTTAGGATCAATTTCCCAGTAATTTAATCTTCCTTTGAAGCCATGTTGATTCTTTTTCCGATTGGACGAGTTCCTTCATGAGATATTAATATTCACCAATCAACTGTTTCATTTATGAATAAATAAAAACTTCTGTTAAGTCTTGTCCCATGTAAAATCGGGAAATTTCAACCAGAGCCAGATCATTAGTACCAACAATTCATCTTCACTGAAAACAAACACAAAGTACTCACTTTAAAATAATTTTGAGCAAAAGATTGACCCTTCTTATTAGGAGAGGGATTTGGATATTCAGTTTTTTTTATCAGATGAGCTTTCACTGATTAAATCATCAATTTCATTTCCATCAGAGTCATTTGTTGGGAGGATCAATAGAAACTGAGACAATCCACCTTCAGCCCCACTTGATAAGCTTGGGTGGCTAATATTATTCTGCAAGTAAGCTTTCCTCAGTTGTTTCAAATGAAGCTTGAGAGATTTTTTAGGCAGTTGTGGGCTTCCATGTGAAAACCAATGTGCTATATGACTATGAGAAAGAGAACCTGGTGGATCTGAAGTCAAATAGTTGGAGGTTGATGACTAACTAGAAGATTGACTATCTGTAGGGGTGTTTGTAGGATTTATTTTTTTATATTTTCAACGCCTCCTTCATCCAAAACTTTATTGATTTATTTCCAATTCCTACCCTTTGGATACTTTTTCATTGATTTCTATGTCAATGTGTATCATAATTGCAAGTACAATGGAATAGACATCTCAAAGATATTTTATCTGAACAATGAATCTAAAATTTTAATATAGCCTTGATTACCCTTGTATAAGATTGAATATAATTATTGAAAATGTTTTCATATCAATGCTCAAAAATGGTTGAGGTGGCAAATTAAATGGGGAAGATTCTTTCAGAACATGATGTAATTTTCCATTGCAGAGGTGGAAATGGAAGAGTATTTATTCTGAGGTGAAAGCTATAAGCCAGCTCATTTTATATTTTTAGGAGGGGTATATATATATTTATATTGGATAAAAGCTTAGGGGAACTGAATTTCAAGATAGATACCACTATAGACCGGGTTAAAATTGTTATGGGTAGAATTATGGAGAGATTTGTCCCCCATTGTGAGCCTGTGAGATATATATGACACACCCATAAGTCCACAAATATCTGTTTAGAAAGTTGATTTAGTCTTCAATAGACTTATCAAGTGTATTCAAAATAAAAAATAACAAAAAATAAGTATAGCTTTATTTTGGAGAAACAATGTTATAATTATTATGCCATTTTTGAATTCTACACCAAAAATAACCTAGGGTAAAACCAAAAATGGATACTTCTCATTTTATTAGAAGATTTAAGAATATCACAATAAAATTCCAAGTTTTTAATTTTTTTTTAAAATTGTTAAATTTAAGCTTAAATGTGGTTAATTTTAACATTTCATAAGGTTTATGCAGACTTACCAAAATTTTGGTTAAAATTGAGGTGTTGTGTATATTTACTGGATTGGCTAAGGATCTTCCATACAGGATGTAAATCCTGCATGAGGTCAGTTTAAAATGATTTAAGTCCATAGTATGGATTTAAATAGATAAAAGGGCAAACTCCATGCATAAAGGTGGGACAAAGGAAAAAAGCCAAATAGAGCCAGGGTACCCAGCTTTTGGATCTACAAGGACTCAATTAAGGCTTTCCACATGTATTGAAGTATTTTCAACCTTATTTAAACTTTAATATTAGACTTTGATCAAACATTAAAGATTAAACTGGTTTTATCCCTATTTGGGCAGGAATTACAAGCTGCAAAAGGGTGAATCCCAATATTCAAGCTGTTAATAAAGGTTTTAAGAACTTTCAAAGCATAAATAAGCAGAAACTTCAAAGTTATAAGTCTTAAAACCTTATCAAAAGTTAAAGTTTGGTGTTTATTGCTATTTTACATGGAAAAATAGCAATAACTTCAAAAATTTATTAAAAATCCAGTTTTCAATGGATTTTCTTGAAATTTGACACAGATTACAATTCAATGTTATCTGTTTATAGATTAAAGTTTAATTATAATTTTTAAGCGAGATTAATTTGTAATTAGCCTTGAAATTAATCTTTTGAATTATTATTAAAGAAAATTAAGATTTCTTTAGAAATTAATTAAAAATCAAGTTCAATATATTTCTACTTGAAACTCTATTTTTAAGCTTCTCATGTGATGAAATTCCATATAAAATAAATTTATTTCATATTTAAAATTAAAATAATTAATCCAAAAGAGGATTAAAGTTACTTGTAATTAAAAATAACACTGGTAAATTTAAATTGGAATAAAAAATAAGTTACCTTAAGTTAAGAGCCTTATTTTTAAGCATGATTTTTAATTTTTGACCTGATAATTCCCTCTATATCAATTATTATTAATGAGAGCTTCTCTGAAGGAATAAAAAGAGCCTTTACATCCCTTTTTTTGTCCATAAGCATCACTCAATCAATCATATCAGACATTTTTAAAAGGTAAAGTTTTATTAAATATCCAATATTATTATCAAAAGTATTTCCTAATTGTTCTATTTTATATAAATTTTAAATTAAATAATTGAAATAATAGAGTTCATATTATTGTTTTAATCACCAATAATAAATTTCATTATATAAAATTATTGTCTTGATATACCTTTGAAACCCACAAATTTCTCTTAAAAACTCTTAAATCTTATTTTATTAGAAAAAATTGCTTTTATCTTTCAAAGTATTTATTTTTGGCATGTTTTTAACTTATAAAAATTATTTATTATCATAACTGTTGTTTTTTAACTTATTGTATTGAATAAAAAGTATAAGTAAGTTTTCTATAAAATTCTATATCATTTTTATCTAGTATTAGTTTTTTTATATATAATTTCTCTATAAGATTTATATCTGCACAGTTGGTGTGATATTTATTCTATAAATAATATCTATATTATTAATAAGTGGCTAAATATTAATATTTTCCATGTATAATCATCTCATTAAGAGCTGTATACATTCTTGTTATTATAACTGTCAGTGACTATAATAATAATAGAATAATTATAATTTATCATAATTATTAAGATTTTATTATTATTAAAGTTTCTAATAATAATAAATTTCTCTTTTTTTATAATTATTTTTAATAATTATATTTCATTATATTATATTTTATACTGAGGAAAGTCATAGTACTCTTGATATTTGTTACTATTATCAAGAGTTTCATAGAAAAACCTTACACCCATTGTGTCCATTAGTACTATTCTTATTGGTTGGATTGCTGTTAAATGTCCATTTTTATGGTATAAATTTGGAACTAATTTTTTTTGTTTATCTTGAGTTCTTGAAAATGATGGGTAGGTGGTAACAGCCCTCATTCTTGAGAAATATGATAATTGGAAGAGAAATGATATTTGGATTAAAAAAAATGTGAGATTGGGTGTCAAGAAAAGAAATGTGTATTTTTCCAGGACTCAGTGACAACTGCACTACAGCATGACATTGGTAGTTGGAACCTGTAGTTACAGTTATTATTAAATTTGGAAACTTTTAGTATATGGATGTCAGCAAAGTGAATGACATGCTGTACTACTGCTGGAAGCGAATAGCAGTATTCACACTGCACATCCACCCTTAGCTACAACACAAAAAATAAGTGTTGTGAATATTATTGGCAACACTCAAATAGTATATGAACATTCCATGAGCTCAAATTTGAATCTCCCTTAAGGGAGAATTATTCTTCATTTTTTTATTTGGGGATCATTATTTCTCACTATTGTCTTTACAGAGATAAGATATATATATTTTAACTTCCAGTATGGTTTATATCTGTTTCTATTGATAATTGAGAGCCTTTCCAGAAGGAGGAGGAACCTTGATGTCCAGGAGAGAATTGAGAAAACTCCATTTGCTCCATTTTTTTGGTAGAAATTGTTTTTTCTCTTTGAATTTCTCTCCAGAAATAGATTTTACCCAAGTAGATGGAAGTAAAGATTGAATTTCATGATTTTTTAAAGTTATTTAATGTAGCTTTGTTTTATTGTGAATTTAAATATTGGAATTTGAACTAAAATATTAAAGATTAGCTTTAGAGAAAAGCACCTTCTGGATGTGCCCTAGTCAAAAGATGAATATAGAATCCAAATCTGTTCTGAAATAATTGAATTTAATTACTCCAAAGAAAGCCATGATATTTTTATTCATGCAGAAGATTAATTTTAAGTAGGGACATAAATCATGACAAATTCCTTCTGAAAAAGTTATTTCAAGAACTTTTTTGAATCTTTTTGGGTATCCAAAATATACTTCAAAGGCTAAAAAGATGAAATGACATTTTTTCCCTCTCATAAGAATATGCTTAGAAATTTAGTGTTTTATGTTGGGGAATTTGAGGATTTATTTGTTGTCTCAACAGCTTTCTACCCTAAACTCCCAAATATAAATCCTATTTCAGTAGTTTCTCTCTTCAGAAGTAGTCATCTGATGTAGCAAAGGTATGGTCTAATATATTATTTATGAGTTGAGCTAAGCTTTTCTCTTCAGTGTTTGGGTTTGTTTACAACATACATTGAGCTCATTTGAAAGTTTAGGATTGAAATAATCAAGGAAATCAGGCTCTTCATGCATGTCTTTAAAGGTAAAATTGGAGTCAAGCCCTAGCTAGGCCTAATTAGATGGTGGACAATACCTATAATGTCGATTGAATTGAATCATAAAAGTTTTAAAAGCTGAGCTAGGGCACGTTGAATGCAAACAAGTTTTAGGAGTGTACAAGAAGGTGAGAATGCTTGCTTAATAAAAAAATTAAATTAGTGATTATTTATTATTTATTAGTTCTTGATTGAGGTTCTGAGTTAAATTGTCTAGTTGCCCTCGATTAATTTAAGAGTAGTGTGATATGTGATTTTTATATTAAATTAGTAAATTATTAGTTTCTGAATCTTGGTCGGAGTCTGAGTTGGAGTCTGAGTTCTGGAGAAGTATTGACTCGAACAAGAAAATCTTGACTTCGATTTTTTATTTTTGATTTTTGATTTTCGATTTTTTGATTTTTGATTTTCGATTTTTGATTTCATTTCATCATCTCAATTCGATCTTTAATTCTAGCGCAGCTTTTTTCACTTGTTCAATTATTTTTTTAATTTCATTTTAATTTAATTTTCAGCATGTCTCCGCTCCCCAAACACAAATTATCGGAGATCGAAGAACGAATCAGCTCTTATGGTGGCTTTAATTTTGAGGATGATGATGATAGTGGCAGCGACGTTGACGATTTCGAGGGTGAGGATGGTGATGAGGCTGATTTGGACTCAAGATGGGCATATCATTATTGGCAAGAAAACGGGGCACATCATCCCAATAACTCTGATAATGTCTATCATCCTCAAACTCCTTCCCATCCTTCAATCAATCCAGTCCGACATTCGAACGCCATGAGAAGACGTGTACCTCAATTTAAAGAACTCAAGGGCGTTACCGCTTATGATGTCTCTGCTAGAAGATTTGTTGATCAAGATGGTTGCCTCTTTGATTCAACCGATCAAAATTCTTCTTACTCTAACAATCCTGCCGAACTTAGACCAGAGGAAAAGGAGAGATTCGAGTGGCAAGATATGCTGACAAACGTACTCACCGGTGATGTCTTACGCACCGAGAAAACTAGAATATCAGAAGTATCAGGAAATAAGGAGACCTCTATTCGTCAGCAAGATCCTTCTCGAATGAGTGATATTTGGATTGGTTTTCGCGCCTATTTACGCTGTCGCTCAGTTTCAGACGAGCAACGCTATTTAGATGATGCTCGATTACAGATGGATCAAGTCTTAGATGAACTCCGAAAGTTTAGATTACCTTCTCGGTCCTCAATCGATCAAGCCCTCGAACGCGTTCAATCTTTATTGCTAACAGTAGATTGGTGTGAAGCACTTTATCCCTCAAATAAAGCCTTATATAGAGAGAGGCCTTCTTGGAAAGAACCTGATATAGTCTCAAAACTTGAAACTTTGCGTTCTTGGGACAACAATGTACGTGGCCTTCGACTACAAATCACCATTTTACAAAAATTTATGTGTGCAGAAAAGCTAGACCTCATTAATTCATCAAATACCAATTCATCCTTTTCATCATTTCAATCTCCACCCTCATCTCATTATTCTCGTTCGCCACCTTCAGCTCAATCTTCTCAAATCTCGCCAACAAGGCTCAGGCCTATGAAACAACTTCTCGAACCCTCATCGTTCGTAGAAAAGGTTCTACAAGAAGGATCACTCAATAGATTATTTGCCCAAAACACTTTTGAAACCCTCAATAGATTAATCATCAAAGCCAAAGAAACTATGATCAAGTTTTCTAATTTATTCGAACAAATCAAATTACCATCCTATCGAGATGACTTATTGGTCCTTGCAAACTTTGCTCCATCTTTAATGCAAGAAGTTTTAAGAATTCGACTTCACAATGCTAAACTGTTAAAAAGCGATCTATCCGAACTTTCACCGGTCTTGCTACACCAACTTACAGATGATTTTAGAACTGGCTTAACACATGCAACATCAGTCAAAAAGTCGTGGATGCAAATCATGAACCCTGAACCGAACTGGGATATGTGCTTGCCTGAAGCTGAAAGGCAGGCTTTTGAAGATACTCTAACGAGCGCTTTGAAATTCTTTTTTAGATTGTTAGATACACATATTTTAACTGGCAGCAACAAAACATTGGATTCAAAGGATACAGAAATCGTCGAAGGTGAATGGAGTTTTCTCAAATCAGCCGTCGCAGAAATACAG
Source organism: Austropuccinia psidii (assembly GCA_023105745.1). Taxonomy (NCBI): domain Eukaryota; kingdom Fungi; phylum Basidiomycota; class Pucciniomycetes; order Pucciniales; family Sphaerophragmiaceae; genus Austropuccinia; species Austropuccinia psidii. The sequence continues at coordinate 65,643,900 of JALGQZ010000005.1, forward strand.
GGTGGAGATGTCTTATTGGGTGAACATTATAGGTAACTTTTGAATTGTCCAATCACAAGTTCAGCAACTTACTCATCTTTTTTTTTTGTTGCTTTGCAACATTTAGCACTCTCACTCATCGTCTCATGTCCCGCGTTCATCACTTTTTCGACGCCAACCTTGCAATCACTGAACAGAGATTAGGCTCTAAAAACGTCAATGTTCCAGAGCTGATCAGATGGAACGATTTAATTCTTTCTTCCCTTCGTCAACGTCATCGCAAAGTACTTCGCTTTAGCCGCACCATTCTAAGTAGATTTGAGAACTCCGCTGAATATTCTCTTGAGAGATTCGCCATTGATCTTAGTTTCTTTGTTGGTGGCCTCAATGAGACAAATCATTTTTTGATCTACACCGGGACTTTTGAGCGTGATGGGATTTATCTTGTTGGATCACCTTCGTTGAGTCAAAGACCAGATATAGTTTCGGATTTATTATCAAAATGCTTCCATATACAGACTCAGCCTGATTACGAACCACCAACGACAAGAAACAACAAAGCTCAAGATCCAACTCAAGTTGATCAAGTACATGCACCTAATATGTCAACTAATAACCCTATTGATGAATCTACGTCAATTCATGGCTCCACTCAAACCGGCAAAGTGAATTACCCTCATTACATCCTCATTCTCTCTCCCCGAGACCCTTTTATGTGGACAGGCCAAGTCATGAATATAGATCTTCCCAAAGTTGAACTTGACGTTCGAGATCATAGGGTTCGACTTGTAGCAGATGGACCTGGCCAACACCTTTTTCTCGCCAAATCCGCTTTCTTGGGTACCTTTCCGGCGTTTCGGGCTCTCACTGTTGTTGATCAAAAGGCACATCTCTACAGAGTCAATCGAGAAATTAAAAAAATCAAGAGGGCAAGTTATCGAATGAGTGAAACTGTGATTAAAAGTGTCGATCGACTTATTAATGCTGTGAAACAAGTTTCCGGTTTAGAGCCCGTGCTATCCTCTTATTTCAACTTTGCTGCAGAATTATCAGAGAGAAGCATGAGATACATGGAGAAAGCAATTCGTGAGCGGTATACTGCTCTCTTGATTCAATTCGGAATCAAGTGGATTTCGTTTGTGTCTGATGATTGCAAGACAGATGACTTAAAGACATTTCGAGCGGCAGTGAATGCCCTTGAATTTGTGATGGAGAAGACCAAAGATGATATGATTCTAGAACTTAGCGATGAACAATTCTACAGGTTACGATCAAAGGTGGCAAGTTGTATGTCTTTATTAATTTCTCATTTTGATGTATTGGGAGCCCGAAGTAAAGCGGTAGCCAAGCAACAGAAGGAAAAGCTGGAGGCACAACGTCAAGAGGGCAGGTGGCGATCAAATCATATGAAAGATCGAGAACGATTTATGATGAGAGATGGACAACGCACCGGTGGAGGCCGCGATTATTCAGCCATGTCAAGTCTGAGCGATCGTAGAGAACGTTGGCGAGGACCTTTGGTCGCGCTGGATGCTGCACGGCACGAGAAGCTAGCCTCTCTTGGACTTGCCGGACAAGAACTCGACCATAATGCCACTGACAATCGTGGCTTGCTTTTCCTTGCCTCTTCTACCTCTAACATTTCTATTCGATGGCAGCAGGGGCGCTACGTTGGTGGTGGTACCTTTGGATCAGTCTATCTAGCTGTCAACCTTGACACGGGGGACGTTATGGCCGTGAAAGAAATTCGACTACAAGATATATCAACGGCTCCAAAACTAGTTGATCAAATACGAGATGAGATGAACATCATGTCTTTACTTCGACATCCGAACATAGTTGAATATTTTGGCATCGAGGTTCATCGAGATAAAGTTTATATATTTCAGGAATTCTGTGAGGGTGGTAGTTTGGCTGCTCTGTTAGAGAATGGAAAGGTTGAAGAGGAGGTTATTTGCCAGATGTATGCTCATCAATTGTTGGAAGGGCTAAATTATCTACATTCAAATAACGTAATTCACAGGGATATCAAGCCAGATAGTTAGTGTTTTTTTGGGCTACTTTTCAAGATTCCAAGATTCCAAGCTCAATTTTGAGAAAAAATATTAATCTCTAACATACGCCACTTTAAACAGATATCTTACTCGATAAAGAAGGTAAACTAAAATATGTCGATTTTGGGGCGGCTAAAATTTTAGCTAAGGAGACCCGCACGCTGGCATTAAGATCCAAGAAATTCAGGTCACAAGGGTCCAGGTCTGGTGTGGTAGATTCTAATTTGATATCAGGTTCTGAGATGAACAGCTTAACCGGAACACCAATGTATATGAGTCCTGAGGTAATCAAGGGTGAACATCTAGGAAGGCCAGGAGCGATGGATATTTGGAGTGTAGGATGCGTTGTGCTGGAGTGTGTTACTGGTAAGAGGCCTTGGAGTAATTTAGACAATGAATGGTGAGTAAAAAACTCAAAAATAAGATGAATGAAAACCTCAGCTCAAACGGTTTTTACCAGGGCAATCATGTTTCATATCGGAATAGCCACAAAACATCCACCCCTACCAGATCCACACGAATTATCAGAATTAGGGATTGATTTTATTCGGCAAGCACTTACCTTAGATTCGCTTAAAAGACCCACAGCTTTGGAGCTTTTAAATCATGAATGGATGAAAGACTTGTCTAAATGTCTCATTGAAATGAATAAGGGTCAAGAAGATTTGAATAACTCAAGCTCGACTCAATCAAGAAATGAATCATTCTTAAAAGTGGAAGTAGATGGACAAATCAATTATAATAATGAAGTAGAAAATCATAAAATTGATCCTTTCATTAATGATAATAACGAAATTTTCAAGAGCAATATCAAAAAATTAGATCGGCTGATTGAAGTAGATGAAATTGAATACTAAATGAAAAAAATAGATACGTGTCATTGTTATTTAATAGAACGAGAAATGATCCAATCAAAAGCTGTTTTTTTGTACTCATCATATTGTATTTTCCCGTTTAAATTATCTTATTATTTCTGTGGACCAACTATTAAACGAAGCTTTCATCTCGTAATATCGTTATTCTTCAAATGATGTATATGTGTATATGCAGTGTACTTGGTATTAAGAGTTATCTTTTGGCCTTTTTGTTTTATTTTTTCCATCAATTTTTTCATTACAATTTTTTTGAAAAAACCTGTCAGCTTGATAAAAGTGCAATTTATGTTTCCTCTTTTTACAAAAAAATAATTTATTTTATTTGTTTTCCATGTTTATTTTATTTTATTTTGTGCTTGTATTTATGTATATATCAGGAAGGGATAAGCATTCCCAAAAGCCATCCGGATCAACTCAGTGGCTGCAAAGACGTAACATTCAAACCACAAGGAGTGACTGCTCGTTTCAGTCATACATGAACTCATGGCACGATGCGAAGCAGCTTAAATGAAACGCTTTGGGGACCTCATCACAAACTGCAGGTATTTTGAAAAACACTTAAGTCCTTTAATAGAATAAATTCCCTTGTCCGAGGGTGGCATACATTGAATCTGAACTCATGATACCTATAGTTTAGGCACTCACAAGAATGATTGATGTATGATAACTTGATGAAATAGTAACTACTGGAAATAAATTGCAAATTGAATGATTTAATTATAAAAGAACTCACTAATGATATTGCTTTCAAAAGATAAAACGTAAGCTTTTAGTAAAAACACATAAGTGACCTTATTTTTCAAAAAAAATTTCTCAGGCTCAGTTTTGAGGATTTTTTTAATTTTTTTTTGCCATATTTTTCCCAACTTGGCATGTCAATAAGCACAAATTTTTTCACAATTTTTTTTTTTGCCAAATTTCACCAATTTGGCCAATATGCCAAAATGGCATATTTTTTTCGAAAATTCATTTAAAATCTTCCCACTTATGAATTTCCTTAATTTTTTTTTTAAAATGAAGGGTTCAATGTGAAGAAGAAAGCACCAGAATCCCATAATTTTGGGAATTTTTTTGGGTGGGACAAGTGAAGGCGCAAAAAGGGTTTTTTTTTCAAATGTTTTTTCCCGTCATTGTAATATGCCTATTTTTAAAGAGTGAATTTAATAACTTCCCACTTATGAATTTCCTTCATTTTTTTTTAAATTAAAGGGTTCAATCTGGACAATAAAGAACCAGAAGCTCATGAATTGGGAAATTTTTTTGGGTGGGACAACAAGTGAAGGTGCAATGAGTGTTTTTTTCTTGTGTGTAATATGACTATTTTCAAGTACAAAAGTTCCACATGTTTGATAAAAAAGGAGACTGAGGTGGGATTTAAGCAATAAATATGACTGAGGAGGGGGATAATTGGCATAAATTGTATATACAAAAATCATTCAATCAGAATCAACCTCCAAAATAGTGGGTTTTTTCTGAGAGGGGGGAGGAAGATTGGACAAATACAACATTCTGTGTTTCTTAAATTTATCAGCCCACCCCAGGGCTTGTTTTTGGGCATGAATCTCCCAGCTCACAGTAATGGGGGGGACTGAATAAACTTTAGAAATGATGATGTCCAAAGGAACAAAATGAGCACAACTATTCAAGAAGCAGATGAAAATGGGGGGATTATCATTTGGAGGACAGAAATAAGGGAAAAAATAAAAAGATTGGGCTGTGGAATAAAAGAAAACTGGTCTTTTATACTTATTTGCAATTGGATCCCCCATGTCAGGCATAGACATCCACTTGCTTTTTGGAGCCTGGCCAACATCTTCATACCATTCAATTCTTTCCAAATAAGAGGATACTGAGGGAATTAAGGTGTTCATGGCTTCATAAAGGTCTTGATTTTGGTGAATTTCTTCAGCCAAGTCACCTGTGACATCAGCCCATTGATCTTGAGTCTTGTAAATGAAGTGGGATACTGTTCTGTAGCCACAGTTTCCATCACCCTGGACATTGATGGCCTTGAAGGTCTATTTCAATATAAACTTGGGCAAGTCTTCTGAGCCAGTTATCTGATAAAATAAGTTCAAAAAATGAATAAATATCAAAATAAACAACATAAAATTACATTAAAAAGAATCAGAAACTCACAAACAGCTTGGAGAATTCATCACTTGTGTGATAATTGCTTTGACAATGCTCACAGGTAAAGTCAATTGCATCATAGATATTCAAACTGGTGGCAGGCTTGTGTGATTTTCTTTGTGAGGTTTTGCTTTCAATTGCCAATATTCTGGACCTTCTAAGGGTTACTTCTGATTTATTTAATTTGGTTTCTGAGGGTAGTGAATCTGATGAACTGATGGATTTAGATAATGAGTCCTCAGAATCTTCAGAATCTTCAGATGAGTCCATTTCCATAATTGGAGAGGGGAAATTTGACTGGGATCTTGATGTTGTTGTGCTGGTCACTTTTGATGGGGGTCTTCCTCTTCTCTTGGATTGACTTTCAATAATTTCAAATCTTGAAGGTTCTCTTTTGTTTTGATTTTTGTTTTTATTCTTGGCTCCTTGGGGTCTTCCACAGATATTCTTGCATTCTAGAGGGTCTTCATAATATTGATCATCCTCTTGACTCTTGGGAATTTGATCAAATGGGAATTTTCCAGTCAAAACATCTTGAAAATGTTGGAGTATTGGAGTGATTTCTGCCATTGGTCTTTGAAACAGGTCTTCCCCAATGTCTCCAAATATTTTCTTGGCTTCATTCTTTCTTTCTTTTTCAACACTTTGATCATCACCTTGAAAACCAGCCTGAGAAGAATATGACAAATAAAATCAGTTAATAAGAAAAAAAATAATAAGAAGAAATTAAAAAAACCTCACAGGCAAATTCAGAAGCCATTGAGGATGGAAGTCTGATAATTCAAGCCTTTGGCGCTGTGGTATTCCATACCATTTTTTTCACCAGGCTCAAGCTCATAGTAACCTATAACAGCAGGAAATCCAGCCTACAGGCAGACTTACACTCAAAATTTACACCAAAAGGTCAATTTTACAGCAAGAAGCTGGATTTAACTCATAAAACCATGGCACAGGCACCAAAGGGAAGTGTATGTGTTTAAATAACTTATTCAATTTCACTATGCATATGTAAAAAATCAATTTACATATAGCAAACTAGTTACAACAAATGAGGTACCACCCTTTAAATTACACACCCCACCCAGCTTTACACCCCCTTACAGCCACAGGACTCATGCAGCAAGAAAATGACACATGCATTAGTTATACAGCCAACTTGCATTCAAAGTCACATGATGCAAAGCTCAACTCCATGGAATTCCTGCAATTCATTTACAACACAGCCCCAGGAGTACCTTATCTTATATCCACAGTATCCCCACTTAAAACCTTAAAACATAATTATTTACACTACTCATCACCTCATGCAAACCAAAGCTAGTTACAACAGGCTGCATGCAGTACACAATTCCAATTAAATCACAACCACATGACTATGCACAGCATGTGTCAAAATAAAAAATCACATCATCTCATAAAAAACAGTAAATTCACCAATGCAAGAAGTTATCACCTGACTTCATTTTAAAAGTTCAAAAAGAAGAAAAACAAACATGACACCTGCATAAATTACACAGCCATTTCTACCCAACCTAAGTTAGGACATATGCAAAGGAATTACAAGGTCATCATGTGATACTGCATCCACCAACAGAATATCATGTGACAGAAAAAAGGCTGTGCACAAGAAAAATCCTCAGCCAAAATGAAATCACCTCATGTATGCAAGGAAAATTCAAGAATATGTCATCATAATTAGTTCACCAAAAGACAATCATGTGATGAATGGAGGCTGTGCAGAGAGAAAAGTATCACCAAACCTTAAATCACCTGACCCATGCAAGAAAGGTCCTCACCAAAAACAGAGTCACATGATGAAATCAAGAGGAATTAAAGTGGAAAAAGACAGCTCCCATGGAGGGCCCCCTGGGCTCCCAAAAGGTATAAATAGAGGGGCTCTCTCCCCCCAAATTTCAAATTCCCCCCCATGCACAATATATCCTCTGCGCATTACAAGCACAGGAATAAGTCATCCCTCACCTGGGAGGTAGTCCAGCAAATTATAGTGAATTTTACTTGCCCAGTAGCTAAGCTCAGTGGAAGTATAGTGTTGAGGATTACCCAGTAGCTAAGCTCAGTGGAATCTTATTATTTAAAATAAAAAATTATTATTAAATTATCCAGAACCCAAGATTAGGGTTGCTACTCTATTAAAATATTTTATCCAGTAAAATTAACACCATTTATCAAGACTTAAAAATAACTGACCCCTTTAAAAATCCAATATCAAAGAATCTTACCTCTTAAATTTAACAAATAAAATTTTATATTATTATTAACCACTCTTAAAAAAAATAACAAACCTTTAAAAAAAATTATTTTACTCTATTATAACTTTAACTTAAGAAAATTACTGTTATCAAAACTCATAAGATTTTCCAGAAAGCCTTAAATAACCCATCTTACCAAGTATTTAACACCAAGAAGAAACAACTCACCCCAATTCCACTAAAAAGAAATATTAAAATTCAACAGACAAGTATTTCCTTAAAATCTCAAATTACCAAAATAACTGACATTATTTTTTATATTATTGAATAGGTCTGATCTGAGACTGCTGAATTTTGTCTTCTGCAGTTGTAAAGCCACTTACTAATTTTATTTTGGTTTGTGAGCTCCAAGGAAGATTTTTTTCAGTATTTTAGGAGGGGCAGGCAATACACCCTTGCCACCCTTGGTTACAGGAGTTATTAGCAATTCAAAACTAGTTACCTGTGATTTCCCCCTCCAGGTACTTCCTCATTTTAATCCCACACAAGAGGAGTTCCCACATCTGGTGTCCCAACAGTGGCAGACAGACAACCTCAACTTCAATAAAAAAAAATCAATTAACTTACACAAAAAAAAAAAAAAAAAAAAAAAAAAAAAAAAATCTTAACTACTCCAGAATATTTCTTATAACAAAAACTGGAGTCAAATAATAAAAATCAGCCCAAACCATCATCTCAAGAATCTGAATCATCAACTCACTCTGATCATTACTATTATCCACCAAAACAAGAAACAGAGCTAGGGGAGGAACCAAATAAATATTCAAATTTCCCAATTGCAACACCAAGAACCAATAAAAGGGACTTGAAGGTTGTGGAGAAATTCTTCCTTGATCTCCTTGAAAGAAATAAACTCAATAAATCAATCTCAAAAGAGGAAATAAACCAATCAAAAATGGATAAACCTTCATCATCAAAATTACCTGGTAGTATTGAAGAAATCCAGGAAGAAAACTTTAATGAAGAAACTGTTGAAGGACAGGAAGAAATGTCTTCAACAGAGAGACTTCAGCAGAAGATTCTAGAAATGCAAGCAGAATTACTAGCACTAATCAAAAAAGAAGGAAAAAATAAATCATCAAGTTATACTCCACAAAATAGTCCACTTGAAGAACAAACCACCCTTCCAAGATCATTCAGGCCACATGGATCACATTCACCTTATCCTAGACCCATGGCCACATCAACACCTTATACAGAACAAAGACCAAGTACCTTACCAAGAAGAGTCAACATTTCTTCCCAAATGCCAACTCCATTACATCAAGAAATTCCAAGAAACACTACTCCAATAGTGAAAATCAGAGCCAAGGACTATAACTTGTGGTTTGATGGAAAGGATGTTGAAAGATTCATCAAGAAAGTTGAAAATATTGCAGAAATTGAAGGTGCAAGTGGAAGAGACATTGCAAGAAAAATAGCATTTTGGACAAAAGATGAAGAAATCAGTTATCATATTGAAGGAATGCCAGGATATGAAACAGCTGATTGGGATCAATTGAAAGTGGATATGAAAAGAAGATGGGGAACAGTCTCACCTGAAAGAAGATACAGATTATCCTCAATCACTGATATATTCACAAAAACTCAACAAGAAGGTGGAATAAGAAACATGACACAGTACAGAAAATTAATTGGGGAATATGAAGCAATCATCACTTACCTCAAAAGATACCAATATATCCAAGGTGATATCAATCATAACCAGGAAATATTGGCCAGCCTTTCCACTAGTGTTCAAGAATCAATTTACAAAGAAATGATTAAGGACAGAGCTATGGTTCAAGCCTTGGATGGAGGTTACATCATTCCAAGATTGGATATTTTGAAATTATACATTGAACAAGACTTGGAGGCTAAGGTACTTATTCAACAAAAGGAATTTTCTAAACCAAAACCTCCAGAAAAGAAAACAAGATTTGAGGATGAAAGCTGGGATGAAATTTTAAAACAAGTAAAAGAACTCACCCAAAAGATCAAAAATCCTCCACAACCAGAACCTCAACCAAGAAATGAGGGAAAAGAACCAGTTAAAGAAGTTTTAAATCAACTTAAAAGCCTTTCAGAAGCAGTGAATCCACCAAGAAGGAACTGGAACAATAATCAAGAGCAAAGATTCCCTCAAAATAACCAGCCATATAGGCCAAGGAATCCTTTACCACCATTTTCATCCAGTTACCAACCATACATACCAGCTCAAATGGCTCCAAGACCACCAATGAAATGTGCTTACTGCAAGGAAGAAGGTCATACAGCAACTAGATGCACTCACCTTGCTGAAGATCTGGACAGAAGAATTGTCAGAACCCAAGGAGCATCTTACCTCTTCCCCAACTATCAGAGAGTACCTATGGAAGGGAATGAAAGTGCCAAAGACATAGTCAGGGCTTTTGCAAAGGAACAAGAAGAACTCAACAAGAAATTTATGGAAAAACCTACTGTCAAACCAAAACCAGAGGAAGAGATTAAGCCCACTGAAAATAAATCAGATGATAAATCAACCTCAATTGCACATGTTGAAGATTGGTCAAATTGGAAACCACCTACCATTTCATCATCCAATGATCCTTTTGAATCACACATTGGACTAAGGCAGACCAAACAAAGGTTGGAAAGACAATCCCAAAATCAAGAGCCAAAAAAGAAAACAGCTATTCCAGGAACTTACATTGAAGAAGAGAAAGAAGAAGAAAGAGTCATAATTCCCACCAAATTCCAAAATTCAAATATTCCAAAACCAGACCAACCTGAAGAGGAAATTGAAAATATTGCCAATAAGAATGAAGATGAAGACATCCCAAAAGAAAAGAAAGTCATCAGAAAGCCTCAAAAGAAACAAGTTGAAACTAAATTGGAAATTGATAAAATTATCAAGAAAATTATGCAACAAAAGATCAACCTTACCATTGAAGAAATTTTGAGGATGTCACCCAATTTTGTCCATAAATTACAAGAATTATCAGAAAAAGACAAGGAAAAAATTAAATCACTCAACTCAATGGATCTTCAAGAAAGACTATTATCATTTGGATTCAAAGAAATACCAAAGCCCAAGATTCATTATGCTTGTCCTTTGGGATTTATGGAAATCTTCATTGGAAAGGAAGAATATCCTATCAGAGCATTAGTGGACACTGGGGCAGAACTCAACATTATACCAGAAGAAATAGCAATCAAAGCTTCACTCACAACAAGAAATCTTAACATGAACCTTAGGGGAATTGGAGGCCATACCATTTCATTGGTTGCACTTTCAGAATTTACTCCAATCATTTTGGCTTCAGGTGAAGAAACTCTAATTCACTTCTTCATTGCCAAAGGATCTGTCCATACAGTACTTGGAAGACCTTTCTTGGAAGACAACAATATCAGACTAGAATTCTCCCATAAACAAGGTGAAATACTAAGCTATCAAGAACCTGATAGAAGAAGATTATGCATGCCAATATGCAAACCTCAAGCACTTGGATGGCAAACTGGACCACCTAGAGGAATGGATTTATGCAATATGGCAACATTGGTCAGAAATAAACCAGGAAAGAAGTTTCAAAATGCAAAAAGAGACAATACCATAATCAATTTGACCCAGAAGACCCAAGAGTTATCCATATCTCCAAAAAGTGATGAATTTGGTCAAGATTTACAAAATACCCAATGGCCAAACAACCTCAAAAGACAACTTGAAGACCCAACCTCTGAAGATGAATTACCCAACATAGTTTACAAGCCAATTAACAATAATGAAGAAACATTCCAAATTTTGGTGGATGGAAATGAGAAAATAAATGGAAACCCTTTCAGACCTAAACCCAAAAAGAAGAAAGTCAGATTTAGTGAGCATCATGAGCTCTCAGATGAAGAAATTATAAATGACATTGAAAAAGACCTCATAATTATGGAAGAAAGAGACAAAAATTTAAAATACACATACCATATCAACTTCTTGGACAGACCATTGAACAACCAAGAAGAACCTTATGAATGGCAATTGGAAAACCCTGAATTCATCCAGCAACCTCCCAATGAAGATGATGAAACAGAATCCATCTTAGAAAATGAATACAACTACATTTACTTACCATACATTACTTTTGAAGATATTTATGGGGATGAAGCTCAAGAAACTTTATGTGAAGATAAATATTTATGTCACCTTCCAGGAGCAAACTTGAACAATGTTCAATTCCTGGAACTATTAACTGAAGAGGGAATTAAAGGTAACCTTGAAAACAAATGCTGGGATGATATATTTGAAATGGCCACACTACCAAGAAGAGGACTTTACTTCAATCAAATTTGGGCCCAGTGGTACCTTGGATTAAATGGATCAACATATCAAACTGGAAGAATGAAATGGGTTGGAGATGGATATATATTCATTGATGAAGACTTATGGTGGTCAGAATTTCCATCAGAACCAGAGATTGAGGAAAGAAATAACTTTGTGGAAGCCCTCAAAGACCTTATTTTGACCAGATTGCTCAACAGACACTCACCTTTCCCACTTGGGGGAGCTCAACTTTGAGTAAAACCAACAAAATCAAGATTTTTCTCTAAAATGTATCAGTATCACTTATCAATGTATCATTAGTTTCTTTTTTATTTTCTCTCATTGGCAGTGACTTCCTGCCTTAACAAAGAAGAAATTCATCAACAAATTATCCCTTAAAAATTAAAAAAAATTGAAAATAATAAAAAAATAATAATAAAAAAAAAACCTTACATTCAAGAATATATCTCAATCACCTCCACCATGGCCAATTCACCAATTTTTGGATCCTATGGGGAAGAATTAATAAAAGAAGACCAAATTATCAATGAAGAACTTCATTGGTCACCAGAAGATGAAGATTTCAATAAAGAGAACCTTTGGCACTTTAAGGATACTTCATCAATATCAAGAAACCAAGAAATGGAAGAAATCAAGGAATAGCTGAAAATTTTGGAGGTTTCTGACAAAATCAATAATCAAATAATTCAAAAATTAATGGACCAATTAAATTTCAAACCATCAAGGCCCATTTTGAAGACACATAACAGCTCTAAAAAATCAAAAATCAAATGAAATAGTCAGATTTCAACTCAAATCAATCACTAGGCAGTGACCTCCTGCCTTATCAAAAAGGAATATCAACTCTCACCAGATCAAATCAATAATCCCACTCACCAATAAAATAAAAAAAAAAAAAAAAAAAAAAAAAACAACACACAATAAATAACCATAAGATCATTAGGCAGTGACCTCCTGCCTTATCAAAGAGGAATACCCAAGTTCTTACCCAAAATTACCATCCAAAACCCAATAAACCTTCCCTCAAACTATTGTGATAAATAAACCTGATAACATTTTCAAAGATTATTACCATCAACACTTCCAAATACACCAAATCCATCAAAAATGGAGTCATGGACCTTACTTGAAGAAAATCCCTGGTCAATGGACAAAGATATCAGCTGGATAGAAGAAAAAGAATTCTGGGACAATTACATTAATCCACAAGAAATTGATGAAAATCCTGACTGGTTCTTGAAAATAAAACCAGAACCCTGTCCTGATATTTCCACCATAGTCCTTCCATACATTGAGTTTGAGGACATCTTTAAAAAAGAAGAATCACCCTTAGAGACCGTAATTTCACATCCATGGAAAGAATTACCTGGATTCAATCTTACAAAATATGAATTCCTGGAGTTACTGACCTGGGATGGAATTGAAGGCAACCTCAAAAACCAATACTGGAATGAAATATTCCATATGGATGAAAATATCAGGAAATCATTATTTTGGAGAACCTGGGAATGCCAAGACTGGTTCAACCTCCAGGATTTTCAAATTAAAAATGAAACAATCAGCAAGATCTCAGGGGGATATACTGTCAAAAATTCCACTTGGGATTGTCACTGGGAAGAAACACTTATACCAGCAATCTTCAGCATTAGAAAGGGTGCAATCAAATGGAATACAGAAGATTTCAACTCTTTCTGTAAAGAATACTTGTTTAAAAGTCTTAAAAGAGAGGAATGTAGGGGAGGAAAGTTCATCAAGAATGAATTAGTAAATAAAATACTTGGTAAAAGGAGCTAATCAAAATGAATTTCACCTGCTAAGTCCCCAATTCTTTGATCTTATTTCCATTAATATTATCATTATTTATTCCTTCTATCTATCATTTTAGTCTTATTTTAGCTATATCATTATTATTATTATTATTTTTTGATTTTTTTTATATATATAAAAAAAAAAAAAAAAAAAAAAAAATTATATACATAGCTCTAAAAAAGAAGGAAGACAACATTAGTATCCACTTAATTCACACTCAATAGTCATCCAGATATTCTAAAAAGATAAAATACTGATGGAAATATCACAAAGAATCAATTACAAACTATCATTTCAGCTTTATTAGTTAATATTATTATTTTATCATTTTTTTTTCATGTTATTACTTTATAGCCTTATTACGTTATTATTTTGAATATTTTTATTGCTTTATTATTATTATTTCATTATTTCATTATTTTAATATTTTAATATCTTAATATTTTTTAAATTTAACTATCTTAATGCGTTATTAACTTTCTTTTTTTTGTTTATCCTAAATAAATAAAAAAGGGGGAAAAAATTGACTAGAGCTATCTTTGGGTCTCCAAGCCCTGATTAATAGCAATTATCAAAAACAAAAGTCTCGTGGCAACTAAAAAGCATCAAAATTACAAAGAAGGATTTACACAAGAAAATCCCCAACCCAGAAAAAAAAAAAAATAAAAATAAAAATACAACATTCAAATCAATGCAATTGAAATGAATGTTGACTAAATGTGATTAGCTGAAAATACAGGGATTGAGTTGCCTTGTGAAAGCCGACTGAATAGTTTAATTTATTTTGCCAAGTTTCTTTTCCAGAGCCGACGTGTTTCAAAAAAAAAGGTACTTGGGCTGTATTGCTTAAGCTCAATTAATTTTATTCGATCTATTGTATAACTTAAAGAGGGACTCAAGCTTTATGATGTTCCAACGGGAACTTGATTTTATCATTCACTTGTTAATTATTTCTTTTCTCTTCTTAAAGTTATCATTTATTTTAATTTTTTCTCGCTACAAGTTCCTTTGGAACTTGTCTTCACTATTGATTGCTTTATAAAATTGTCTTTATGTTACATCAGAACTTTAAGAGCACAAGAAAATCTGAATCAAGAAAAAGGGCTCAAAAGCGTGGCAGGAGATATTAAAAAAAAAAAAAAAATTTTCAGACAGTTTCTAGACCATTTCTCATCATCAAGGTCTCATAAGGACAATTGTAAATGTTCCGTAATTAGCTAGCTCCCTATAAATTAATTTACAGCAATCTCTCAGACAGAAGAGAGCCCACTTATAAAAAACAAAAAGAAGAAGCATGACCAAAGATTAGAAGAAGTAAAAATAGAATAATGAACGGAGGGACTAAAACTAACCTAGTTTAGTCTGCGCGCTGTAATAGCTCGTCCATTGGAATCACGTGGGCGTAAATAGTAGGGGTGCCTTCTTCTTTGCTGATGGTGTTTTTTGGGTTTAATAGCGGAGGAGGCTCCCTCTTTTGAAAAATAATTGAGGGGGTCCGGAACAAAAAGACGAGGGTCGTATTCGCCTTCGATAAATGCGTAAAAAGCCAGTGCGGCTTTGGGAATCTCTTCGGAGGAAGGCAAAGGTGACGGTACTCCGGACAGAGTTGCTAGAGCAGGAGGAGAGGCTGGAGTAGAATGGGGCTGGAAAGCCCAATCCCAGAAACCTCTGCTCTCAGAAGGAGAGGAAGGGTAACCGAATAAGAGCTCCTCTAGCTCTTCGTCAGAGAAAATCTTTACAGAATCGGAATAGCCAAACCCGTAGGAACGATTTTGGGGATTCATGAGGAACTAGACAATCAACGGCGATGGCACTACCAAGAAAGGTGCAACCGGTCAGCCTATGGAATAGGAATAAATGATACAAAATAAGGAGAAGATTGGATGAAAAAAAAGAAATAGTAATAAAAAATTACTAACAAAACCAATCCACAAGAAATTGTCGAAGAAGAAAAGAACGTTCTCAAACAAGGGTAGGGAAGGAATTATTTTTTTTCATTGCCCTTGAGTCGGGGCTATTTATACCTATAGCCAGGAAACCGGTAAACCTACAGCCTCCCTCTCTAGTCAAGACCTAAGACCTTACTAAATGGCCACGCATCGTCACTGGTAAACCTTGCGAAAGTACATCAACAAGATCATCGGCAATAAGGAAACTGATGGAATTAGTAGAAACAATAGAAAATCAAACTAATGCAAATGAAGGTGGCTGTGGAAACCTTTAAACACCGACATAGAAACGTTGAACCCGGACGTCCCCTAGACCAACTTATTGGAGGATTTTTCTATGCTTCGTAAGAATGGGGAATAAATAAAAGAGAAATAAGTTAATAAGACACCTGGAATTCGATAGTTAGAGTCGTGATAGATCGATAAGGCCCTGCTGGGAAGACGGCAAAGAGGACTGCCTGCAAGCTTGCAAAGCAGGCAGTAGACTCTATTTAAAGAGCACACCATCAGCAATCAACGAAGCAAACATGGCATCGGAGGAGAAAACCGGATATAAGTAATAAAAAATAATAACCTACTCATAGCTCCTATGAGCCAGCAGTTTTGAAATACGTAATATCTCCGTCCGACACCAATACCATCAATGACAAGGACACACCCGGTGTTTACTAGAAACTTGGAGAGCCCTTATCAATGGACAAAGCGGTGGTTGGAACTTAACATCCATTCAAAACAACTGGCGCCACCTCGCTAAAGCAAGAAAATTATGATTGATGTCAGAACACTAATGGGCAGGAAGATGGCTCTACCCAAGATTAACGTCTAAAAGCAGAAGACAGACCTTAAAATAACGAATCTCCTGCATGGCGTACCGTTTTTTTAAGTACTTGAATAAGGAATAAGATCTGATAAAGCTGAAGGCGGGTCAATTCAACTCTAACACCGAAAGCAAGAAAATATCATGAACAACGCCTTATGCGGTGGGTTTAGATTGGGGAAAATGTTGAGCACCGACCACTGATAGCCGATGTGGTCATGATCACATCTGAAGACCTTGGTAACAACCAAAACCCTATGAAGGGGCATCATATCAGTATCGGAAGCAATAATAAGACCCCGAAGGTAAAAAAAATAACAAAAAGTAGAACGCCCGGAGTGGCTTAACATAGGAAGGAAAGGAATGTTAAGGATAATAGAGACGAAAGTGACACACCCAAACAACTTCCTATCACCCCCCAAAAGTTATGTTGGAATGCCAAAAATAAGCCAGCTTTTCAAAAGGCTTCTGAGAGAAGAACTAACCACACTAAGTGGTTAAGAGCACAAAAAAAAAAAAAAAAAAAGAAAAAAAAAGAGGCGGGGCTTGAAAAGAATTAAAAAAGAAGTAAGATATAAACATAAACAAATTGAAAAGTACAAAAAGGAGATGGGTAGTATGGCCCATTCAGAGGTCTTTGCAAACAGGGGACAGTAGCCCGAAAGCCTCACTTGGGATATACTACCCTAAGGTAGCCAGAATTGGACTTCCAGTAGCAAGAATTCACTTAAAACACTCCGTCAGCTAAAATTAGCAGCGCAACTTCATTGAAACTCCCTGTAACCTACCCAACTCACTTTTGAGCAACTCAAGAGCTTTGGCGTAGTCCTTGAAAGGACTTTCAACTGTCTTTACAAAACAGTTTTCTTTAATAATAAAAAAAAAAAAAAAAAAAAAAAAAAAAAAAAAAAAAAAAAAAAAAAAAAATAAATATAATAAAAATAAAAAATGCTACAAATAACAAAGAAAAGCCCTGGGAAAGGCTTTAAACTGCTCACTTTTGTTTTTTTTCATCATTTTATTAACATTCTTATTTTACTGACATTTTTTTTTTCTTTCTTTACAGTTTTTATATGAATATATATATATAACAGAATGAGATTAAAGGAAAAAAAGCCCTCAGTATGGCTATAAACTGCTTATTTTTATTTTATTTTTCATACTTTTTTCTATTGGATATTAAATTAAACTGACATATTTTAATTGATGTGCTACAGGGCTACAAATAACAAATAAAAGCCCTCATCAAGGCTTTAAACTGATGCTTTTTTATATTTAAAATTATTTTATTTTTTTTATAACTAAATTAATTTAAAACTTCTGATCATTGATTTATACAGGAAACTCAAAACAAAAAAAAACAATAAAAAAAGCCCTCAGTATGGCTATAAACTGCTTGTTATTTTATTGTTATTATCACTTTATATTCTTTTTTTTACATGATGCTGACAAATGTTATTTTGATGTGCTGCAGGGCTACAAACAATAAAATGCCCTTAGCAAGGCATTAAGCTGCTCAAATTTTATTTTCTATGTCTTTTTTTACTGATTTTCCCTTTAGTTTAATAATTAGAGGAAATAATGAATAAAAAAAATAAAGAGCCCTCAGTATGGCTATAAACTGCTTATTTCAATTTTTTATATCTTGATTTTTGTGATGATTGTATTATTTTTAGGGCTACCAATAACAAAAAACAAAGAGCCCTCAGTATGGCTTTAAACTGCTGGTTTTCTTATTTATCTTACTTAATTTAGCTTATTAATTTTTTCTTCATGCTGCAGGGCTACAAAAAATAAGAGCCCTCAGCATGGCTATAAACTGCTTAATTTCATTTTTTATCATGATTCAATTAGTTGACTAACCAATTTTTTATGAATGAACAGGGCTTTGAAAAGAAAGAAAAGCCCTCAGCATGGCTTTAAACTGCTGGTTTGGTTCTTTATCTCACTTAACTTAGTTTATTAATTATTTTTTTTTTCATGCTACAGGGCTACAAACAAATAAGAAGGGCCCTCAGCAAGGCTTTAAACTGCTTATTTCTTTTTTTCATTCTTAATTTATCTTGGATATAAAATGGAGCTGACACATTTAATTGTGCTACAGGTCTTCAATATATAAAAGAGCCCTCAGTATGGCTATAAACTGCTTATTTTATTTTATTTTTCATTCTTACTGTATTTTTCTTGGTTATTAAATTAAACTGACATATTTAAATTTGGATATGGCTACAGGGCTATAAACAAGAAATATGTCCTCAGAAAGACATTAAACTGCTGGAATCTTTTTCATTTTCTCCCTAGTATTATATGAAACTGACATATTCAATTTTGATGTGCTACAGGGCTGCAAATAACAATACAAGCCCTGGGTATACAACATTAAAAACACTTTCAGAATTTTTTTAAGCTTAAGAAAATGCTTTTACAATGAAAATAAGTCCTCAATAAGACTATAAACTTTTGAATACACTTTACAACTTGGCTTTGAAGATAAATCAAAACCAAAATTATCAAAAGGAATCAAGTAATTATCAAGAAAAACAATTTTATGGTCCTTGGCAAGACCATAAACTTCCCCTTCAAACATCAATAAATACCTTTAAATATCAAGAAAAAAAGAATTCTAAACAAGGACTCAAAATGCAAAACAATCAATAAATGGTCCTTGGCAAGACCATAAACTGCCCACCACTAAAATTCTCAACAAGGACTCAAAAATAAACAAAAATAAACCAATAGTCCCTGGCAAGACTATAAACTGCCTATTTGAAGTATTCAAGAAGATTTATCAAGGACTATAAAAAACAGGATAAGTCCTAGGCAAGACTATAAACTACCTAAGGTTTTATTTCCTATTTTTTCTAATTTTATTTCATTTTGAAAAAGAATTGGAAAGATGTACTGACTTAAACTTTTGATCATATTTTTATTTTATATTATTTTTTATCCCAAAATTCAACTATTTATTTTCACTAAGAATTAGGGGCATATCCCATTCATGATCTCAAGAATGTTCTATTTTTTTTCTATTATAATTTTCCTACTATTACAATAAGAGCCATTAAATTGGCTCAATGTTTCCACTCAAAAATAATAATAATTAAAAAAAAAAAAAAAAAAAGAACTCTACATCAAGTATTATTTTTTTTAAAAAATAATCAATTTATTTGAAATATCTCTTCAATTACAAGAGAGTGATTGGAACTTGTTTGAAAAGAAGAAGTATTTGTGCCATGAAGGCATTAATTGAACTCTGAAGGAGTTATGTATATTAAAAACTCATAAATTGATGACATAATTTGGGGAATTTACATATTAATAACACCTCAATGTGCTGTTTATTCCAAATGGAATTTTGAAAGCCCCCCAAAAAGCAAAGAAGAGTTTTTTTCTTGTACAAAATTTGATTTTTCACTGTTTATATTTTTAACAACTCAAATGAATTTATGGGTAACAGAAAATCTGAACCATAAAGGGGATGGACTTGAGATAAAGTCTGAGTCACAATGATGATTCCAAAAGGAAGAGTTGTGGCATCATAAGGGTCATTATATGAATAAAGGACCCAAATTATGATCATTCAACTATGTAATATTAATCATAAATACTCTCAAGAGCACCAATTTTTACTGATTGGCACAAATTACCACCTTCAACCAAACAGTTCCATGATTTTAATTGTGATTCAGGTTGATTTCATTTGAATTGTTCTTTTCACTCAGATATCTCAGTTAATGGTTATTTTATACTTACAGTAAAAAGAATAAAATAAAAAAAAAAAATATATAATTATTGAATCATCATTAAATTAAAATTATGTATAGTTACTGTATCATTATTTATCCTCATCAAAATCACTATAAAAAATAAGGGGTGGGTAAACTTATTTCTTACACTATCCCTTATAGTGGAAGTTTTTGGGGAATGAGAACATATCCTCTTCAAAATTTGAAAACCAACTGAAGATTTTTAAATGGAGAGGGGGGCCCTCATCCAAACAAATATTATTATTAAAAAATAAATAAAATAAATCAATCAATATTGAAATCAATTTTAAATTATCTTATTATTATCATTTTTCATTTTTCATTTTATAACAGGAATACTTTAGGAATACAGAAGAACCAAAGGAAGTAAATTATTTTGAAGAAATATCAATATAATTTGGAAACATTATATCACATACCAATTATCACAATACTGAAAATAAAGAAGATTTTTTATGAAGAAAAGCAGGAGTTCCTTATGGATTGACCTTTGGACAGCACAAGAACTTGGAGATTTCTTTGATTTTGGATTGAAACTCAATTGGAATTCAAGAATCACTGGCCAGGATTTATGGACTGAAGGATGACTCACCGGATTAATTGTTGACTCAGGACTCACTCAACATGATGGACCAACAATATTATGAAAACACTCAACTAAAATTGCCCTTGGGATTTTAAAGAAGCTTGAAGACTCAAGAGGTCCTCAGCATGACACTAAACTGCTTCCCCTGTGGACTTGGGCAGGGAAACTTATAAAAAATAACAGCCAAGAAGCTGGAGGGGATTTTCCTAGTCAGGAGAAGTGCTGAAGGACCATTTTTGTCCTCAGCATGACAATAAACTGCTCCCTTTGTGTAACAAGAACAAGGGGTTTTACAGGTGTTTATCATTATCAAATTGGCCAAAATGAAAAAAAAGTGAAGTCTCAAGCCATCAATTAAGACAAGAAAACTCCTTATCAAGAAATAAAACAACCAGAAAAATCTTGCATCAAGTGGGAATCATGAAGATTGAAGAATAAATCAAGAGTCAAGTGGAATCCAAAATCAAGCCCAAAGGAGCTCAAGAATCAAGATAAGCCCTTGGATTAGGCCAGGAGGTCCTTGCATGACTTAAACTGCAGGACTTGTATACCTAATATACAGGGGTTACACACCTAGTTGTAGGTCCTGTATGACCTTAAACTACATTTTTTTATGGAAGAAAGAAGAAAGAAGAATTGTGAAGACCTCAAGATTTCAGGACACTAGCAAATTCTTAGAAATAAAAAAAAAGAGAAGAAGAAACAAAATAACTAATTGAAGATGGATCACCAAATTTTAGCAGCCAAATACAAATCAGTCCTGAAGAAGGTGAGACCAGTCAATGAGCCAATGCCTCAAGACCTTAACCCACCTTTGGAAAGACCACCTTTGTCAAGAGATCCTTTGTGAGCCTTAGAGGTAATTTCATATACCCAAAAGACCACAAATATAAAAAATAACATATTAATATAAATAAAATAAATTTATTTATATTATTAAAATAAAAATAAAAAAATATAAATATAAAATTATATTAAAAATAAAAAATTAATTATAATTTAAAAATAAAATTACTCTAAATTTTGTAAATATAAAATTACATTTATACTTGAAAAATTTAAGTAAAAATGAAATTTTAACAAAATTGTGAAAAAATAAATAAATTTGGAAAAAAGTTAAATAAAATTTATTATAACTTTTTATCCAATAAATAAACATATAAATTTTATTTCACCATTGGATTCCTCATAAAAAATCAGGTGGGGTCACCTCTGAGTGAAATTTTTGTAACTCAACTCTAAATAAGCTTAAATTAAGTTTTTAGTATTTTCAATACAAAAGTTGAAAATCCTCAAAACCTTAATTTAATTCACACCACATGTGGTGTTAACCATCAATTTTTGTGTTAAAATTGAGGTGTTGTGTTTAGTTTAGAAGTTATGAGGAATTAAAGTATTTTCAATTGAATTCAATTGAAATGTCAAAATGTGCGCGTGTATTACATAAGTGAACTTTGATTTACATATGAGGTGTCAATTATTACTGTATTGTACTGTACAATTGAATTGAATTACATGTGTAAATTATAAGTATAATACATGATGAGGAATTAAAGGAAAAATAAATTGGAAAGATTAAATTTGGGGGGGAAAAGGAACTCCAGCTCTAAGGGGGAGCTAGACCCCCAAAATCCTTGCTGACAGGCGTGGGATGTCAAAATTCACGCAAAAGTTCATCACTTTTGGCCTGGAATTGAGTTACAGGGTCTGTGGACTCAATTGATGATGAGGTTTTGATACCAACTGGGGTAGTTTTAGCTGTTGCCAAGAAGGTAAAACTACCCTTAAGATAAAACAATCATAATAAAAACAGTTTTAACTGGTTTCTACGCCTCTGACACACATTCTGACGTGTTTTGAAGGCTCTAGGCCTGGTATTGCTATAGTAATGGCTGATTTAAGGGTCTAAAATGGCTAAAAATAGCTAAAAATGGCTTAAACCAGCCCTTTTTGGTCTAAACCAGGGTTCAATGATGCCATAATTGGCTTTTCTGTTGTCAGACTGTTTTTCACGACTGACAAGAGTAAATTTTACTTTGGGGGTAAGAGAATTGATGGCTATAAAAGAATGTCTTCTTTGCCCCACCTTTCTCTTCATGTTAGAATCTTTTCCTTTTATTAATTAGTTTAAAACTGTTAAACCAATCAATCAAAGATTCCAACCACCAATTTTAAATCATTTTAATCCTTTTAACCACGTGAAAAAATCATTATAATCATTGTTTGTAACTCTTATAATCATTTTTACCCCTGAACCACCCCAAAAGTGAATTAAAGCATCTTTCATCACTGTTAACTTTGTCACTTTGTTTCCAAATTCACTCTGGTCACTTTTGGGCGTGTTTTCTCTTTAATATTCTTTTTAAAGACTTTGTTCTTTAATTAATTGCTTGCAGCTCTTTGCTCAATTAATTCCAATTGAAATTGCTCTTGAAGAAATTTCTTTTGTAGCCTTAAAATATCTCTTGTAGAGTATTTTTTGGATAAATCTTTATTGTTGGTAAAACAATAGATTTTTATATTATTGTTTTATACTAATAAAGTTATAAACAATAAAATTGGCGTGTTTTCTCTTAAAAATAATATTTCATACTATTTTTAATTGATTTTTACCTTATACAAATTTTGAGGACAGGAAAAGTACTTGATTTTTAATCAAAGTTTCATATCCACACCTTACATTTGGGGGCCCAGCCGTGATATTTTACCTGTGACATATTTTTTTTACTCTTTTTAAATCTTTTTTCTTATATTGAAAAATTTAAAAACATATAAAAAATACTTATAATCCAAAAAAATCCTTAAAAAATAATTTTTTTCATATTATAAGTGAGGCTTATATTTTTATTTCTTTTTTGAAATAACCTTTTTTTTACTTAATTAATTGGCTTTTTCATTAATTTTAGTGTCTGACAACGTGGTAAGACAAGAAAACATTGAAACAGCCTCAACAGTAACCAGCATTATCCCTGCCAGTACTGTTAATTCTGATCATAATAGTACTGTTATTGTGACTCAAAATAATCAACCTGAACCAATATCTTCTGAATTAATTAACTTGGATATAAGTAATACACTTCAGAAAGCCAAAAATTTGGCCAATAGTAAGTTTTTGACGTAAAAATACTATTTTAAGCCTTCTTTAACCATAATTATGCCTTCAACCAGGTCAGGAGCCAGCTACAACCCCTCAAGCAGCTCCCAAAAAGGTAATAGACGTGATTATGGCAGAGGCCAACCAGGTACAGAAGGAAAAGGGTCAGTTGATGACTTCCAAACAACTAAAATGGGTCATTTTGAAGCTGATAATACCATTTTACCTTCAAAAAGAGCTGACACCGCCACAACAAGCCTCTGTGGACATATACAAAGCCAGCCACAGTGCATACAACAATGCACTCCAATTCAAGGAGTACCAGATCCTTGCAGACCTGTGGAAGAATTGCATGAATTCTTACCTGACAGTAAGAAAATTCTTGGGCCATCCCAACACTTGCAAATTGCTCAATGGATGGCATCCATTGATGGAGAAGAGAAACATGATGCTTTTGACACTAGAATGGAGGAAAAACAACCCTCCACCAGCCAAACCAGTGCCAAAAACAGCCCCAGTGGCCAGCAGCAGCAATTCCAACGTGAAAAAGCAGCCACAAACTCCAAACAAGGGCAAAGGGAAGGCACCAGCCCCAAAACCTTACAGCCAGGGCTACAGAATCCCAAAGATTCAGCAGGATGCCATGGAAAATGTATTTCAGATGGCCAGAACCATGATGGAATTACAGAAGAAGGAGGAAGCCAGATTAAGGTTCCAGAAATGATTTCTGACATATTTGATTCCATCCCAGAGTTGTATAATGCTATAAATGACGTAAAAAAACATCTTTCTGATAAAAATGACACCATTTCTAACAACATTAAAACAAACAACCTGAGTCTGTGCCAAATTAATGAAACACTTATGTGTTTTGAAAAAGTTTTGAGAACAATTAAAAATTCCAATAATGATAATTCTTCTAACAATAAAATAAATGAACAATCTGCCATTATTAAAGAATTAACAGATAAATATTCTAAATTCAATATTGATGACATAATTGAAACAAGAATTAAACAAGCCATAAATATTATCAAGACAGATAACAAGAAAGTCCTTGATGACATTTCAAATTCATTTACTGAAGTAAAGACATATACCATTGCCTTGAAAAAGTGTTTTGATGCTTCACAAGAAGAAGTATCAAAATTATCAATGAAATTGAATCAAGTCACTGCTGATAATACAAGACAGACAGAGTTATGGCAAGAACTTACACATAAAGAAGACATGTATAAAATTGAAGTAATAAATTTAATACAAAGCTTCCAACATGAATACAGAAATTCCCAAAGGTGTAGCAACAGTAAAATGAATGACATTGAACAATTACTGAACACCCTACCAAGAATGTCTACACCTCTAAATCAAAATGAGGGCACAAGAATTTCAAATCCACAAGTATTGGATCCTGATAATTCACAATTAAAAAATGAATTATCTACTTCTTTTCATAACTTGGAACCATCAATGGGCCAAGCACTCTTGAAAGAAGTTCCAAAACTTAAAGAATGGCCTCACTTCAGTGGTGAAGGAGAGTATGACCATATGGAATTCATTAGAGGTATTGACATGATCAAAGAGGATTTTGAATTACCAGACAGATTGGTAACAGCCAGGTTTAACACCTTGTTTACCAGATCAGCTCACAGATGGTACATCAAAATAAGACAAGCACATGGACACCAGAGTTGGACTTGGTGGAAAACCCAAATCATCAACAAATGGGCAAATGAAGCTTGGAGGTTTAAAGTTGAAACAGCCTTTGAATCTGCCAAATTTAATGCTGATAAAGACAGAGCTTTACCATGGTTTTGCCAACAAAAGGACAGATTAACAGCATTATATCCTGACATGTCAGAATTTATGATCCATAGAAAAATTCTGAGACAATGTGGAGGTGACTTAGAGCATGCTGTCAAAAGCAGGACTACTGAACAATCTTCAGCAGAGGATATTATCAATATACTGGAAGAAGTAACCACCAGAACCAAAATTGGTTCTAGTAGGGTGAATCTTAAAACAAGGTTTAATACACCTTGGAAAGATTCTGTGGACAAAAACCCCAAAGAAAATTCTAGTAAATATTAAATATAAATCTGCAGATACAGTCAGAAAATGCCATATTTGCCAAAGCACCACCCATTTAGCCAATACATGTCCAAAAAGGGGGAAAATCAATGAAATTGACATTGAAAAAGAACCAGATGTTGAAAAAGAAGACATAATTGAAGACAATTCAGATGATAAGTCATCCATATTCTCTGAATCTTCAAAAGATATAGAAAATATCAATGCCACTTTTGACATCATGGAATCTTATTCCCACTTACCACAATTGAGCAATGGTCAAGTTGATTTATCAAAAGTTCAAGATGCACAACTTATGAAGACAAAACCAAACAGAGGAAAAGGTTATACAGCTGGTAACTCCTGTATAACAGAAGTGGTGATTGACAACAAACCCACCAAACTTTTGCTTGACCCAGGAGCCTTCTGCTCTTGTGTTGGAAAATCTTTTCTTAAGACTTGTGTACCAAATTTTGAAGACCAATTGTTACCAATTGATGGTATAAAATTCAACAGTGCAAGTAACCCAATGAAAGCATTAGGAATCTTTGAGACCAATGTCATATTCCCACACATAAATGGGAATTTAAGGATCACAGTTGAATTTGTTGTTATGGAAAATTGCTCTAGTACCCATTTTATATTGGGAAATGACTATTTAATCATGTATGGGATAGATTTACATAATAACAAAGACAGATACTTTACAATTGGAGACAATAAGCGCCAGAAATTTGCCTTTTTACCCTTTAAAAGACAAATTACAGTAAACAAAGTATCACCAGTCAACTTAGAGTTAGAGAAATTCAAGTCTGAACAGTTAAATGAGGCTGAAATAAGCCTTCATCTGACTGATAAGCAAGAAAATGAACTTTCTTCCCTTTTGTATGACCACAGAGGAGCATTTGCTACAGACAAAGAACCCCTGGGAGCAATTATTGGTCATGAAGTTGACATCATTCTTAACATTGAGAGACCTTATCCACCACTCTTAAGAAGACCTGCTTATCCAGCAAGTCCAAAATCAAGAGAAGCTCTAGAAATTCATATCAAAGAACTTCTAGACCTTGGTGTAATAAGAAAAGTAGGCCACAATGAGGAAGTAGAAATAACTACACCAGTCATAGTGGCGTGGCATAATGGAAAATCCAGAATGGTTGGGGACTTTAGAGCTCTGAACACTTACACTGTTCCAGACAGATACCCAATACCAAAAATCCAAATTGCCCTTACTCAAATATCTCAAGCAGTGTATATAACCACTATGGATGCCCTTAAAGGATTCCATCAAAATGTAGTAACACCAAGAGCAAGAAAATACTTGAGAATTATTGTTCATTGTGGAGTGTATGAATACTTAAGGATGCCCTTCGGTATCAAAAATGCACCTTCACACTTCCAAAGAATGATGAATGAAATCTTCCCTGAAGAACTCTCAGAGGGATGGTTAATCATTTACATTGATGACATTATTATCTGTTCAAAGACTTGGGAGGAGCACATGTACAGATTATCAAGAGTTTTGACAAAAATCCAATCAGTAAACATGAAAATCTCCTTGAAGAAATGTCATTTTGGATTTAAAGAACTTAAGGCACTAGGACATGTTGTATCTGGTTTGTCCCTTGGAATTGATAAAAACAAAGTTGCAGCAGTATTGTTAAAACCCATGCCTCAGAATAAGAAGGAAATTCAGTCATTCTTAGGTTTTGCAGGATATTACAGGCAACACATTAAAGACTTTGCATCCATAGCAAGACCACTTTATAAGTTGTGTGACAAAGACACAGTATTTGAGATGACTGTTGACAGAGTCAAAGCTTTTGAGTCTCTAAGAGAAGCATTGACCACTGCTCCACTCTTACTGATGCCAGACTTTAAATTGCCTTTCAAACTGTATATTGATGCATCAGGGGATGGACTAGGTGCTGCACTTCACCAAGTTCAGATCATAAATGACAAACCTGTAGAAGGACCAATATGTTTCATATCCAGGCAAATCAAACCAACTGAAGCCAGATATGGAGCAAGTCAAATGGAATGTCTATGCCTTGTCTGGGCCTTGGAGAAATTGAACTATTTCTTAGAGGGATGTGTTTTTGAAGTAATAACAGATTGTACAGCTGTGAAATCACTTTTGAACATGAAAACACCTAACAGACACATGCTCAGATGGCAAATAGCCATACAAGAATACAGAGGCAATATGACTATTGTTCATAAGGATGGGAATATTCATAAGAATGCAGATGGACTAAGCAGATGGCCATTACCAAATAACATTGATAATCCTGCTTATGTTCCAGAAGAAGCTTCACCACAAATTCCAATAGAAGGAATAAGTGTTACAGACTTGAACACCACCTTCTTTGAAGAAGTCAGAAATAGTTACACTCAAGATAAGAATTGTAGCATCTTATGCCAATTACTTAACAAAGACTGTAAAGACAACTCTCTAATACATGCCTTGGATGAAGTATGGAGAAAATCTTATAATGAAGGGAGATTTCACCTACTGGATGGTATAATTTACCACAGAACCAAGCACACATGTGTCATGACAGTTGTAGACAGGTCATTAATCAATCTTGTACTGAAAGAATGCCATGATAGTCCCTTTTCAGGACATCTTTCTGAGGACAGAACAAGAGAAAAAGTAAAGACCTGCATATGGTGGCCAATGTGGCAAAAAGATGTTGCAGAATATTGCAAAACCTGTGACAGATGCCAAAAGGCAAATAAATCCACTGGCAAAAGACTTGGAAATATGATGAAAATCCAAGAACCAAACAGACCTTGGGAAATTGTCCATATGGATTGGGTAACTGGCCTACCACCAGGAGGTGACAGGAGCTATAATGCTTGCCTAGTAATTGTGGACAGATTCAGCAAAACTCCAATCTTTTTACCATGTCACAAAGATGATACAGCCATGGATACAGCTCTTCTGATATGGAATAGAGTAGTGTCATGGACTGGGATATTTACAAATATCATCAGTGATAGAGATCCCAAATTCACTTCAGCTCTATGGACAAATCTTCACCAATTATTTGGCACAAAACTGTCTTTCTCTACAGCCTACCACCCACAAACTGATGGTCTGGCTGAAAGAATGATCCAAACCTTAGAGGACATGGTGAGAAGATTTTGTGCATATGGCCTTGAATTCAAAGATTGTGATGGATTTACCCATGATTGGTGTACTCTGTTACCAGCACTGGAATTAGCATATAAAACATCAATCCATTCCAGTACCAATCAGACTCCTGCTATTCTAGAAAAAGGATGGAACCCCAAGTTACCCCAAGATTCCTTGAGGAAAGACTTAATTGAAATACATCCCACAGCTGCTAGCTTCAAAGGAATGCTAGACAAAGCTAGAAAGCATGCAGTGAGATGAATGGAGGACTCTTTTGCATATGCTAAAGACAAATGGGATAAATCTCATGCAACTCCAGATTTCAAAGTGGGGGACCTAGTTCTTGTATCCACCACTAACTTCAATAACATCAAAGGATGTAAAAAGCTAAAAGACTCCTTTGCAGGACCTTTTGTGATTAAGGCCCTCCATGGAGAAAATGCTGTTGAAGTAGAGTTATCTGAAGAACTTAGCAATAAGCACCCTACATTTCCAGTAAGCTTGATAAAGCCATACAAATCTAGTGATGCTGAGAAATTTCCCTTGAGGAATAAGATTCCCCAAGTTATACCTCCTATTGAGACATCTGGTACTAAGAAAATAACCAAAGTTCTTAAAGAAAGGAAATTAAGAACCAAGAAAGTAAGGGAATACCTTGTTAGGTACAGTGACCCAACTTGTGAAGATGAATGGTTAGAAGAGAAAGATATACCAGAAGCCACCAAACTCCTGAGGAGATTCAGACACACTAGAAACACCAATATTACAAAGTAATATTCTTTTTTAGGGGGAGGGAATGTGAGCCTTAGAGGTAATTTCATATACCCAAAAGACCACAAATATAAAAAATAACATATTAATATAAATAAAATAAATTTATTTATATTATTAAAATAAAAATAAAAAAATATAAATATAAAATTATATTAAAAATAAAAAATTAATTATAATTTAAAAATAAAATTACTCTAAATTTTGTAAATATAAAATTACATTTATACTTGAAAAATTTAAGTAAAAATGAAATTTTAACAAAATTGTGAAAAAATAAATAAATTTGGAAAAAAGTTAAATAAAATTTATTATAACTTTTTATCCAATAAATAAACATATAAATTTTATTTCACCATTGGATTCCTCATAAAAAATCAGGTGGGGTCACCTCTGAGTGAAATTTTTGTAACTCAACTCTAAATAAGCTTAAATTAAGTTTTTAGTATTTTCAATACAAAAGTTGAAAATCCTCAAAACCTTAATTTAATTCACACCACATGTGGTGTTAACCATCAATTTTTGTGTTAAAATTGAGGTGTTGTGTTTAGTTTAGAAGTTATGAGGAATTAAAGTATTTTCAATTGAATTCAATTGAAATGTCAAAATGTGCGCGTGTATTACATAAGTGAACTTTGATTTACATATGAGGTGTCAATTATTACTGTATTGTACTGTACAATTGAATTGAATTACATGTGTAAATTATAAGTATAATACATGATGAGGAATTAAAGGAAAAATAAATTGGAAAGATTAAATTTGGGGGGGGGAAAAGGAACTCCAGCTCTAAGGGGGAGCTAGACCCCCAAAATCCTTGCTGACAGGCGTGGGATGTCAAAATTCACGCAAAAGTTCATCACTTTTGGCCTGGAATTGAGTTACAGGGTCTGTGGACTCAATTGATGATGAGGTTTTGATACCAACTGGGGTAGTTTTAGCTGTTGCCAAGAAGGTAAAACTACCCTTAAGATAAAACAATCATAATAAAAACAGTTTTAACTGGTTTCTACGCCTCTGACACACATTCTGACGTGTTTTGAAGGCTCTAGGCCTGGTATTGCTATAGTAATGGCTGATTTAAGGGTCTAAAATGGCTAAAAATAGCTAAAAATGGCTTAAACCAGCCCTTTTTGGTCTAAACCAGGGTTCAATGATGCCATAATTGGCTTTTCTGTTGTCAGACTGTTTTTCACGACTGACAAGAGTAAATTTTACTTTGGGGGTAAGAGAATTGATGGCTATAAAAGAATGTCTTCTTTGCCCCACCTTTCTCTTCATGTTAGAATCTTTTCCTTTTATTAATTAGTTTAAAACTGTTAAACCAATCAATCAAAGATTCCAACCACCAATTTTAAATCATTTTAATCCTTTTAACCACGTGAAAAAATCATTATAATCATTGTTTGTAACTCTTATAATCATTTTTACCCCTGAACCACCCCAAAAGTGAATTAAAGCATCTTTCATCACTGTTAACTTTGTCACTTTGTTTCCAAATTCACTCTGGTCACTTTTGGGCGTGTTTTCTCTTTAATATTCTTTTTAAAGACTTTGTTCTTTAATTAATTGCTTGCAGTTCTTTGCTCAATTAATTCCAATTGAAATTGCTCTTGAAGAAATTTCTTTTGTAGCCTTAAAATATCTCTTGTAGAGTATTTTTTGGATAAATTTTTATTGTTGGTAAAACAATAAATTTTTATATTATTGTTTTATACTAATAAAGTTATAAACAATAAAATTGGCGTGTTTTCTCTTAAAAATAATATTTCATACTATTTTTAATTGATTTTTACCTTATACAAATTTTGAGGACAGGAAAAGTACTTGATTTTTAATCAAAGTTTCATATCCACACCTTACATCCTTATGAAACACCCTTATCACCAAACCCACCTATATTTCAAGAAACCTTCAAGGTCACCCATGAAAGACTCCAAGCAGTCAATTTTGGCCCACCAGGATGGTTATCAAATGAAGAAATCAATTTACTCAAAAATGTTATTACCTTAAGAGAAAAAGCAATAGCTTTCTGTGAAGAAGAAAGAGGATTACTCAAACACTCATATGGAAAACCTTACAAGATACCAGTAATACCTCATGAACCTTGGCAGAAGAAACCAATTCCCATTCCCAAATCAATTTTACCTCAGTTTACTGAATTAATCAGAGAAAGAATCAGGACTGGACTCTATGAGCAATCCACCTCAAGCTACACAAGCCCAATCTTTTGTGTGGCCAAATCAAATGGGAAACTCAGAATTGTCCATGACCTTCAAGAACTCAACAAAGTCACCATCAAGGATGCTGGCTTACCACCTCACATTGAAGAATTTGTAGATGCATTTGCAGGAAGAGCATGCTATGGACTAGGAGACATCATGGGAGGATATGATGAAAGAGAATTAGATGTCACTACAAGACCCCTCACAACTTTTGAAACACCCCTTGGAAGGATGCAACTCACAAGACTACCCCAAGGAGCCACCAACTCAGTAGCAGTATACCAAGCCCAAATGACCTGGATACTCCAAGAAGAAATACCAGAAAGTGTAGGAATATTTATTGATGATGGAGGAATAAAAGGACCAAGATCACTTTATAACCAGGAAACACTACCAGAAAACCCATCAATAAGAAGGTTTATATGGGAATATGCCATAACCTTAGAAAGAATTTTATTCAGGATTGAAGAAGCAGGACTTACTATCTCAGGATCCAACTTTGCATGCTGTGTTCCAGCTTTGGACATAGTAGGGCATGTTGTATCATTCAAAGGAAGAACAATCTCAAAACAAAAGATCAACAAGATTCAAAATTGGCCAACACCTCTTAACAAGAAGGAAATAAGGGGATTTCTTGGTCTTTGTGCCTATGTAAGGATGTTCATTGAAAACTTCTCACAAGTTGCATCACCACTCAGAAGGCTCACCAGAGAAGATGTTGACTGGGACTGGGATCAAAAATGTGAAGAAGCTTTCCATAAGCTCAGAAGAATAGTTGGAGAAGAAATAACTCTCAAGAAATTGGATTATGACAAAGGAGCAGGAAAAATTAAGCTAGCAGTAGATTCAAGCTACATTGCTGCAGGAGCAGTACTCACTCAAGAAGATAAAGAAGGAAAAGACAGACCAGTATTATATGAATCAATAACTTTTTCAAAATTGGAATCAAAATACTCACAACCCAAATTGGAACTCTGTGGAGTTGCAAGAATTCTCAAGAAGCTTCAAACCATACTTTGGGGACAACATTTTGAATTACAGGTTGATGCCAAGGCCTTAATTGAAATGATCAACACCCCTTGCTTACCCAATGCCCCCATGACAAGATGGGTGGCTTTCATTCAACTATTTTCCTTTGATTTGGTACACAAACCAGGGAAAACTTTCACTATGCCAGATGGGCTATCCAGAAGACCAAAAAACTCAGAAGAAGAAGATAAAGATGCACCAGAATTTGATGAAGAAGAAGATTGGATCAAGCCACACCCTGGATTTGGGGCTAAGAATGTAAATTCACTCCATTTTTCAGGAGTACAAGTACCAACCAAACAAGAAGGATTTTGGAAAAGAATGCAAGAATACTTAAGTACAATGAAAAAACCACAATCAAGTAAAGATGAAGAATTTAGAAGGATAAAAAGAAGGTCATCCAACTTTTTCTTGGAAGATGGCCAACTCAAAAGAAGAAATAACCCTAACCCTCAATTGGTGATATCAAGTCAAGAAGTTCAAAATTACATTTTAAAGTCACTTCATGAAGACATGGGCCACAGAGGGGAAAATGAAACTTACAGAAGAATTAAAGCAAGATTTTGGTGGGAAGGAATGAAGAAATCAGTCAAGAAATGGGTTCAATCTTGCCTAGCCTGCCAAAAGAGAAGTCAAAACTTACAAAGGGAACAAGGGAGGCCTACAGCAACATCAACAATCTTTGAAAGGGTAAGCATGGATGCAGTCCATATCAAATCTGGAAGATGGAAGTATATGGTTGTGGCCAGAGATGATTTTTCAGGATGGCCAGAAACAGTTGGACTAGTCAAATTAACAGCAAAAGTAGTTGCAGAATGGTTCACCTCAGAATGGATATGCAGGTATGGCTCACCAAAAGAAGTAACTGTTGATGGGGGGCCAGAGTTTGGAAAAGAATTGCAAGATGCAGTAAAGAAAGCAGGATCAAAAATCAGAGTCACCACACCCTATTACCCAGAGTCTCAAGGAATGGTTGAAAGAGGCCATAAACAACTTAAAGATGCATTAGTCAAGATGTGTGGAGAAAATGGAGGAAAATGGAGAAAATATCTACCTTTGGTTACCTTTGCTGACAGAATCTCCACTAAAAGGACAACTGGTTTCTCACCATATGAACTCCAATTTGGACAACTACCAGTATTACCAATTGACATTGAAACAAAAACCTTTTTAGCAGTAGAATGGCACAAAATATCCACAACTGAGGAATTATTGGAAGCCAGAGCCAAGCAGTTGGAAGGAAAAGAAGAGATGAGAAGAAAAGCAGCAGAAAAACTCAAAAAATCAAGGGAAGACTCAATGAAATATTGGGATAGAAGAATGGCACACCAACTAAGATCACCACTCAATCCAGGAGATTTGGTGCTGGTTTACAACAAAGCAATAGAAACTAATTGGGGACTACTTTTCAAAAACAAATGGAATGGACCCTACAGAGTAATCAAACAAATAAACAATGGACCATATGAACTTGAAGAACTTGATGGAACAGAATTAGCAAGAAGATTTGCAGCATCTCAAGTCAAGAGGTTCTACCCAAGAGGAAAGTTGATAAACACAAAAGAAGAAACAGAAGAAGAACAAAGTGAAGAAGATGAATCAATAAATGAGGAAGAGGTATTTGAGGAGACCACAGAATCAGATGAAGAATAGAGAGCTCTCACCTGGAATGCTGGGGACAGCATTAAATGGAGAGGGGGATGTGGTATTCCATACCATTTTTTTCACCAGGCTCAAGCTCATAGTACCCTATAACAGCAGGAAATCCAGCCTACAGGCAGACTTACACTCAAAATTTACACCAAAAGGTCAATTTTACAGCAAGAAGCTGGATTTAACTCATAAAACCATGGCACAGGCACCAAAGGGAAGTGTATGTGTTTAAATAACTTATTCAATTTCACTATGCATATGTAAAAAATCAATTTACATATAGCAAACTAGTTACAACAAATGAGGTACCACCCTTTAAATTACACACCCCACCCAGCTTTACACCCCCTTACAGCCACAGGACTCATGCAGCAAGAAAATGACACATGCATTAGTTATACAGCCAACTTGCATTCAAAGTCACATGATGCAAAGCTCAACTCCATGGAATTCCTGCAATTCATTTACAACACAGCCCCAGGAGTACCTTATCTTATATCCACAGTATCCCCACTTAAAACCTTAAAACATAATTATTTACACTACTCATCACCTCATGCAAACCAAAGCTAGTTACAACAGGCTGCATGCAGTACACAATTCCAATTAAATCACAACCACATGACTATGCACAGCATGTGTCAAAATCAAAAATCACATCATCTCATAAAAAACAGTAAATTCACCAATGCAAGAAGTTATCACCTGACTTCATTTTAAAAGTTCAAAAAGAAGAAAAACAAACATGACACCTGCATAAATTACACAGCCATTTCTACCCAACCTAAGTTAGGACATATGCAAAGGAATTACAAGGTCATCATGTGATACTGCATCCACCAACAGAATATCATGTGACAGAAAAAAGGCTGTGCACAAGAAAAATCCTCAGCCAAAATGAAATCACCTCATGTATGCAAGGAAAATTCAAGAATATGTCATCATAATTAGTTCACCAAAAGACAATCATGTGATGAATGGAGGCTGTGCAGAGAGAAAAGTATCACCAAACCTTAAATCACCTGACCCATGCAAGAAAGGTCCTCACCAAAAACAGAGTCACATGATGAAATCAAGAGGAATTAAAGTGGAAAAAGACAGCTCCCATGGAGGGCCCCCTGGGCTCCCAAAAGGTATAAATAGAGGGGCTCTCTCCCCCCAAATTTCAAATTCCCCCCCATGCACAATATATCCTCTGCGCATTACAAGCACAGGAATAAGTCATCCCTCACCTGGGAGGTAGTCCAGCAAATTATAGTGAATTTTACTTGCCCAGTAGCTAAGCTCAGTGGAAGTATAGTGTTGAGGATTACCCAGTAGCTAAGCTCAGTGGAATCTTATTATTTAAAATAAAAAATTATTATTAAATTATCCAGAACCCAAGATTAGGGTTGCTACTCTATTAAAATATTTTATCCAGTAAAATTAACACCATTTATCAAGACTTAAAAATAACTTACCCCTTTAAAAATCCAATATCAAAGAATCTTACCTCTTAAATTTAACAAATAAAATTTTATATTATTATTAACCACTCTTAAAAAAAATAACAAACCTTTAAAAAAAATTATTTTACTCTATTATAACTTTAACTTAAGAAAATTACTGTTATCAAAACTCATAAGATTTTCCAGAAAGCCTTAAATAACCCATCTTACCAAGTATTTAACACCAAGAAGAAACAACTCACCCCAATTCCACTAAAAAGAAATATAAAAATTCAACAGACAAGTATTTCCTTAAAATCTCAAATTACCAAAATAACTGACATTATTTTTTATATTATTGAATAGGTCTGATCTGAGACTGCTGAATTTTGTCTTCTGCAGTTGTAAAGCCACTTACTAATTTTATTTTGGTTTGTGAGCTCCAAGGAAGATTTTTTTCAGTATTTTAGGAGGGGCAGGCAATACACCCTTGCCACCCTTGGTTACAGGAGTTATTAGCAATTCAAAACTAGTTACCTGTGATTTCCCCCTCCAGGTACTTCCTCATTTTAATCCCACACAAGAGGAGTTCCCACAGCGCTTGTCAAATGCCTTTTGGGTCTTATGCTTGCAAGGAATGCCTTTATAATTGTTGTATTTGTTGGTGCATTTTTTATTTGGAGGAAATTTTGTTTTGAAATTTTCAAAGGAAATCCGAAGAGCATAATGAGACACCTTGCCATTGAGGGCACAGATGTGTGGAGGAAAATTCTTGACATGGACAATCATTTCTTTGGAGATTCTGATGATAATTTCAATAAATTGTTTTCTGAATGCCATGTGGAGTGCCCTGACTACCTCCAGGAGAGTACCAGTGGACTTTTGGAGCCAAAGTTTAACCATGGCATGGGCACCTTCAACTCTGGAGGTGGAGCCCACACCCAGGTGGCAATGGTGGTTGGTCCAGGCTGGCACATAATACTCCTTTAGAGGAAGCCAGGTATTTTCCAAATACTGCAAGACCTCAGAATTTTTAACTTGCTTTTGAAGCTTCTTCCAGTTGTCTTTGAAAGACTTTTCAGTGGGTGAATACATAAGCTGAGAAAAGAATCCCAAAGTCATTAATAAAGACAATAATAAAAAAAAAGTGAAATAAAATGAAATAAAGTGAAGAAGTATATTACTTGATTCCAAAGGCCCATAAAATTTTCAAAATCAGTTCCATGACCAATTTTCTTCATGCAATGAGCAGATACATCCTTGTTGATGTTCCAAATGCATAGCATGACTTTGGAGTCTGGGAAGAGCTTCTTAATAGAGTTTTTCAAGGCCAGATCCCTGTCAATAACAATAACTGGAGGGGGAACAAGATTGGTGTTGTTGAGGACCTTTTCAATGTATTGATTTAATGCCCAAGTATATGAAGTTTCATTTTAAGTTTTTATCAAACAAAAAGCCCCAGAAAAGGTCTTATTTGTTGAGCTTAATCCAACAATATGAAAAAGGGGAATTTTGTACTTATTGGTTTTATAACTACAATCCATAAGAATGACATGAGGAAATCCATGAAGAAGTTTTATGGCCAGGGGGTGAGTAAAAAACAAGGAGGTAATGTGTCCCTCAGAATCCCTTGCAGAGGACCAAACAAAATTTTCTTCTTTGAGAGTGTCAATAAGAGCATCAATGGGCCTTCTGCCTTGCAGTTTGTCTTTCTTGATTTTCTTGACTTGGTTGTAAATTTCTTGAAGGATTACAGGCCTGTCAGACTCCCTCTGGCTGCATAATTGGGCCTGAAGTTTCCTTGGCATGAGCAGTGATTCAGACATTTGAGCAATTTGGGATGTTTCTTGCTCATTGAATTTCCTGAAAGCAGGATGTGCCATGATATTTTCAGTGGCATCATGGCTATGTTCAGGATTTTTGAATTTAAGAGTCCAAGTGGTACTCTTGTCATATTTCCTGGCATAAAGTCTAAAAGGACAGTCAAGCTTTCTTGAGGTGACTGTTTTGGAGGGGCTTTTGTTGGGATTTGGGGTGCCAGCCCTGTCACAACATATTTCAATTTGGTTGTGGGTCATATTGGACCTCAAGGTGGAAACAGCATACCCCTGAGCCCTGGCAACATTATGCACATGTTGCCAAAGAAGCTCAAGGGTCTGAAATTCACCTTTAGTGGGGGGTTGAAGCATTTTTTTAATGAAAATTATGTATAAAAGTGAAAAAAGGGGGATTTGGGGGATTTGGAATGGGGTAAGAACCTTTCGAAATGTGAAAAAGAGGTGAAAAAAGGTGTGAAAAATGAACAGAAGTGGCTTAAATGTGGGATTAATAGATGAGGGAAGGTAAAAAATTGAGAATTGAGAGGCTCGAAAGCAGTTTGTTGCGGTGGAAAATGCAGTCTTTGGGGGAAAAAAAGAAAAAAAAGTGTGAAAAGCTTTGCAAAATGGCTTTGGCAATGCTGTTTTTCCAAAAAAACAATGGTTTGGGGTGGGGATAATGTGGATTATTGGGGTGTTTGGGCTTTTTTGTTCTTTTGGGGGGGGTGGGAAAAACAATCTGAAACAATTTGGAGTTAGAGAGGTTTTGTGGGGAAAAAACCTCCTTTGGGCATTTTTTGGCCCAATACAGGCCCAATGGTGTTTCATTTTTGATTAAAAATGGGCCCAGGGCACCCCTTACATGTTTTTACCAAATTATGGCCAAAACACGTATGTTTTTAGTAAAAACACGTAAGCTCTTACATGTTTTTACCAATTTGCTTACGTGTTTTTACCAACACCCTAAAAAATATTCAAATGAGATGAAATAAAAATGAAAACAGATTTATGACAAGGGTGGGGATAAATATAAATTCTTGATTTCCCATCTTATATATAACCAAAAATAGTCAAGTTTATTTTTAAAGGAAAAATCAAAAAAAAATGTAAGGTTTATAATCTTCCTCCAAAAAATTCTATGATTGATAGATAAATAAATAAATTATTACTTTCTAAGATTGAAATTTTGATGACAAAATTGAATAAGGATATTTTTTTTCAATAAAAATCAATTTATTTATTTTAACTTAAAAAAAATTTTTTTTAATAAATTTAAAAATCAAGTCTTTGAATTCATTAAAAAAAAGAGTGCACAATAAAAAAAATTTGAATTGAAAAAATAATAATAATAAGATTTTTTAATTGAAAAGATAAAATCAAGGTTAATTTTTAATTTACAATTAAAAATTTTAAATCAAAATTTCTGAATGAGTCCTTTTGTTTTATTTCCATTGTTATAATTTTTTTTTCTTTTTTTTGGTAGAAATCAAGTTTTATTTCAAACAAGTTACTTTTAGTTATGAAATGAATTTATCTAAATTAAGTTAAGTTTTTTTAAGGTTCCTCTTTAAGGTAATTTTCATTAAAAATAATTTAAATATCATAATTTAAAATCTATTAAAACTAATCAAGTTTAAAATTATAAATAAT
Source organism: Austropuccinia psidii (assembly GCA_023105745.1). Classification (NCBI taxonomy): domain Eukaryota; kingdom Fungi; phylum Basidiomycota; class Pucciniomycetes; order Pucciniales; family Sphaerophragmiaceae; genus Austropuccinia; species Austropuccinia psidii. Next base: position 65,683,308 of record JALGQZ010000005.1, read on the forward strand.
TTCGGAAGTTAAAATAATGAATTTCAAGTAAAAATTTAAGATGATAGTGTTTATTATTTCAGTTAGAAAACACTGTCTATGATTAAGGCCTAAAGGGAGTGATAAAAATCATTTGAAATTTCAAATTAAATCAAATTTTGTAGTGTACAGACACCCTTTGGAATGAGTTTAGAGCTTCATGTTTCTAAATAGGTTCTAAAGTATAGAGAGTTCTAACAAAAATAAATAAACATGTTGGTAAAACTCTGTAAGCCCTTGTTTATCTTTTCCATAAACTGATAAGAACATGTAAAATTCTAATAAAGAGACATAAGTTTCTTCATCCCAAATAAAATTAAAAGCACATTTCCATTATCTATCTCCAAAAACCATTCTTTTACTTCTATTATTCAAATCACCACATATAAGTTACCTTACCCCTGTATTCACTAAAACTCAAACCATTATTCTATTGTAAATTGATAACTCTTAAATTATTAAAAAATTTCTCATTTTATATTAAGTTATAATTCAAAATTCATAATTTTCAAAAAAAACAACTTGGCTTTCTATTTTAATTTAAAAGGAATTTTAAATAGTTTTATAATAGATAAATTTTAAAATTGAAATATTTAACCTTTTTTTTCTTTAAAAAAAATAATTTTTTAATTTTTTTTTTTCATTCATTGAATCCCTTTTTTTTTAAAAAAAGAAGAAAAAAACATGCCAAAGATATTCAATGATATTAGTTAAGTTCCAAAATATTAAAAAATAAATAAATAAATGACTATTGAAGTGTTTTAAAAAGAGAATATCTGTTATTAAGTTTATTTATTGTCTAATTAATATAGTTGTATAAAGGCACATAATTTTCTAGTAAATGCATATAAGGATAAAGGGGTATCAAAACTACACAAAAAAAACCATCATTTTTAATTATTTAAAAAAATTAACCACCCTTCTTGACCTCCCACTAATCACAAAGCAAAAATAATTAAATTATCTTAAATAGAACCCTATAGATAAATTTTTATCATAAAAAGAGAACCCTTGAGCTTCAGAAAGATTATAGGGACTTATTTGCAAGTCCCTTTTGAGCTAACTCTTTTATTGAATTTGGAATATATTACTCTTATCTTGAAGTTAGTTTTTTTGTTTTAAAATGGCATTGTAATTAACAAATCTAATTTGAAGGATAAATTATCTAATGATTTTATTTCAACCTCTAGAAGTTAGGAATACCAATTTCTATAGAAGAAAATATATTCCTATAATCTATAATTCAAATATTTTAGCAAGATAATGATAATGGGTGAATGAAAAATATTTTCTATTTAGTTGAGATTTTTCAATTTATGTTATTTATTTTTCAAATTTATTAGTATTAATATTTACCCTTATATATTCAAAAAAAATTTAAATGATTTTAAAACTTTTTATGAGATTAATTTGATTATTGACCTTTTTTTTAATCAAGAATAAAATTGAAAAAATGAAATTCACCAATTTCCTTTACTCTATAAAAATTATTTCAATGGATTTCAAATTAAACTAATTATAGATTAATTCCTTTTTCTACAATTATTAAGAAAATAATTCTGGAAATTGAGATTTAGGAAAAAATTATTCAATTTTCTTTAATTTGTAAGTTAATTCAGGACAAGTTTTTCTTTTTGAAATAAAAAATTAATTAAGGGTCATAGAAATATATTTTATTTATTTTTTAATTTAAATATTTGAATATAATTAAATTCACTTAGATAATTTTAGAAAGCTTATGGGAATTTTTTTTTCTTTAGTATAGATCTTAATTATTATTTCTTTGTTTAAAGGTGATATAAATTGACTTCAGAAACTATTTAAAACTTCATTTGGCTGAATCTATGGATGATTTCACCTAAAGAATCTTTTTTATATTAGAGCTCAATAGCTGACCTAGTGGCAAGAATGACAAAGCCTTGGAATTTAAAAATTTGAGAAATTAATTAATATTAATCAAAAAATTCAGGTTTTATTTCAATTTATTAGTTATTTATAAAAATTATTAAGGAATAAACTACAATTGAGTATCTGTGTAGTAATGTCAGAACTTTATTAATGCTAATATGAATGAAGATAGGATAGTCTTGATTCCTGATTATCTCTCTGGATCATGATGATCCATAAAGTTAACAGAAAATTTTAAATGTTAGGAGCCTGTGACCTTTTAATAATATCATAATAGGTATATAGAAATAAATACTTAATTAATAATGTAATTATTTGGAAATAAACAACAGAAAAAATAGTGATACATATATAAATCTCATAATTTTAAATAGCTTTTGTAAGAGTATATACAAATTCATCAATATACTGGGTGGAAGTATTCCCAAAACTGTGTCATGGAGATATATATGGAAAAGGATAAAAGTTTGATTTAAATCAAGGTTTCTTATTTCCAATTCATGAACATAATATACTCTCTTAATCTCACCTGGATGGAATTTTTCCTCAAAAAATTATTTTAAATTATGCCTCAAAACACAGTGGCTCAAATACATAGAGGTTTTTTTGAGAATACTTTGTAGGTTGTAATTATTAAAATGAATTCATTATTGTACTTCAAGAAAAATCAAGGAGTTAAAATATATGAAATATTTGTTTTAATTATGTTCCAGAAAGAATCTATGCACAGGCATTAATACTTGTATGAATAATTTCACACAACAGAAAATACAATAACTACAGCACATATGTAGTTAATTCAAATTTCTTGAAGCTTAAATTATTTATCTATGTGAAAGGTAGAATTCAGAACCACTTCAATTTATTAATAGACTTAAATGATTGATTCAGGTTCTTAAGTACTGTGTAATTATGAATACAGGTAAATATATTTAACCTCACTAACACTTAGGAGTCCAAAAACACACATTTCTGATTTTTAAACATTAGTTAGGGTTAAATTATTCACTCAACTGTTTAGCTGAAACCTCAGAATACCTTAGGATCTCAAATACATGGAGAGATACTTTAGAGATGGATTGAAAGGGTGAAATTATGTATTTACATGTGTGATATTGTCCTCAAACCATCCAGGAGCTCAGATAGACAAATGAATATCAAAGGTAATTTATTTGGGTGAAACTATTCAAAATAATTCATAATTTAACCAAATCTTCACCACAGATTTCCAAGTTCACCTGAAAATCTATAATATTATTGTAATGTTGAAAATACACATATACGTGAGTAATGAAGCCTCAATGACAATCAGGGATTAAAATATATTAACATATATCTCAAATAATCTTATGAAAGGTAATTTTTTCATTTAAAGACACAATTTAACTCACAAGATCCACAAAAAATTGATAAAGATACTTTAAGATGTGGATATAAAGATTTTATTAAAAACAAAGTACTTTTCTTATCCTCAAAATTTGTATAAGGTAAAAATAGTAATTATAAGTGTTTTGAAAAAAAAATATACTTATTTTTTTTGCCAGTTCAAAAAAGTAATAAGATGAATATTTCTTTTTCAATAACAATGGAAATTTAGCCAAATATACTCTACAAGAGATATTCCAGGCTAAAAATTACATTTATTCAAGAGAAATTTTAATTGGAATTAATTTAGAAATTACTTGAAGAAAAATGTGAGAAATAGGTCTCTAAAATGAATATTAAAGAGAAAAAAAAAACAAAATCTACCAGAGTAGATTTTCAGACAAAGTAAGAAAACTAACAGTGAGAAAAGATGATTGAATTCACTTTTAGGGTGACTCAAGTGTAAAAATGATTATAAGAGTTACAAAAAGCTATTATGATATTTTTTTGAATGTTTAGAAGGTCCAAAATGATTTCAAAAATGGTGGTTGGAATCTACTATTGATTTGGACTATTTATGCAAGGAAAGTATTCTCACATGAAAAGAAAAGATAGATCAAAGAAGAAATTTGTTTATAGCCAGAATTTTTCTTTCTTAAAGATTGAAGTTTCTTAACACAAGTTGTGAGAAACATATTGAAAACAGAAAATACAATTATGGAAGCATTAATACCTGGATTGGACCAGAAAATGGCTGTATTTAGGCATTTTTTTCTATTTTTGTCCTACAAACCAGCCATTACTGTAATAATAGTTGCTTAAGACCCTCAAAAGCCCATAGAAATGTGTGTAGGGATCTTTTGAAAAATTTAAAGACTCTTTGGTGAGTCTCCTCTCAGATTAAGGCTTGCTTTGCCCCTTTGGGAACAGATAAAACCTCCCTGGTTGGTATCATAACCTCATTGTAAATTGCATCACAGACCCTGTGACTCAATTTGTGAGCCTTGAGGTATATTTTACATACCCAAATAGGCCACAATTATCTTAAAAAGAAATTTTGAATTATACATAACTCATAAATAATGCATATATTCAAAATTCATCATTTTTGATTTCAGAAAAGATGAATAACTTTTTATTGAGTAAGTAAATCCATGGATTTAAGGCCAGATTTGGATTCTACACAAAAATTCACCTAGGGTAGCTCCATAGAGTGAATAAGCTGAAATTAACTCTTTGAGGTGGTAATATGGAAAATACTTCAACACCACATCATTAATACCACATAAAAGATCCGTGAAAATTTGTGTTTTTCTTGATTTTACGCCAAAATAATGGGAAAGTGAGAAATCCCATGTTACATATACACTAAGAATAGTGTTATACATGTTTTGAGCACTTAATATCATGGTATTCTTACATGGACGTTTGGTACAACCATAGTGGATATCTCACTTGAAGCTTAAATTACTATTTTGACGTAAAAAATAGGCAAGGGGGACAAAAGACATCAAAGAGAGCCAGGGTACCCAACTCCTGAGGACACAGAGGCGTGGATAGCTCCAAAGCTTGGTTCCATGGCTGATCTTGACCCAATTGGTAAACTAAACCTCTTTGGGAACTTGGTTACCATGTCACAACTACTGTAAATCTTAAGAAAATAGCAAATAACCTGCTATTTTGACATGCCAAGGAGGTAAAGAGCTACTTAGACTCCTGTAACCACGTCAATTCTTAATGAATTTCCATGGATAAACCCAAAAATAGTAATTAAAACCCTTTTTGGACTTGTATCCATTGATTTACCTCATAGCAACCAGTGAAACACTGATATTTGCAATTCTACGTAGAAATGAGGTAAAAACTTCAAAAATTCATTAAAAATAAAATTCTTAATGAATCCTTCTGAAACTTTCAGGACCAATGGAGAACTGTATTATATATGGTAAAACCAAAAAGAATTACAGTTTTACTAGTAAAATTAAAAGTCTTACTTACAGTCCATTTTTGACCATTCTACGTGAAACACTGAATCTTCAAAAATTCACAGTAATTCAAACCTGTGATGAAATTGGCAATAACATTGATAACTTTGAGAAATCAATGATTTTTTTGGAATAAAAGAAGATTTACTGATTTTACTCCTTTTATTCTTAACCATATTGGGGTTGGTAGTCATGTAAAAGCATCAATTAAGTAATTATGATAATCTTACGTGACAACAGATGATGCAATCATTAATCCAAAAAGGTTTATTGTTTTATCACTCACTGGTTTTTCAGTTTGCTCCATGGCACGCCTCTGTGAGCTGTTGTTGACTTAAAAAAAGCCTCTTCTTGCTGTTTTTTCCATATCATCATCTTATTATCATTTTATATCATTGTTACCAACAAGTAAGTATTAGTTAAACTATTCTTAAGTGTTTTAAATCTTTCAGAATCAATCAGAAAGACGTGAAATCATAGAATCCAACTATATATTGTTGTAATCCTGCTATAAATCATTTTAATCTCTTAAATCCACAATTCTACATCAAATTTCTCTACTTTTATCTATTAATAAGTTCTTTGGAGTATTAGTGAGTCATTTATCTTTAATTCTTAAAGGTTTTTTCTAGTAATAGTTTTCTTCAAGGATTAGCTTTATAATTATTCTTTCAAAAGATAATTATATATTAAAATAATTTAATATTTTAATAAAAGAAGTTTTTTATTATTAAATTCTTCTTGTAATTGATTCTTGTAGACAATTACTTGCTCACTGTTAAAATCACTAGTAGTGCTTAACACGTGAAAGAACTAGTTTCTAATTATTTAATTGTGGCTATAATAATATTTTATTATTATATTTCATAAGAACAAACATAGTACTGTTGATTAATAGTAATATTATCATCAGTTTCATAGTCACATCTTACATTTGGGGGCCTGGCCGTGATTTTATCCATAGAATTGGCTTTAATCATATTCTAGACTTCATTATTGTGTTCTAAAAAACCACCATACCTACCACATCTTACATTTGGGGGCCTGGCCGTGTTTTTTGAACCTTGTACCCTTAATGAATATATTTTTAAGTTCTAAAATATATTAATTTAATATTTTTTTTCTTCAATTTAAGGAAAAATTATTTTTATTTTTGAAATTGTCCTAAAATTTTATTTCATTGAGGAATTTGGTTTAATTTTGTACTGTTTTTACACGTTGCTTTTTCACATCCAAAAACTTATAAAATTATTCTTTGAGTTACTCTGACTTAATTTTTTATTCAAATTCTTAAATTTTAATACCTTTTTCTTTGAAAAGAATAATTTTTTTTAATATCAAAAAATAATAAAACTTATAAAAAATCTTTTAAAAAATATCTTAAATCATAAAAAAAATTTCTTTTATCATATTTTCTCTTTAAGTGTCTTTAATCAAATACTGTGCAGCTGGCAACAGACTCAGTAAAAGATACATCAATAGTCCTGAATCTTCAGAAGCAGAATCTGAAGAAAGTATTGAGGTGCAAATTGCTAAAAGAGGCACCTTATTTAACTCAGAAAAAGCTAAATTACCACCAAAAGGTGTGTATTTTATCTTATATTTTCACTTTTTATCTTTAAATTGACGTGAAAATGGTGCATACCAGAAATGGAAGCAACTATTCAGTCCAACCAGATGGATGTGGACAAGGAAGAGGCAAGACCAAATCCAGAAGTGCCAAATCTTCCACAAGAAAGACACATCTGGAGGATGCCAGAGTTGCCCCCCATTCCCCAAGGTCTGTACCAACAGATTTTGACGTGAATTCTGAGCCTGAACTAATTCATGATATTATTTCCAGGGCAGAAACATTTTCAAGTGACAGCAATAGAAACATATCAATGCCAGTACAAAAATTGGTTCAGAGCAGCCAAGGAAGAGGAGTGGGAAATATGCCCAAGCCTTTGGCAGGGGGCCATGAACTCCTACTTACACATCAAGAGCTTTCTGGGTCAGGAGAAGACCATAGAACTCTTAGGAGGATGGAGCCCCCTGTCTTGAAAAGACAAAGTCAAAAAGATAAAGAATTGGTTGAAGAACCAAAGTCTTTTATCCATAGACCAGAAGAAAGAGTTGGAAATGACTCCAGCTTTGGAGACAGAGGCACCAGTGGCGTCTACCAGCTCCAGAAGTGTCCAAGGACAAGCCCAAGGGACCTCAGAAGAAGCAGAAAGGTCCCAAGAACCATCAAGGCAAAGGAAAAGGCAAAGCCAATTGGCACAGACCTTACCCACAAGGGTACAGGATCCCCAAATTAGAGCCTTCAGCCGTGGACAGTATCTTCAATATGGCCAGGACTCTGATGGAATTCACAGCCAAAGAGCAAGAAAGGATGAACAGAACCTTTCCACGCAAATAATTGGTGTACAGACTAGTATTAATGTAGAAATTGGTAAACTTGATAGAAAGTTAACTAAAATTGCATCAGAGATAGTTGAATTAAAGAAAAATGACAAGACATACATTGAATTGCACCAAGTGACACATGCCAGACTTGACTCAATTACCAATTCTTGCAAAAGAATTGAAAACATGTGCCAAGTTCAGCATGATGAGATGGAAGAACTTTCCATTTTTAAGGTGAATAATCAACTTACAATTTTACAAGACCAAGTCTTAAAAATAGCTGAGAATACCAACCAATTTGCTATACACTTAGCAAAAAGTGACAGTGAAAGGCAGAAGTTGAAGAATGAAATAATTGCAAGTGTGGAACAAATTCATAAGAATCATGAACCACATATGCCAAGACATTCTACACCTTTAACTGAAGAAAAACTTTCTGTTAAAAAAAGTCTCACCCCATTCTTGGGAGAAAATTCCTACTATGCAAGAGATATTCCCAAAATAGAAGAATGGCCAACATTCTCTGGTGAAGGAGAATACAAACATATTGAATTCATCAGGACTATTGATATGTTGCAAGAAGACTTTAATATACCTGATGAAATCATAGTGGGAAAATTACACTGTCTGTTTACCAGAACTGCAAAGAAATGGTATTACAAAATGAGGATTGATCATGGTAAACATTATTGGTCTTGGTGGAAATCTGAAATGATTACAAAATGGGCCAATAATTCTTGGAGGTTTAAAACAGAAAATGCCTTTGAAAATGCCATTTTTAACTCAGAGAAAGATAAACCACTTACTTGGTTCTTCAAACAAAAAGACAGATTATCTGCTTTACAACCAGATATGTCTGACACTATGATTAATATGAAAATATTAAGAAAGTGTGGAGGAGAATTGGAACATGCTATCAAAAGCAGATGTGTAGAACCCTGTTCAACAGAAGACTACATTAATGCTATGGAAGATATCATTACCAGAACAAGAATTGGTAAAACTTGGTCTAAAATCCCAACAGAATCCAAGATGACCTCTAAGATTCCCAGAGAGGATAAGAGACCAGAAAAACCTGTCTTCAAGTGTCATAAATGTGGAAGCACTTCAAATTTAGCCAACACTTGCACAAAAAAGACAGAAATCAATGAAGTTCAAGTCATTGAAGAAATTCAGTGTACTGAAGAGAAAGAAGAGTCTGATCAAGATTCTGCAGTCTCTGAAGATACACCAGTAGAGGACTATCCCATTGAAAACATCACAGCTTTCTTTGAGGTCACAGAAGTCCATACCCACTTGCCACAGTACAGTGAGGATTGCTGCAACCTGACCAATATCCAAGATGCCAGAATGTGTAAAACAAAACCTGCTAGAGGAAAGGGTTATACTGCTGGAGCATCTTGTATCACATCAGTTTTGATGAGTGATATTGAAGCTAAAGTAAATTTGTATACAGGGGCATTTTGCACTTGTGTGGGCAAAGATTATCTCCAAATTATACTTCCTGGATGGAAGAACCATCTATTACCAATAGAAGGTGTACAATTTAGTAGTGCCAGTAACAATATGTACCCCTTGGGTATATTAGACACTAATCTTGTATTCCCACACCCAGCAGGAAGTGTAAGAATGAAAACTGAGATTGTTGTAATGGATAATTGCACATCTCAGCACATCATTCTTGGAAATGATTACTTGAATATCTATGGTATTGACATCAATAACCATAAAGACAGATATTTCACAATTGGGGATAACAAAAGACAAAAATTTGCCTTTTCCAACATGCCAAAACAAATATCTGTGGTATCTTCTGTCAAAGATACTTATAAAGATGACTTTGTGTCTAATCAACTTGTTGAAGCACAGATTAATCTATCTTTGTCACCAAAAATGAGGAATGAAATTATTGACGTGTTATACACATACAATACTGCATTTGCCTCTGATAATGAGCCATTAGGTTCTATAAGAGGACATGAAGTTGATATTACTCTTAATATTGACAGACCATATCCCCCAGTACTTAGAAGACCAGCTTATCCAGCCAGTCCCAGAGCTAGAGAAGCCTTGGAGAAACATATCCAAGAGTTAATTCAACTTGGTGTACTAAGGAAAGTAGGCCATAATGAGGAGGTTGAAGTGACAACACCTGTTATCATTGCTTGGCATAATGATAAGTCAAGAATGGCTGGAGATTTTAGAGCTTTGAATACCTACACAGTTCCAGATAGGTATCCAATCCCTAGAATCCAAGAAACCTTGACTCAATTGTCTAAAGCCAAGTATATAACATCAATGGATGCATTAAAAGGCTTCCATCAAAATGTTTTGACGCCTAAAGCTAAGAAATTACTTAGAATCATCACTCACTGTGGTATTTTTGAGTATCTTAGAATGCCATTTGGCATTAAAAATGCTCCATCTCATTATCAAAGAATGATGAATACCATCTTCCCCACAGAATTGTCTGAAGGATGGCTTATCATTTATATTGATGATATTATCATATGTTCTGACTCATGGTCTTTGCACCTTGAAAGACTTGCAAAAGTACTTCACAAAGTTGCAGAAGTGAATATGAAAATTTCACTTAAGAAATGCAACTTTGGTTTTGAAGAAATTAAAGCATTAGGACATGTTGTTTCTGGTTTAAGCTTGGGTATTGACAAAAATAAAGTGGCAGCAGTACTACTTAAGCCAATAACCCAGAATAAAAAAGAAATGATGTCTTTCCTTGGATTTGCTAGTTACTATAGGCAACATTTAAAAAACTTTGCCATTATAGCCAAATCACTCTATAGAATCTGTGATCAACAGACTGTATTTGAGATGACACAGGAGAGAATTAAAGCTTATGAGAAGATAAAGAAAGCCCTTACAGAAGCACCTTTACTCCTCATGCCTGACTGGAATATTCCTTTTAAGTTGTACATTGATGCATGTGGAGATGGATTAGGGGCAGCCCTACATCAAGTCCAAATTATTGATGACAAACCTACAGAAGGACCAGTTTGTTATATCTCAAGGCAAATCAAACCAACAGAAGCCAGGTATGGTGCAAGCCAAATGGAGCGCTTATGTTTGGTATGGGCACTTGAGAAATTACACTATTACCTTGATGGCAGTGATTTTGAAGTGATAACTTACTGTAATGCCGTAAAATAACTTCTTAACATGAAAACTCCCAACAGACACATGTTGAGATGGCAAATAGCCATTCAGGAATATAGGGGAAACATGACTATAGTTCATAAAGCAGGAAACATTCACAAGAATGCTGATGGACTTAGTAGATGGGCTTTAGCCAACACTCCTGATAACCCAGCTTATGTACCTTTGGAAGCTGAACCACAGATTCCAATTGAAGGAATTAACATAACTGATATTGGAACTGAATTCTTTGAGGAGGTCATAGAATCTTATAAACAAGACAAGAATTGCCATATCTTGACTTCTTTATTAGATAAAGACTGCAAAGATACATCTTTAGTTAATGCACTTGATGAAGTTTGGAAAAATTCCTATGCTGAAGGAAGATTTCACTTGTTTGATGGAATCATTTACCACGGAACAAAACATTCTTGTGTTATGAAATTGTGCAGTAGATTACTTATCAATACCATTCTTCATGAATGTCATGATAGTATCTACTATGGACACCTGTCAGAAGACAGAACACTTGAAAAAGTGAAGAACTGTTCATGGTGGCCATCTTGGAGAAGAGAAACCATTGAATGTTTCCATACCTGTGACAGATGCCAAAAAGCAAACAGGAGTACAGGAAAGAAATTTGGATTAATGATCCATATTCAAGAACCAAAATACCCTTGGGAAGTTTTTCACATGGATTGGGTCACAGCACTTCCTCCAAGTGGTGACAGAAGTTATAATGCTTGTTTAGTCATTGTAGACAGATATAGCAAAACTACCATATTCTTACCATGTCATAAAGATGACACTGCTATGGATACAGCTCTTCTTTTATGGAGTAGAGTTATTTCTCATACAGGAGTATTTAAGAATATCATAAGTGACAGAGATCCCAAGTTCACATCTGCACTTTGGACCAATCTTCATAGATTGTTTGGGACTAAGTTATCATTCTCTACAGCATATCACCCTCAAACAGATGGGCTAGCAGAGAGGATGATTCAAACTTTAGAAGACATGATCAGGAGATTCTGTGCTTATGGATTAGAATTCAAAGACTCAGATGGCTTTACCCATGACTGGTGCACTCTGATACCTGCACTAGAATTGGCATACAAGACATCAGTCCATTCTTCCACAGGACAAACTCCTGCTATGTTAGAAAAAGGATGGAATCCAAGACTCCCAGCAGACACACTGAGGAAAGACTTGATTGACATTCATCCTACAGCTTCCAGCTTCAAGATAATGCTTGATAAAGTAAAACACCACGCAAAACAAAGTATGAATGATGCTTTTGATGATGCAAAACAGAAGTGGGACAAGAGTCATAAAGTACCAGACTTCAAAGTAGGGGACTTAGTTTAAGTTTCAACCTTGAATTTTAATAATATCAAAGGCCCAAAGAAACTTAAAGATTCTTATGTAGGAGCTTTTGTTATTGTTACTTTACATGGAACCAATGCAGTTCAAGTGGAATTGAGTGGTGAATTGGAAAATAAACACCCCACCTTTCCAGTCAGCTTGATAAAGCCTTATCAACCAGCTGACAAAGAATTGTTTCCTTTAAGAAACCCAACTCCTTTAACTGTACCCCCTGTGGAACAGAATGAAGAAAAAAAGATAAAGAAAGTCATTAAAGAAAGGAGACTTAGGGGTAAAAATCAAAGAGAATATCTTGTCAGATATAGAAATGCAGTACATGAAGATGAATGGATGGCAGAATCAGAAATACCTGACTCAGATAAACTCTTAAGAAGATTTAGACATGAAAGAAGGCCACAAGCCTGAATATGTCTATAAATGTGCTTTAAATTACTTGATCTGAGTAATGTAAAGAGGTTGGAAAGTGGACATTAACCCCCTTTGGGGCCTTATTCTTTTATCACTAATAAAATTGTAGTACAATTTTATTTTTTGGTGGGAGGGAATGTGAGCCTTGAGGTATATTTTACATACCCAAATAGGCCACAATTATCTTAAAAAGAAATTTTGAATTATACATAACTCATAAATCATGCATATATTCAAAATTCATCATTTTTGATTTCAGAAAAGATGAATAACTTTTTATTGAGTAAGTAAATCCATGGATTTAAGGCCAGATTTGGATTCTACACAAAAATTCACCTAGGGTAGCTCCATAGAGTGAATAAGCTCAACCTAACTCTTTGAGGTGGTAATATGGAAAATACTTCAACACCAGATCATTAATACCACATAAAAGATCCGTGAAAATTTTTGTTTTTCTTGATTTTACGCCAAAATAATGGGAAAGTGAGAAATCCCATGTTACATATACACTAAGAATAGTGTTATAAATGTTTTGAGAACTTAATATCATGGTATTCTTACATGGACTTTTGGTACAACCATAGTGGATATCTCACTTGAAGCTTAAATTACTATTTTGATGTAAAAAATAGGCAAGGGGGACAAAAGACATCAAAGAGAGCCAGGGTACCCAACTTCTGAGGACCCAGAGGCGTGGATAGCTCCAAAGATTGGTTCCATGGCTGATATTGACCCAATTGGTAAACTAAACCTCTTTGGGAACTTGGTTACCATGTCACAACTACCGTAAATCTTAAGAAAATAGCAAATAACCTGCTATTTTGACGTGCCAAGGAGGTAAAGAGCTACTTAGACTCCTGTAACCACGTCAATTCTTAATGACTTTCCATGGATAAAACTCAAAAGAGTAATTAAAACCCTTTTTGGACTTGTATCCATTGATTTACCTCATAGCAACCAGTGAAACACTGATATTTGCAATTCTATGTAGAAATGAGGTAGAAACTTCAAAAATTCATTAAAAATACAATTCTTAATGAATCCTTCTGAAACTTTCAGGACCAATGGAGAGCTGTATTATCTATGATAAAACCAAAAAGAATTACAGGTTTACTAGTAAAATTAAAAGTCTTACTTACAGCCCATTTTTGACCATTCTACGTGAAACACTGAATCTTCAAAAATTCACAGTAATTAAAAACTGTGATGAAATTGGCAATAACATTGATAACTTTGAGAAATAAATGATTATTTTGAAATAAAAGAAGATTTACTGATGTTACTCCTTTTATTCTTAACCATATTGGGGTTGGTAGTCACGTAAAAGCATCAATTAAGTAATTATGATAATCTTACGTGAAAAAAGATGATGCAATCATTAATACAAAAAAGGTTTCTTGTTTTCTCACTCACTGGTTTTTCAGTTTGCTCCATGGAACGCCTCTGTTAGCTTTTGTTGACTTAAAAGAAGCCTCTTCTTGCTGTTTTTTCCGTATCATCATCTTATTATCATTTTATATCATTGTTACCAACAAGTAAGTATTAGTTAAACTATTCTTAAGTGTTTTAAATCTTTCAGAATCAATCAGAAAGACGTGAAATCATAGAATCCAACTATATATTGTTGTAATCCTGCTATAAATCATTTTAATCTCTTAAATACAAAATTCTACATCAAATTTCTCTACTTTTATCTATCAATAAGTTCTTTGGAGTATTAGTGAGTCATTTATCTTTAATTCTTAAAGTTTTTCTCTAGTAATAGTTTTCTTCAAGGATTAGCTTTATAATTATTCTTGCAAAAGATAATTATATATTAAAATAATTTAATATTTTAATAAAAGAAGTTTTTTATTATTAAATTCTTCTTGTAATTGATTCTTGTAGACAATTACTTGCTCACTGTTACAATCACTAGTAGTGCTTAACACGTGAAAGAAATAATTTTTAATTATTTAATTGTGGTTATAATAATATTTTATTATTATATTTCATAAGAACAGACATAGTACTGTTGATTAATAGTAATATTATCATCAGTTTCATAGTCACATCTTACACAATTCCAGGCTAAAATTAATGAAAATTTGATTGGAGTATGAAGTACCATTCCTGTCAGTAAGGATCTTGGGATAGTCTGTCCCCTTGAAGCCAATATTTCTTTTATCCCTGGAATTTGATATTTTTGATTATTTTTTCTTTAATTGCACCACATGTGTTATACTTAAGAATTTAAATATGTAATCAAATTGAAAATTTACAGTAGAAAACTGTGATTCTTGATTCCTAATATGTGATACACATGCTCATTTTGACATTAGAATTGAAAATAATTGAGTTCCCCAAAAATTCTAAGCTACAAAACACACCCAAATTTCATCAAATAAGCTGATTGTTAACCTCAAATTTGGTGCTAATTAAATTAAAGCTTTGAGGAATTTTATATTTTCATACAGGAAATACTTAAAACTCAATTTCAGCTTATTTAAATTTGAGTTACAGAATTTTCTTCTAGAGGTTACCCAGCCTGAATTTTAATGGAGAATCCAATGGTAAAATAATATTTATAAGTTTATTCATTAGTAAGAAAGTATATAATAGATTTTGTTAAGTTTTTTTCAAAAAATATTTCATTTTTAAAATTTTGGTTGAAAATTTATTTTTGCTTATGTTTTTTCAAGTAAGATAGTATTCTTTCTATTTTGTTAATTTTTGTAATTGTTTAAAAAAAATAATTTTGAACTATATTTTAAATAAAAAATTTCATTTTAATAATTAAAAATAATTATTATATTTTATTTATTACTTATATTTTCTTTTTTGGGGCTTTGGGTATATAAAAATACCTTTAAGGCTTACAGATACATAATATCTAGGACAATTTTGTGAGTTATGAATAATAAATTCCTAATAGAAATACAATTATTATAATCCAGTATTCTTTGTAAAAAACTATCAGTTTATTGAGGTTCTTAGTCACTTTAAAACTATACACATTAATTAATACTCTTTCTTCCAACACCATGCCAGAATCTCAATGACATAGATATTTTATTGAGATGGGATAACAGGGAATACAAAAATTTACCCTTTGAAAAAAATTAGAATCAAGATGTATATATTCTTTAGATGGGTTATTAAGGGGAAAATACCCATGCATGATTTTACACCTAGGATAGCCTAGAAGCTTGAATACATGGAGAAATACTTCATATTTATTGTTATGGTGTAAGTGTGTACAAGAATTGATAATTGCATCCCAAGGAGTTCAAGAACCAGAGAAATGATTTAATTGAGACTTTTGAGTTAAATTATGCATTACCACTGTGGGAAAAATAATAGGTGGCACATTGAGGGGAGAATTATTAGTGAGTCTGCTTTGTATTTCAGAATTAGTTGATAACCATGGGTGCTAAGTTTTACTAACTTCCAGTATTAAAAATGATAAAAGAGGAACCCTCTTTATGAGATTAAAAATAAATTATTAAATTTTGTGTATTTTCAATCAGAGAACTTTATCCGGAAGTATCTTTCAGTATTTCAAAAAAGGCTCACTATCATAATAATGGTAATAGTTAATATCTTTTCAATAAGGGAATTTTGCTTAAATTACTATTATTGATGATATAATTATTTTAGATTCTCTTTTGGGATTCTTCCTTTATATAAGAAATTAATTTCAAAGCTCTTCTTTTAAGATAACCTTTAATACTGATAATAATTTTGATAGCTATTTCAGAGTTTAAAGGTGATTTTATAATACTGTCAAGATGATTAAAATAACTTAAGGATAATATAATTTCATAAGAATGGTCATGATTGATACAAGTGTAAGATATAAATTATATAAAATTAGTAGAAAAATATAAGGATGAATATAGATATAATCCAATATACCCAATAATTGTTACAATATAAGGCATAAGCTTAAGAAAACAATATCTATTTTCTATATATAAAACTTGTAACTAAATTGATGATGAGGTTTTGATACCAACCAGGGCAGATTTAACTATGAAAAAAGAGGGTAAAGATACTCTTAAGCTAAATTTAGCTGAATAAAAACAGTTCCAACTGGTTTCAAGGACTCACACACACATTTTGAGTTTTAAATTCTATATGCCAACTATTACTGTAGCAATGGCTGGGTTAAGGGACTAAGAATGGCTAAAAAAATATGTTCTTTGCTACAAGCCAGGATCAATGATTCCCAAATTGGATTTTTGGTTGTCATTATGTTCATAGCAGCTTATTAGATTAAATTCTACTTTTTGGATTAAAAGAATTGGTAGATATGAAAGGATGCCTTTTTTACCCCACCTTTCTCTTCATGTTGGAATCTTTTCCTTTTATAAATAGCATAAAAACTGTTAAAAAAATCAGTAAAATATTACAACCACCCATTTCAAACAAGTCTTAAGCTTTCAAACATATGAGAAAGTTATTAAAATCATTTTTCCCTTGAACCACCCCAAAAGTAAATCAAAGCAGCCTTCAGCACTGTCAAGTTTGTCACTTTGTTTCCAAGTTCACTCTGGTCATTTTTGGGTGTGTTTAATCTTCAACATTCTATTTAGCCACTCTGTTCTAATATTAATTTACTGCATTTATTTAATAAATTAATTAAAGTTGAGCTTTCTCTTAGAGAAATCTCTTTGGCAGGCATAAATATCTCTTGTAGAGTATATTTGGATGTCTCTATTGTCGATAAAACAATAAATATTTAAAATATTATTGTCCTAAGATAAGGAAGTTAAAAAAGATAATTTTGGAATTTTTTCTCTTAAAATTAAAATTTACTATTTTTAATCAAGTCTTACCTCATACAAATTTTGAGGACAAAAAAATTACTTGATTTTCTATCAAAGCTTCACATCCACACTATGCATAATACCATAATATACTAGGCCTTTCTCCTTACCTTCTTTATATACTACTAGATTATGCTACTAGAGAAAGGATGGTTTGATACTCAAGATTGTTGTTTGAATCAGAGGAATAATGAAGAAACAGGGAGAGAGGCCCCTTAGTTTTGAATTTTAGATCATAGACAAATCATTCCAAAAACAAGGGAATTGGAAAACTTCCACCTTGAGATATTTTTCTCTTGTGAGTATTTTTTGGAATGGTGTCATCAGATCAAGATATTGAACCATATTCTTGGAAGATTGCACCATAATTTCAGACCTTACTGATATTTGAGCTAACATTTATTCCTATTATCCACAGCCTTAGGAGAATTTGGCTGGTAAGAAAGCTCCATATGGTGTCATTTGATATAAATATTTCACCATATATTTTTCCAATTGCACCATATTTCAAATATAATCATATTTAAACTGAGATTTATTACTATTATTAACATCTTTTAGAGAGCTTTTCTTGTAAGGAAATTATCAATGGTTTCATTTGATACAGATATGGGACCATGTGTTTGATATGTTTCACCCTATTTTCGAACTGTATTTTTATCCTTACTAAACCTTATTACTTTTTACACATCCTTTAGCTGTATTGAGTTGCTCATGCTTATATTTGAGCTTTGATTGTTGAATTATACCTGTATTGTTTGGCTACAGGGGATCAAGCTGTAATTTATTGACCTAACACCATGTTAATATATATGTAAATACTCTTTTTCAATGTCAAGAAATGTAAAATATAAATTTGTAATAATGATGGGATAAATTATTCATATTGAATATTCAAAACAGGTTGTTTGTAGGCATATGCTTTTATCTAGTATAGAGTATATATTATTAGTTCTTCTTGACTCCATGATATAGAAAGAACTGGTTATCTTTAATGGCTGATGTGATATGTGACTATAAGTAGAATTAAATATAAATTGAAGTATGATAGTTATCTTTGAGAGTTTGATACAAGTCCTTTCTTCTCTATTTCACTTTCATTTTCAGGGTATTGGTAAACCTGCATAAGCAAAATGGTAAAAACACATAAAGGGTGCCCTGGGCCCATTTTAAATTAAAATTAAATAAAAAACTTTATTGGTCTAACACCTCCCAACCCCCCCAAAAACCACCTCAACCCATTGGTTTCACATTTTTTTTGCACATCCCCCCAAAAAAAAACCAAAAGCCCAAATGTTCAACATTATCATCCCCAAAAAAGTTTTTACTGAAAAACAGCATTGAAATTTTTTTTTTGCAAAGCTTTCCACACTTTCACTTCTTCCCCCCCAAAGACTGCATTTTACTCCAAAAAACTTCTTCCAAGCCTCTAAAATTCCCGTTTTTTACCTTCCCTCTTCTTTCATTCTTGAATTTAAACGTCTTCATTTCACCTTTTCCAACTTTGCTTGACTTTGAACACCTTTTATCCCTTCTTTTTCACATTTTGAAAGGCTATTTCCTGATTCCGAATTCCCAAATTCCCCTTTTTTCAAAATTTAAACATCTGTTTCACTATATAATGCTTCAACCCCAAGCTGAAGGTAAATTTCAGACCCTTGATATTCTTTTTCAGAATTTCCATAATGTTGCCAGGGAACAGATTTATGATGTGTCTACCTTGGTGTCCAATATGACCCACAACCAAATTGAAATAGGCTGTGACAGGTCCGGGACCACAAATCCCCACAAAACCACCTTGGAAACAGTCACTTAAATAAAGCTTGACTGTCCTTTTAGACTTTATGCCATAAAATATTCCAAGAGTACCACTTGGACTCTTGAAGTCAAACATACTGAACACGGCCATGATTCCACTGAAAATATAATGGCACATCCTGATTTCAGAAAATTTAATGAGCAATAAAAATCCCAAATAGCTTAAATGTCTGAATCACTGCTCATGCCAAGGAAAATTAAGGCCCAGTTATGCAGCTAGAGTGAGACTGAAGGGCCTGTAATATTGAAAGACATTTAAAACCAAGTCAAGAAAATAAAGAAAGAAGGCACATTGATGCTCTTATGGACACCCTCAAAGAAGAGATTTTGTGTGGTCCTCTTCAAATTTAATTTTTGTCTATGAAGCTCTTGATAATAGTAGCAAATATCAAGAGTACTATGACTGTAATCAGTATAAAATATAATGTAATTGAATATTATAACAAAAAATTTATATAATTATTAAAAATAGTTATAATAAAAAAACAAATTCAATGATTATTCAATAATTTGATAATAAAAGAAATCTTAATAATTATAATGAATTATGATTATTCCATTATTGCTATAGTCACTGAAAATTATAACAATAAAAAGTGTAAATCTCTTAATGAGACAATTACACATGGAAAATGATAATATTTATCAACTTATAGCTAATGTGAATATTATTTACAAAAGCAATTATCACAAAAACTGTGAAGAGGAAATTCTTATACAAAATTCTATATAAAAAAACTAATGATATATGAAAATATATAGAACTTTAGAGAAACATTACTTATAATATTCAATACAACAAGTCAAACAACAGCAGTCATTATATTAAATAATGATTCTAAGTTCAAAACAAGCCAAGAATCAATATTTTCAAATATAAAACATCTTTTTATGATAAAAAGATGATTAAAGGGTTTTTAGGAGGAATTTGTGGATTTTAAAAGATATTTAAGAAAATGATTTCATATAATAAAATGTATTATTGGTGATTAGAACAATAATATGAATTCTATAATTTCAATTCTTCAATTTTAAAGTTAAAAAAGAACAAAATAAATTAAGAATTAATTTGATAAAACTTTACCTCTTTAAATGTCTAATATGATTGGAATGATTAATGATTATTGAAAAAGCAGTTATTTATGGGCTCTTTTTATGCCTACAGAGAAGCTCTAATAATTAATACTGGATATAGAGGGCGCTCTCAGGTCAAAACTGGAAAACCATGCTTAAAAATAAGGTTCTTAACTGAAGGTAACTTATTTTTTAATTGCAATTTAAAGCTACCAGTGTTATTATTAACTACAGGTAACTTGAATCCTCTTTTGGATCAATTATTTTAAGCTTTAATATAAATCAAGCTTATTTACATTGAATTTCATAAAATGGCCAATTCAAAAATAGAGCTTCAAGCAACAATATTTTAAACTCAATTTTTAATCAATTTTTAAAGAAATATTAATTTTCTTTGAGTATAATCAAAAGAGTAAGTTTCGAGGCTGATTACCAATAAAACATGTATATAAAAGAAACTTGAAATTCTATTTATACACAGATAACAACAATTTTCAATCTGTGTGAGAATCTCAAGCAGATCCATTGAAAATTGGATTTTTAATGAATTTTTGAAGTTATTGCTACTTTTCCACATAAAATAGCAATACACACCAAAAAATAACTTTTGATAAGGTTGAAATGCTTGTAAGTTCAAAGTTTTAAGCTTAATTAAGCTTTGGAAGTTCTTACAGCCTTTATTTCAAGCTTGCATATTGGGATTTACCCTTTGGCAGCTTGAAATTCCTGTCCAAATTGGGATAAAACCAGTTTAAAATTTAAGGTTGGATCAAAGTCTAATATTAAAGTTTAAATAAGGTTGAAAATTATCAATTACATGTGGAAAACCTTAATTGAATCCTTGCAGAGCTAAAAGGTTGGGTACCCCAGCTCTGTTTGGTCTTTTTCCTTTGTCTCACCTTTCTGTGTGGATTTTTCCCTTCTATTTATTTATAGCCATAGTATGGCCTTAAAAACCTTTAAATTGAGCTCATGCATGATTTAAATTCTGTATGGAAAATCCTTAGCCAATTCAGTAAATATACACAACACCTCAATTATAACTAAAATTTTGGTAAATTTTCATAAACCTTATGCAACTTCAAATTTAAGCTCCAATAAGCTTAAATTCAACAATTTCTAAAAGTGTTAAAAAATTTGCAATTATACTGTGAGATTCTTAAATCTTCCAATAACATAAGGAATAACTATTTTTGGGTATAACACCCTATGGGTCTGCCCTAGGTTATTTTTGGAGTAGGATCCAAAAAGGAGATAATAGTTATAGCTTTGTTTATCCAAAACAATTTATACTTTGATTTTGTTCTTCTTTTATTTTGACTCAAATTTATAAGTCTGTTAAAGACAAAATAAACTGTGTATAAAGTTATTTGTGGCTTTCTGGGTGTGTCATACATACCTCACAAGCTCATAGCAAGGGATTCTGAGGGACACATTACCTCCTTGTTTCTCACTAACCCCCTTTCCATAAAACTCCTTCATGGCTTTCCTCCTGTAATTCTTATGGATTGTACTTATAAAACCAATAAGTACAAAATGCCACCTTTTCATATTTTTGGATTCAGCTCAAAAAATAAGAACTTTTCTGGGGCTTTTTGTTTGATGAGGAATGAAACTTAACCCTCATATACTTGGGAAAGGAATAAAAACATAGAAGAAGCTCTCAACAACACCAATATTGTTCCCCCTCAAGTAATTGTTATTGACAGGATGTGAGCCTTGAGGTATATTTTACATACCCAAGTAGGCCACAATTATCTTAAAAATAAATTCTGAACTATGCATAACTCATAAGTAATGCATATATTCAAAATTTATCATTTTTGATTTCAGAAAAGATGAATAACGTTTTATTGAGTGAGTAAATCCTTGGATTTAAGGCCAGATTTGGATTCTACACAAAAATTCACCTAGGGTAGCTCCATAGAGTGAATAAGCTCAAATCAACTCTTTGAGGTGGTAATATGGAAAATACTTCAATATCACATAAGAGATCTGTGAAAATTTTTGTTTTTCTCAATTTCACACCAAAATAATGGGAATGTGAGAAATCCCATGTTACATATACACTAAGAATAGTGTTATGCATCTTTTGAGAAACTAATATTATGGTATTCTTACATGCAATTTTGGTACACCAATAGTGGATATCTCACTTGAAGCTTGAATTTCTATTTCGACAGGAAAAATAGTCAAGGGGGACAAAAGACATCAAAGAGAGCCAGGGTACCCAACTTCTGAGGCCTCTGAGGTGTGGAGAGCTCCAAATCTTGGATCCATGGCTGATATTAGCCCAATTAGTCAGCTAAAACATTTTGGGAACCTGGTTACCATGTCACAACCTCAGTAAATCATAAGAAAATAGAAAATAGCCTGCTATTTTGACATGCCAAGGAGGTAAAGTGTAAGGTGTGGATATGAAACTTTGATTAAAAATCAAGTACTTTTCCTGTCCTCAAAATTTGTATAAGGTAAAATTCAGTTAAAAATAGTATGAAATATTATTTTTAAGAGAAAACACGCCAAATTTTATTGTTTATAACTTTATTAGTATAAAACAATAATATAAAAATTTATTGTTTTACCAACAATAAAGATTTATCCAAAAAATACTCTACAAGAGATATTTTAAGGCTACAAAAGAAATTTCTTCAAGAGCAATTTCAATTGGAATTAATTGAGCAAAGAACTGCAAGCAATTAATTAAAGAACAAAGTCTTTAAAAATAATATTAAAGAGAAAACACGCCCAAAAGTGACCAGAGTGAATTTGGAAACAAAGTGACAAAGTTTACAGTGATGAAAGATGCTTTAATTCACTTTTGGGGTGGTTCAGGGGTAAAAATGATTATAAGAGTTACAAACAATGATTATAATGATTTTTTCACGTGGTTAAAAAGATTAAAATGATTAAAAAGTGGTGGTTGGAATCTTTGATTGATTGGTTTAACAGTTTTAAACTAATTAATAAAAAGGAAAAGATTCTAACATGAAGAGAAAAGTGGGGCAAAGAAGACATTCTTTTATAGCCATCAATTCTCTTACTCCAAAAGTAAAATTTACTCTTGTCAGTCGTGAAAAACAGTCTGACAACAGAAAAGCCAATTATGGCATCATTGAGCCCTGGTTTAGACCAAAAAGGGCTGGTTTAAGCCATTTTTAGCCATTTTTAGCCATTTTAGACCCTTAAATCAGCCATTACTATAGCAATACCAGGCCTAGAGCCTTCAAAACACGTCAGAATGTTTGTCAGAGGCGTAGAAACCAGTTAAAACTGTTTTTATTATGATTGTTTTATCTTAAGGGTAGTTTTACCCTCTTGGCAACAGCTAAAACTACCCCAGTTGGTATCAAAACCTCATCATCAATTGAGTCCACAGACCCTGTAACTCAATTCCAGGCCAAAAGTGATAAACTTTTGCGTGAATTCTGACATCCCACGCCTGTCAGCAAGGAATTTGGGGGTCTAGCTCCCCCTTAGAGCTGGAGTTCTTTTTCCCCCCCAAATTTAATCTTTCCAATTTATTTTTCCTTTAATTCCTCATCATGTATTATACTTATAATTTACATATGTAATTCAATTCAATTGTACAGTACAATACAGTAATAATTGACACCTCATATGTAAATCAAAGTTCACTTATGTAATACACGCGCACATTTTGACATTTCAATTGAATTCAATTGAAAATACTTCAATTCCTCATAACTTCTAAACTAAACACAACACCTCAATTTTAACACAAAAATTGATGGTTAACACCACATGTGGTGTGAATTCAATTAAAGTTTTGAGGATTTTCAACTTTTGTATTGAAAATACTAAAAACTTAATTTAAGCTTATTTAGAGTTGAGTTACAAGAATTTCACTCAGAGGTGACCCCACCTGATTTTTTATGAGGAATCCAATGGTGAAATAATTTTTATATGTTTATTTATTGGATTAAAAGTTATAATAATTTTTATTTAACTTTTTTCCAAATTTATTTATTTTTTCACAATTTTGTTAAAATTTCATTTTTACTTAATTTTTTCAAGTATAAATGTAATTTTATACTTACAAAATTTTAATGTATTTTTTATTTTTAAATTATAATTAATTTTTTATTTTTGATATAATTTTATATTTATATTTTGATTTTTATTTTAATAATATAAATAAATTTATTTTATTTATATTAATATGTTATTTTTTATATTTGTGGTCTTTTGGGTATATGAAATTACCTCTAAGGCTCACATTCCCTCCCCCTAAAAAAGAATATTACTTTGTAATATTGGTGTTTCTAGTGTGTCTGAATCTCCTCAGGAGTTTGGTAGCTTCTGGTATATTTTTTTCTTCTAACCATTCATCTTCACAAGTTGGGTCACTGTACCTAACAAGGTATTCCCTTACTTTCTTGGTTCTTAATTTCCTTTCTTTAAGAACTTTGGTTATTTTCTTAGTACCAGATGTCTCAATAGGAGGTATAACTTGGGGAACCTTATTCCTCAAGGGAAATTTCTCAGCATCACTAGATTTATATGTTTTTATCAAGCTCACTGGAAATGTAGGGTGCTTATTGCTAAGTTCTTCAGATAACTCTACTTCAACAGCATTCTCTCCATGGAGGGCCTTAATCACAAAAGGTCCTGCAAAGGAGTATTTCAACTTTTTACATCCTTTGATGTTATTGAAGTTAGTGGTGGATACAAGAACTAGGTCCCCCACTTTGAAATCTGGAGTTGCATGAGATTTATCCCATTTGTCTTTAGCATATGCAAAAGAGTCCTCCATGCATCTTACTGCATGCTTTCTAGCTTTGTCTAGCATTCCTTTGAAGCTAGCAGCTGTGGGATGTATTTCAATTAAGTCTTTCCTCAAGGAGTCTTGGGGTAACTTGGGGTTCCATCCTTTTTCTAGAATAGCAGGAGTCTGATTGGTACTAGCATGGATTGATGTTTTATATGCTAATTCCAGTGCTGGTAACAGAGTACACCAATCATGGGTAAATCCATCACAATCTTTGAATTCAAGGCCATATGCACAAAATCTTCTCACCATGTCCTCTAAGGTTTGGATCATTCTTTCAGCCAGGCCATCAGTTTGTGGGTGGTAGGCTGTAGAGAAAGACAGTTTAGTGCCAAATAATTGGTGAAGATTTTTCCATAGTGCTGAAGTGAATTTGGGATCTCTATCACTGATGATATTTGTAAATATCCCAGTCCATGACACTACTCTATCCCATATCAGAAGAGCTGTATCCATGGCTGTATCATCTTTGTGACATGGTAAAAAGATTGGAGTTTTACTGAATCTGTCCACAATTACTAGGCAAGCATTATAGCTCCTGTCACCTCCTGGTGGTAGGCCAGTTACCCAATCCATATGGACAATTTCCCAAGGTCTGTTTGGTTCTTGGATTTTCATCATATTTCCAAGTCTTTTGCCAGTGGATTTATTTGCCTTTTGGCATCTGTCACAGGTTTTGCAATACTCTGCAACATCTTTTTGCCACATTGGCCACCATATGCAGGTCTTCACTTTCTCTCTTGTTCTGTCTTCAGAAAGATGTCCTGAAAAGGGACTATCATGGCAGTCTTTTAGTACAAGATTGATTAATGACCTGTCTACAACTGTCATGACACATGTGTGCTTTGTTCTGTGGTAAATTATACCATCCAGTAGGTGAAATCTTCCTTCATTATAAGATTTTCTCCATACTTCATCCAAGGCATGTATTAGAGAGTTGTCTTTACAGTCTTTGTTAAGTAATTGGCATAAGATGCTACAATTCTTATCTTGAGTGTAACTATTTCTGACTTCTTCAAAGAAGGTGGTGTTCAAGTCTGTAACACTTATTCCTTCTATTGGAATTTGTGGTGAAGCTTCTTCTGGAACATAAGCAGGATTATCAATGTTATTTGGTAATGGCCATCTGCTTAGTCCATCTGCATTCTTATGAATATTCCCATCCTTATGAACAATAGTCATATTGCCTCTGTATTCTTGTATGGCTATTTGCCATCTGAGCATGTGTCTGTTAGGTGTTTTCATGTTCAAAAGTGATTTCACAGCTGTACAATCTGTTATTACTTCAAAAACACATCCCTCTAAGAAATAGTTCAATTTCTCCAAGGCCCAGACAAGGCATAGACATTCCATTTGACTTGCTCCATATCTGGCTTCAGTTGGTTTGATTTGCCTGGATATGAAACATATTGGTCCTTCTACAGGTTTGTCATTTATGATCTGAACTTGGTGAAGTGCAGCACCTAGTCTATACCCTGATGCATCAATATACAGTTTGAAAGGTAATTTAAAGTCTGGCATCAGTAAGAGTGGAGCAGTGGTCAATGCTTCTCTTAGAGATTCAAAAGCTTTGACTCTGTTAACAGTCATCTCAAATACTGTGTCTTTGTTACACAACTTATAAAGTGGTCTTGCTATGGATTAAAAGTCTTTAATGTGTTGCCTGTAATATCCTGCAAAACCCAAGAATGACTGAATTTCCTTCTTATTCTGAGGCATGGGTTTTAACAATACTGCTGCAACTTTGTTTTTTATCAATTCCAAGGGACAAACCAGATACAACATGTCCTAGTGCCTTAAGTTCTTTAAATCCAAAATGACATTTCTTCAAGGAGAGTTTCATGTTTACTGATTGGATTTTTGTCAAAACTCTTGATAGTCTGTACATGTGCTCCTCCCAAGTCTTTGAACAGATAATAATGTCATCAATGTAAATGATTAACCATCCCTCTGAGAGTTCTTCAGGGAAGATTTCATTCATCATTCTTTGGAAGTGTGAAGGTGCATTTTTGATACCAAAGGGCATCCTTAAGTATTCATACACTCCAAAATGAACAATAATTCTCAAGTATTTTCTTGCTCTTGGTGTTACCAAATTTTGATGGAATCCTTTAAGGGCATCCATAGTGGTTATATACACTGCTTGAGATATTTTAGTAAGGGCAATTTGGATTTTTGGTATTGGGTATCTGTCTGGAACAGTGTAAGTGTTCAGAGCTCTAAAGTCCCCAACCATTCTGGATTTTCCATTATGCCACGCCACTATAACTGGTGTAGTTACTTCTACTTCCTCATTGTGGCCTACTTTTCTTATTACACCAAGGTCTAGAAGTTCTTTGATATGAATTTCTAGAGCTTCTCTTGATTTTGGACTTGCTGGATAAGCAGGTCTTCTTAAGAGTGGTGGATAAGGTCTCTCAATGTTAAGAATGATGTCAACTTCATGACCAATAATTGCTCCCAGGGGTTCTTTGTCTGTAGCAAATGCTCTTCTGTGGTCATCTAAAAGGGAAGAAAGTTCATTTTCTTGTTTATCAGTCAGATGAAGGCTTATTTCAGCTTCATTTAACTGTTCAGACTTGAATTTCTCTAACTTTAAGTTGACTGGTGATACTTTGTTTACTGTAATTTGTCTTTTAAATGGTAAAAAGGCAAATTTCTGGCGCTTATTGTCCCCAATTGTAAAGTATCTGTCTTTGTTATTATGTAAATCTATCCCATACATGATCAAATAGTCATTTCCCAATATAAAATGGGTACTAGAGCAATTTTCCATAACAACAAATTCAACTGTGATCCTTAAATTCCCATTTATGTGTGGGAATATGACATTGGTCTCAAAGATTCCCAGTGCTTTCATTGGGTTACTTGCACTGTTGAATTTTATACCATCAATTGGTAACAATTGGTCTTCAAAATTTGGCACACAAGTCTTAAGAAAGGATTTTCCAACACAAGAGCAGAAGGCTCCTGGGTCAAGCAAAAGTTTGGTGGGCTTGTTGTCAATCACCACTTCTGTTATACAGGAATTACCAGCTGTATAACCTTTTCCTCTGTTTGGTTTTGTCTTCATAAGTTGTGCATCTTGAACTTTTGATAAATCAACTTGACCATTCCTTAATTGTGGTAAGTGGGAATAAGATTCCATGATGTCAAAAGTGGCATTGATATTTTCTATATCTTTTGAAGATTCAGAAAATATGGATGACTTATCATCTGAATTGTCTTCAATTATGTCTTCTTTTTCAACATCTGGTTCCTTTTCAATGTCAATTTCATTGATTTTCCCCCTTTTTGGACATGCATTGGCTAAATGGGTGGTGCTTTGGCAAATATGGCATTTTCTGACTGTATCTGCAGATTTATATTTAATATTACTAGAATTTTCTTTGGGGTTTTTGTCCACAGAATCTTTCCAAGGTGTATTAAACCTTGTTTTGAGATTCACCCTACTAGAACCAATTTTGGTTCTGGTGGTTACTTCTTCTAGTATATTGATAATATCTTCTGCTGAAGATTGTTCAGTAGTCCTGCTTTTGACAGCATGCTCTAAGTCACCTCCACATTGTCTCAGAACTTTTCTATGGATCATAAATTCTGACATGTCAGGATATAATGCTGTTAATCTGTCCTTTTGTTGGCAAAACCATGGTAAAGCTTTGTCTTTATCAGCATTAAATTTGGCAGATTCAAAGGCTGTTTCAACTTTAAACCTCCAAGCATCATTTGCCCATTTGTTTATGATTTGGGTTTTCCACCAAGTCCAACTCTGGTGTCCATGTGCTTGTCTTATTTTGATGTACCATCTGTGAGCTGATCTGGTAAACAAGGTGTTAAACCTGGCTGTTACCAATCTGTCTGGTAATTCAAAATCCTCTTTGATCATGTCAATACCTCTAATGAATTCCATATGGTCATACTCTCCTTCACCATTGAAGTGAGGCCATTCTTTAAGTTTTGGAACTTCTTTCAAGAGTGCTTGGCCCATTGATGGTTCCAAGTTATGAAAAGAAGTGGATAATTCATTTTTTAATTGTGAATTATCAGGATCCAATACTTGTGGATTTGGAATTCTTGTGCCCTCATTTTGATTTAGAGGTGTAGACATTCTTGGTAAGGTGTTCAGTATTTGTTCAATGTCCTTCATTTTACTGTTGCTACACCTTTGGGAATTTCTGTATTCATGTTGGAAGCTTTGTATTAAATTTATTACTTCAATTTTATACATGTCTTCCTTATGTGCCAGTTCTTGCCATAACTCTGTTTGTCTTGTATTATCAGCAGTGACTTGATTCAATTTCATTGATAGTTTTGATACTTCTTCTTGTGAAGCATCAAAACAATTTTTCAAGGCAATGGTATATGTCTTTACTTCAGTAAATGAATTTGAAATGTCATCAAGGACTTTTTTGTTATCTGTTTTGATAATATTTATGGCTTGTTTAATTCTTGTTTCAATTATGTCATCAATATTGAATTTAGAATATTTATCTGTTAATTCTTTAATAATGGCAGATTGTTCATTTATTTTATTGTTAGAAGAATTATCATTATTGGAATTTTTAATTGTTCTCAAAGCTTTTTCAAAACACATAAGTGTTTCATTAATTTGGCACAGACTCAGGTTGTTTGTTTTAATGTTGTTACAAATGGTGTCATTTTTATCAGAAAGATGTTTTTTCACGTCATTTATAGCATTATACAACTCTGGGATGGAATCAAATATGTCAGAAATCATTTCTGGAACCTTAATCTGGCTTCCTCCTTCTTCTGTAATTCCATCATGATTCTGGCCATCTGAAATACATTTTCCATGGCATCCTGCTGAATCTTTGGGATTCTGTAGCCCTGGCTGTAAGGTTTTGGGGCTGGTGCCTTCCCTTTGCCCTTGTTTGGAGCTTGTGGCTGCTTTTTCACGTTGGAATTGCTACTGCTGGCCACTGGGGCTGTTTTTGGCACTGGTTTGGGTGGTGGAGGGTTGTTTTTCCTCCATTCTAGTGTCAAAAGCATCATGTTTTTCTTCTCCATCAATGGATGCCATCCATTGAGCAATTTGCAAGTGTTGGGATGGCCCAAGAAGTTTCTTACTGTCAGGTAAGAATTCATGCAATTCTTCCACAGGTCTGCAAGGATCTGGTACTCCTTGAATTGAAGTGCATTGTTGTATGCACTGTGGCTGGCTTTGTATATGTCCACAGAGGCTTGTTGTGGCGGTGTCAGCTCTTTTTGAAGGTAAAATAGGATTATCAGCTTCAGAATGACCCAATTTAGTTGTTTGGAAGTCATCAACTGACCCTTTTCCTTCTGTACCTGGTTGGCTTCTGCCATAATCACGTCTATTACCTTTTTGGGAGCTGCTTGAGGGGTTGTAGCTGGCTCCTGATCTGGTTGAAGGCATAATTATGGTTAAAAAAGGCTTAAAATAGTATTTTTACGTCAAAAACTTACTATTGGCCAAACTCTTAGCCTTCTGAAGAGTATTACTTATGTCCAAGTTAATTAATTCAGAAGATATTGGTTCAGGTTGGTTATTTTGAGTCACAATAACAGTGCTATTATGATCAGAATTAACAGTACTGGCAGGGATAATGCTGGTTACTGTTGATGCTGTTTCAATGTTTTCTTGTCTTACCACGTTGTCAGACACTAAAATTAATGAAAAAGCCAATTAATTAAGTAAAAAAAGGGTTATTTCAAAAAAGAAATAAAAATATAAGCCTCACTTATAATATAAAAAAAAGTTATTTTTTATGGATTTTTTGAATTATAAGTATTTTTTGTATGTTTTTAAATTTTTCAATATAAGAAAAAAGATTTAAAAAGAGTAAAAAAAATAAGTCAAAGGTAAAATATCACGGCTGGGCCCCCAAATGTAAGGTGTGGATATGAAACTTTGATTAAAAATCAAGTACTTTTCCTGTCCTCAAAATTTGTATAAGGTAAAATTCAGTTAAAAATAGTATGAAATATTATTTTTAAGAGAAAACACGCCAAATTGTATTGTTTATAACTTTATTAGTATAAAACAATAATATAAAAATTTATTGTTTTACCAACAATAAAGATTTATCCAAAAAATACTCTACAAGAGATATTTTAAGGCTACAAAAGAAATTTCTTCAAGAGCAATTTCAATTGGAATTAATTGAGCAAAGAACTGCAAGCAATTAATTAAAGAACAAAGTCTTTAAAAAGAATATTAAAGAGAAAACACGCCCAAAAGTGACCAGAGTGAATTTGGAAACAAAGTGACAAAGTTTCCAGTGATGAAAGATGCTTTAATTCACTTTTGGGGTGGTTCAGGGGTAAAAATGATTATAAGAGTTACAAACAATGATTATAATGATTTTTTCACGTGGTTAAAAAGATTAAAATGATTAAAAAGTGGTGGTTGGAATCTTTGATTGATTGGTTTAACAGTTTTAAACTAATTAATAAAAAGGAAAAGATTCTAACATGAAGAGAAAAGTGGGGCAAAGAAGACATTCTTTTATAGCCATCGATTCTCTTACTCCAAAAGTAAAATTTACTCTTGTCAGTCGTGAAAAACAGTCTGACAACAGAAAAGCCAATTATGGCATCATTGAACCCTGGTTTAGGCCAAAAAAAGGGCTGGTTCAAGCCATTTTTAGCCATTTTTAGCCATTTTAGACCCTTAAATCAGCCATTACTATAGCAATACCAGGCCTAGAGCCTTCAAAACACGTCAGAATGTTTGTCAGAGGCGTAGAAACCAGTTAAAACTGTTTTTATTATGATTGTTTTATCTTAAGGGTAGTTTTACCTTCTTGGCAACAGCTAAAACTACCCCAGTTGGTATCAAAACCTCATCATCAATTGAGTCCACAGACCCTGTAACTCAATTCCAGGCCAAAAGTGATGAACTTTTGCGTGAATTTTGACATCCCACGCCTGTCAGCAAGGAATTTGGGGGTCTAGCTCCCCCTTAGAGCTGGAGTTCCTTTTCCCCCCCAAATTTAATCTTTCCAATTTATTTTTCCTTTAATTCCTCATCATGTATTATACTTATAATTTACATATGTAATTCAATTCAATTGTACAGTACAATACAGTAATAATTGACACCTCATATGTAAATCAAAGTTCACTTATGTAATACACGCGCACATTTTGACATTTCAATTGAATTCAATTGAAAATACTTCAATTCCTCATAACTTCTAAACTAAACACAACACCTCAATTTTAACACAAAAATTGATGGTTAACACCACATGTGGTGTGAATTCAATTAAAGTTTTGAGGATTTTCAACTTTTGTATTGAAAATACTAAAAACTTAATTTAAGCTTATTTAGAGTTGAGTTACAAGAATTTCACTCAGAGGTGACCCCACCTGATTTTTTATGAGGAATCCAATGGTGAAATAAATTTTATATGTTTATTTATTGGATAAAAAGTTATAATAATTTTTATTTAACTTTTTTCCAAATTTATTTATTTTTTCACAATTTTGTTAAAATTTCATTTTTACTTAATTTTTTCAAGTATAAATGTAATTTTATACTTACAAAATTTTAATGTATTTTTTATTTTTAAATTATAATTAATTTTTTATTTTTAATATAATTTTATATTTATATTTTGATTTTTATTTTAATAATATAAATAAATTTATTTTATTTATATTAATATGTTATTTTTTATATTTGTGGTCTTTTGGGTATATGAAATTACCTCTAAGGCTCACATAAAGAGCAACTCAGAATCCTTTAACCATGTCAATTCTTAATTCCTTTCCATGGATAAACCCTAAAGGATTAATTAAAGCCATTTTTGGCTTAGTATCCATTGATTTACCTCATAGCAACCAGCTATATACTGCTATTTGCAATTCTACATAGAAATGAGGTAAAAACTTCAAAAATTCATTAAAAATACAATTATTAATTAATCTTTCTGAAACTTTCAGGACAAATTAATAACTGTATAATTCATATAAAAACCCAAAAGAATCATAATTTCATATTTGGAATTAAAAGTTTTACTTACTGTCCATTTTTGATGATTCCATGTGAAACACAGAATCTTTAGAAATTTACAGAAAATACATTCTGTGATGAAATTTCCAATAAAATTGATAACTTTGAGAAATAAATGATTATTTTTGAATAAAAGAAGATTTACAGTTGTTACTCCTTTTATTCTTAACCATAAATGGGTTGGTAGTTATGTAAAAGCCTCAATTAAGTAATTATGATAATCTTATGTGACAACAGATGATGCAATCAATAATACAAAAAGGTTTATTGTTTTCTCACTCACTGGCTTTTCAGTTTGCTCCATGGAAAGTCTCTGTGAGCTGTGTTAGACTTAAAAGAGGCTTCCTCCTGCTGTTTTTTCCAGATCATCACATTATTCAATTATACCTTTAGTACCAACAAGTAAGTATTAGTTAAATCTTTTCTTAAGTGATTCATTCTTTCAGAAATCAATTGGAAAGGCGTGAAATCATAGAAATCAACTATATATTGTTGTAATATTGTTATAAATCAATTTTGATCCATTAAATCCACAATTCTACGTCAAATCACTCTACTATTATCTGCTAAAAGGTTCATTGGATTAATAGTGAGTGATTTATCTTGATTATTAAATTTTTTCTCTAGTAATAGTTTTCTTCAAGAGTTATCTTTATAATTATTCTTGTAAAAGATAATTATATATTAAAATAATTTTATTATTTTAATAAAAAGAAGTTTTTATTGTTAAATTCTTCTTGTAATTGATTCTTGTAGACAATTACTTCTTACTGTTATAATCACTAGTGGTGTATAACATGTAAAAGAAATAATTATTGAATTATTTCATTGTGGTTATAATAATTTTTTATTATTATATTTCATAAGAACAGTCATAGTACTGTTGATTAATAGTAATATTATCAGCAGTTTCATAGACACATCATACACAGGGATTTGGCCTTGAAAAAATCTCTTAAGAAGCTCTTCCTAGACTCAAAATTCTTGTTATGCATTTGGCAAATAAGTAAAGATTTATCTTCCCATTGCATGAAGAAAATTGGTCTTGGAGCTCATTTTGAAAATTTTATGGGCCTTTGGAATCAAGTAATATACTGTTATATTTCACTTTTATTCTGATTATTGTTTTTATTAATGAATTTGGGATTCATTTCTCAGGTTATGTATTCATCCACCAAAAAGCTTTTCAAAGATAACTGCAGGAAGGTTCAAAAGCATATCAAAAATACTCAAGTCTCTCAATATTTGGAAAAAACTGGCTTCCTTTAAAGGAGTATTGTGTGCCATCCTGGACACAATACCATTGCCACCTGGGTGTGGGCTCTGCCTCAAGCATTGAAGGTGCCTGTGCCATGGCTAAAATTTGGCTTCAAAATTCCACTGGTACTCTCCTGCAGGTAGTTGGAGCTCTTCATGTGGCTTTAAAGAAAGAACTTATTGAAATAATAAACATAATCTCCAAATAAATTATTGTCCATGTCAAGAATATTTCTCCACAAATCTGTTCTCTCAATGGAAAGGTGTCTCACTATGCCCTTCAGATGGCCTTTGAAAATTTCAAAACCAAAGTTTCCCCAAATGAAAAATTCACCAAAAAATACAACAATTATCAAGGAATACGTTGCAAGCCCAAGACCAAAAAGGCATTTTCCAAGTTCCAAAGGCTCCAGAAATCAGACTTCCATCCTCAGTGGCATTTAAATTTACCTGTGAGGATTTTTTGATCTTCAAATTCTGATTTTTTTTCATATTAAATGATCTTCTTTGTCATATTCTTCTCAGACTGGCTATCAAGGTGATGATCAAAGTTTTGAGAAAGAAAGAAAAAATAAATCCAAAAGAATATTTGAGGATATTGGGGAAGACCTTTTTCAAAGACCCATAGCAGAAATCACCCTAATCCTTCAGCATTTTAACAATGTTTTGACTGTAAAAGTCCCTTTTGATTGAGTTCCCAAGAGTTTGGAGGATGTTCAATAATATGAAGGCCCACTGAAATGAAAAAATATCCATGGAAGTTCTCAAGGAGCCAAAAACAAAAATAAGAATTAAAAGAGCTCCCTCAATATTTGAAATGATTGAAAGTCAAACTGAGAGAAGAGGAAAGCCCCCATAAAAAGCACAACAAGATCAAGATCACAGTCAATTGCACCCTCTCCAATTATGGAAGTTAATTCTTCTGAAGATTTTGAGGCCCCATTATTCAAATACATAACTTCATCAGAGTCACTACTCTCAGAAACTGAATTAAATGAAAGTTGAAAGTAAGGAGTCACCCTCAGAAGGTCCAGCAGATTGGCAATGGGTATCACAACCTCAAAAAGAAAGTCCCACAAGCCTTCAACAGCTTTGAAAATATATGATGCAATTTACTTTACCTGTGAGCATTTCCCAAGAAATTATCACACAAGTGATTAATTTTAAAAGATCTTTGTGAGTTTCTGATTCATTTAAATGTATACTTTGATATTTCCTAATTTATTTGACATATTTTTATCAGGTACTTGGCTCATAAGACTTTCCAAAGTTTATATTGAAATACACCTTTAAGCCCATCAATGTCCAGGCTCATGGAACCTGTGGCTACAGAATAGTATCCCATTACATTTACCAGACTCAAGATCAATGGGACAATGTCAGAGGTGAATTGGCTGAAGAAATTAAAAGAAAAAAACCCCTTATGAATCCATCAACACTTTGATACCCTCAGTATCCTCTCATTTGGACATAATTGAGTGGTATGAAGATGTTGGCCAGGCACCAAAGAGCAAGTGGACGTACATTTCTGATATGGGGGATCCAATTTCAAATAAGTCCAAAGACCAGTTTTCTTTTATTTCACAGACAAATCTTTCTCTTTTCCCCCTCATTTCTGTCCTCAAAATTGCAATGCACCCATATTCATCTGTTTCTTGAATAGCTGTTCTCATTTTTTTGGATTGGATATAATCATTTATAAAGCTTACCCTGTCCCCCCAATTACTGTTAATTGGGAATTTCATTTCCAACCACAAGCCCTGGGGTGGGAAGATAAATTTAAGAAACACAGGATGTTATATCTGTCCAATCTTCCTCCCCCTCCTCAGAAAAACCCCACTATTTTGGAAGTTGATTCAGATTATTTTCTTTTGTATATACAATTTGTGCAAAATATACCCCTTCTAAGTACTCTTTATTGCTTAAATCCCACCTCAGTGTCCCTTTTAATCAGACATGCGGAAGTTTTGTACTAACAAATAGTCATTTTACAAACATGAAAAAAACACACCTTTTTGGCCCTTCACTTGTCCCACCAAAAAAATCCTCAAAATCATGTGATTTTGGCTTCTTATTGTCAATATATAACTCTTTTTTATCTAAAAAAATGAAGGAAATTCATAATTAGGAGAATTGTTAATTAATTTTCAAAAAATAGGCCATTTTTCCAAATTAGAGAAATTTGGCAAAAGAAATTGGGGAAAATTTGGGGATCTTGAAAACACATTTTGGGAAAATTATGGCAATCTTTTTCTAAAAAAACCTCAAAAATAAGCCTGAAGAAATTTTGAAAAAATAGGCCACATACCTGTTTAGGTAATAAAATTGTAAAAACATGTAAGGGATTTCATGTTTTTACTAAAAGCTTACCTGTGTTTACCAACACCCTATTTTTATCTTTATTTTTATTTCCCTTTATTATTTTATATTTTTTATATTTTTCATATTTTTTATATTTTTTATATTTTTTATATTTTTTATATATTTTATATTTTTTATATTTTTTAAATTTTTATATTTTTTAAATTTTTTAAATTTTTTAAATTTTTTATATTTTTTATATTTTTTATATTTTTTATATTTTTTATATTTTTTATGTTTTTTATATTTTTTATATTTTTTTTATTTTTCATTTTTTTATTTTTTTTATTTTTTTTATTTTTTTTATTTTTTTTATTTTTTTTTATTTTTTTTATTTTTTTTATTTTTTTTATTTTTTTTATTTTTTTTATTTTTTTTATTTTTTTTATTTTTTTTATT
Source organism: Austropuccinia psidii (assembly GCA_023105745.1). Taxonomy (NCBI): domain Eukaryota; kingdom Fungi; phylum Basidiomycota; class Pucciniomycetes; order Pucciniales; family Sphaerophragmiaceae; genus Austropuccinia; species Austropuccinia psidii. Next base: position 65,720,433 of record JALGQZ010000005.1, read on the forward strand.
TTTTTTATTTTTTTTATTTTTTTTATTTTTTTTATTTTTTTTATTTTTTTTATTTTTTTTATTTTTTTTATTTTTTTTATTTTTTTTATTTTTTTTATTTTTTTTATTTTTTTTATTTTTTTTATTTTTTTTATTTTTTTTATTTTTTTTATTTTTTTTATTTTTTTTATTTTTTTTATTTTTTTAATTTTTTTAATTTTTTTAATTTTTTTAATTTTTTTAATTTTTTTAATTTTTTTAATTTTTTTAATTTTTTTAATTTTTTTTATTTTTTTTATTTTTTTTATTTTTTTTATTTTTTTTATTTTTTTTATTTTTTTTATTTTTTTTTATTTTTTTTATCTTTTTTATTTTTTTTATTTTTTTTATTTTTTTTATTTTTTTTATTTTTTTTATTTTTTTTATTTTTTTTATTTTTTTTATTTTTTTTATTTTTTTTATTTTTTTTATTTTTTTTATTTTTTTTATTTTTTTTATTTTTTTTATTTTTTTTATTTTTTTAATTTTTTTAATTTTTTTAATTTTTTTAATTTTTTTAATTTTTTTAATTTTTTTAATTTTTTTAATTTTTTTAATTTTTTTAATTTTTTTTATTTTTTTTATTTTTTTTATTTTTTTTATTTTTTTTATTTTTTTTATTTTTTTTTATTTTTTTTATCTTTTTTATTTTTTTTATTTTTTTTATTTTTTTTATTTTTTTTATTTTTTTTATTTTTTTTATTTTTTTTATTTTTTTTATTTTTTTTATTTTTTTTATTTTTTTTATTTTTTTTATTTTTTTTATTTTTTTTATTTTTTTATTTGTTTTATTTTTATTTTTTTATTTTTATTTTGTTTTTATTTTATTTTCATCTTATTTTTATTTTATTTTCATTTTGTTTTTTCTTTATTTGTATTTTATTTCATTTTATTTTTAATTACCTATATATATATAAATATTTGAGTATGTTTTTATTTGTACTAGAGTGGATATGAACCTTGGCAGAAAAGGTATGGAAAACCTCCTCATCCTCTCTGTTTAATTCTGTCCCCACTATTTAAGCTTATAGTCAACTTTTTATGACAAAGAAACTATACCATTTTTCATTAAAAAGCTTCTTCTTCATTAGAGTCCTCGTCATCTTTATGTTGAACATCTTCCCCATCTTCCTTTTCACATTTTACCTCTTCTTCTCCTCTGGTTTAGAACAGCTTTATTTGACTTGCTGAAAACCTTGCTAGATTTCTACCATCTAACTCTTCCATCTCACATGGATAATTATAAATTTGTCTGAGAAGTGTATAAGGTCAATTTCATTCTTTTGAACAATAATCCCCATTTTTACCTCAATTATTTATTGTATATAAGAACCATCTCCCATGGATTAAGTGGTTCTCTTATTTGATGAGCTAGTTTAATGTCTCAATATTTTTTCAACTCTTTTCTAGACATTTTCTCATTGCCCCTTTGCCTTTTTATCATTTCTTCTTTTTCTTATATCCGTGTAGCTCTTGCTTTGAATCAATGTTCTGTTTATTGGAATTTATTATATTTAATTTTTTGTTAACTCGCTATTGGCGGTACTGCCTTTTGATCAAATTGAAGCTCAAATAGGGAGTATCCTGTTTTTCTTTTAATTGATATTCTGTCAGAAAAGGTAATTGAAGCCTATTATTCCTACCATTTTAAACCATTCTCATCACACATCTTTAACAATGAATCTGGTGACTTTTATGCCCTCTTTCTACCATTCCTTGAAGCTCAGGGTAATCAGGTTTCTTTACCCCTATCTTTGAGCCTTCACCTTTCAATCCCTTTTCAAATTCAGGTCCTCCATTGACTGTATCATTCTTTGGGAATCTATACCTACAAATTCATTCAGAAGTGAACCATTCTGATACTGGATTTCCTGGAAGACTTACTCAACCAACTGTCTCTGGCCATCCTGAGAAATCATCCATGGCCAGTACTAAGTAATTCCATCTTTCTGCGTTCATATTTACTTCATTCATACTGACTGTTTCAAACAATTTTGAGGTTAATGATATCTTTAACTCCTTTTTTCTTGATAATTACTCCTCCTTTGACAAGATTTAAAGTATTATACCCATCTTTTAACTATTGTCTTCATTCCTTCCCACCAGAATCTTTCTTTTAATCATCTGTAAGCTTAATTTTCTGCTCTGTTTCCCAGCTCTTTATTTGATAATTATAATAATTTTCTTTGGGTATTCTGAATTGATAGCACTACTTGCATATTTTATCTATTTGTTATTTTTGAGGTGGCTCCTTCTTCCACAAAAGCTTTTATTAATTCCTTCTAATTTTCCTAAATTACTCTTTTTTATTACCAGAGGGTCTTTTCAATGTAATTAAGTAAAGTATTAATACATTATTTTCCAAAATTCTTCTTGCTTTGATAGTAGACTTATTACTTCGAATATTATTATATTATTATGTTTTACTCTAAGTCCTTGGGGAGATTTTTTCCATTTTTCTTCATCATCAAAATCAGATATTTTTTCCCTTCATCTACTGACTGAGGTATTCTTTCTAATCCTTATTGAATTTTGAACTTCATTCCTGGTTTGTGTACTTAGTCAAAAGGGAATAATTCAATATTAGCAACCAATCTGGTTATTGGGAATCTGGAAAAGAAGATAAGTTTCTCATTTCAATGAAGGCTTTTGCATCTAATCTTAGCTCAAAGTTTTTCCCAAAAGCAAATTTTAGATTTTCTTGAGAAGTCTGGCCATCCCACATTCTTTTAATATTTGCTGTGAGTACTTTTCTTCCAGTATTTAGAATTTGATGGATTCATGAAGAGGTTTCATGTATTTTCCTTCTTTATCTTCTAAGTTAAATACTTCTCCTGAAGCTATAAAACTTACTTTCACTTTGATATTTCCTGCTCCTTGTTCATAATGTAAATTACTCAATGTCCTTTCTTCCCCTAAAATATTCCTTTACTTTTAAAATTATTTATAAAATTTAAAATCCCAGTCCCATTTTAAATGATCTCTAGTTTTATCCCTAGTGGTAATGAAATATGAGAACAGCTCTTTTTAAGAATTCCCTGAAATCCTCTTAATAAATTTTGGTTGAGAGGAGTTGGCCAATTTTGTATTTTATTACTCTTATGATTTGAGATTATTCTCCCATTCAAAGAAACTATATGCCCTACTATGTCCAATGCTGGAACATAAAAGAAAACATTTCATACACAATATTATATGTAATTTGTCTTCAATTCTAAATAACATTCCATTTAAGGTAACTGAATATTCCCAAATAGATTGTCTCATAAACAGAGATTCCTGTAGAATCTCATTATTATAGGTTGATCTTGAACCTTGTATTCCTCTATCATCAATAAAAATTACTCCATTCTGCTATTCAATCTTTAAGTATCCAAGTCATTTGAACTTGATAAGCTGATACAGAGTTGGTTTAAACTTGTGGTAAGCTTATGAGTTGTAGAATTTCCAGTGATGATTCAAACTTTGTAAGGGTTCTTGTAAAAAAGCCCAGCTCTCTTTCATGATATCCTCCAATTATACCCCACATTAATAGCAATCTCTTCCAAATAAAGGATCTGAAAGCTCTCCAGTATGTGGGGGTAATACTGAATCTTTAGGTTAAACCTCATTGGGATCTTGCAAATAATGGACAATCATGAGTTTTCCATTTGACCTTGAAACACAAACTATAGAAGTTTTGAAGCTAGAGGTGGACTTCTTATACAATATTTCTCAAACTACTTCCCCTAATTGATTTATTAATTGGGTTAACGCTGGATTTGGTATTGGTATTGGATTCTTTTGCAATGGTTTCTAGGGTATTACCTGTATTTTGTAGGATTTTCTATATGAATTTTTAAGTAAAAATCTGGCTTCTTGACTTAATGCAATGGAATTTTCCATTGAAGCTATGAAACTCATAAGAAAGCTGATTTCTTCTTATTAAAGTCATCCAGGTGGTACAAAAGTTATTAATTCAAATATTTATTGTGTTATTTTGATGTAACCATAGGCCTGGGTGGTTTTGGTGATAGTGGTGTAAGATAAGGATCTCTTGATAATGGTGGCCTTTCCAAAGGAGAATTTGTGTCCTATGGCATGGGTTCATTAAGTGGCTTAAATTCCTTGAGAAATAATTTATATTTTGCTGCGCTGGTTTGGTAATCCATTTGTCCAATATAACTAAACTGTTTTCTTTTATCCCTTTTTCTTTTTTTCTTTTTTTCTTTTTTTCTTTTTTCCTTCCTATTATATATCTGTTGTGTTAATTTGCAATATTTAATGTTATTATCATTATTATTTAAGTCTTCTTCATACTCATAAGGTGGTCCAATTTGTGCGGTGTCCTGAAAATATGTAGTGACAGGATAAAAATCTTTAGCTCTGATAAGGTAAGAGTAAATTCCCTAATCAGACTTAGTCTGAACTTGGCTTTTCAGTATGTATGTATTTTCTAAGTACATATAAATTAGTTATACAAGTTTCACCCGGAGAAGGAAAAAAATCAAATCCTTCATTTTAGAAGATAGACCTTTTTCAAATCAGTAATAATAAAAGCTTGAAGTTTGCAACCTGCAAATGATTAATAATTTTGACTTTTAGTTTTATTTTTCATTTTTTTATATATTTTTGCTTCTCCTAGTAGTAGTACTATTAAATTTCCAGATTTTGGTCATAGTAGTACTTGGATGAAATAAATAATAGGTATTTTAGATTAAAAATATATTTTGATATAATTAGAGTTAGTATAGAAAAAATGAGAATGTGATTTGTATTTTCCAGTCTATGGTCATAGAGGACCTTTTTTTTGTTTATTTTGAATGAAAGTTCTCATTATTGGTGTAATAATAGAATGAGAAAAATAACTTGATTATTGACTTATTACTATTGAATATATCATTTGGTATAATATATAAAAAAGGTGAGAAATTTAAGTTCAACGTAATAGTCAGCTTATTGAGCCCTAAATGCCTAAATACCTATCCAAAAATTCTAATAAATAATGAAAGAAATACTTTATAGTATTTCTAAGACCTCATAGATCTAAGTAAGCAAAAAAATTGATATAAAAATAGTAATAATACATAAAAAGGCTGTTTATGTACTTTCTGAGGACCTTATGAGTGAGTATAAATAAGAATATGTATTAATATAAAGCTTGAAATAAGTCATTAAACAAGAATTTTATGGTATTTTTGAGGAAAATATCTTGTTTTTAGTTATGATTTAGTGTTTTTCCTGATTGCAGGATGTTTTGGCTGGTTTCACTATAATTTATGATTTTTAAACTCCTAGGATCCATCTAGCTCCACAATCCTAGCTCAAGATTAACTACATTGTAATCACAACTTAGCTCCAACTTAACTGAATCCAATAAATATTCAGAATTATGAACAATCATATCTCAAAATTTGGAATTAAAAATCTGACAAATCACAATCTATAAAAATTCATACTCTTACCAATTGTATTATTTTTATTTTTTGGGTAAAGTTTTAGTTTTATAATTACTTTGAGGGTTAGATCTTATCGAAAAAATATAAGGAGGCTTTATCCCAAGAGCCAAATATATTTTTCAACTTATTAATAGTCTTTTTATAAATAGGGGTTCATACCTATATTGTAATTTTGTGTCAAGTAAATATTATTTGAAATATATTTATATGGTATCAATTTGGGCTTTTTTACTTGAAGTATAGCTTGATATAATAATTCTTCTATAATATTATAATTATATAGCTATTCTATTTTACTATAATACTAAATTATTACTATATCATGAGTATATATAAATAATATATTATTATTATTATATTATACTTTTAAGTTATTTCTTCATTATTATATAGTGGTATTATATTATTAAGAGCTGTTTTTTTCTATTTAATTATAATATATTAATAGATTATCTCATCAAAATTTTGTATTATTTAATATCCTTTCTTTTGTCTTATAGATTTTACTATTTGAATTCTATTTCTCTTTGAAGAAAGGGTGAGGGGCCAGCTTTTTTATTAATTTTTTTCAAATAAAACTTCAAATTAAAGATAAATAAATGGAAAAATACTCCTTGTTAATTGGATTGCATGCATGTGTTATGTGTCTCCATATGTAGTATTTATCTTTATTGAGTATTGTACCTGAGTAATTTCAAATTTGGATTTCCTATTTATTTATTTCCAGGAACATTGAAATAAGTTCCTTCATATTTGCTATTGAGGACTGATTCTACACATAACTAATGATTTTATTCTGGCTTATCTTTAGTATCAGAAATTTCATTTTGTCTCAAAAAGGTTCCAATACAGAAGATAACTAAGCAAGGATTTTCAAAATAAAAATTATACACCTCAAATCAGCCACAATAATGAATACATTCAGCTCAAATAATTAGAAAAAAATTAGCTAAAAGTAACATGGAGCCCAAAATTACACTAAATACCCTCTATATCCTCAAGAGTACACTTAAAAACAAGCAATATAAATGAATAAAACCAGAAAGAGCCTAAAAAAGAAATCTTATCTCCATCTTGACTCCCTAAGAAACCCCCTAACTCCAAATAAAATAGAAAATGAAAGAAATTACTAAAAGGGAAAGGGGAATTCAAATTCAAAAGGAAACTAGTTCAAAATTTGAGCTTTTATCATTACTTATCTTATACACAGGGAATACCCCTTGCATAGAAACAAACAATATTTCAACAGTCAAATCAACTGAAAAATCTCCTCCATACAATATAAAACCACCTGAATGAGCTCATCACTCAACCAGGAGAAATGAACTGAATACACTTTCATAATAACCTGCATGAAACTGCATAATCACCTGTATGAGAGTGCATAACCTCCTCAAAAGCCCTAGACATCCTTAAAGAACCCTCAACATCCTTGCAGAAACTCAAAACTCAAATAACTGCCACCATGGCAATAAAAAACAATTACATGACCTCATATGGAATAGTCTTTGCAGTTCAAACACCTTGAATTAGCTTAACAGTCAAGTAAAAACAATTTCACCTGAAATAATCAGATGAATCTCAAGTATTTTCAAGCTTACTGATTCAGCACCAAATCTCAATTAAATGACCTATTTTGGAAAAATTCCACAATCTGCAATTTCAGAAGAGGTAGAATTAATGTTTAAAGAGATAAATCAGCTCCCCATGGAGAACAAGGGGTACCCCAAAAAACACAAACAGAGCCTCTCCTTCACCCAATTTATTCTTTCCCTTCCTCATGGTAGTTAATACTTTCAGAAGATCATTTAAAGATGAATAAATGAGGGAGAGCCATCCCTGAGAGTAGCAGGTATTCTAGGAATTATTATATCATTTTATTCTCAGTAGCAAAGCTCAGTAGCTAAAAGTAAGAAGAAGCAACTTATAATTACTTATTATTATCCTTACACCTATTATTAGCTTATACTAGTATTATTCATCAAGAATAGTCTATTAGATTAATATTACCCTATATTCTAGTCGATAACAGTGTTTAATATTAAATACACCTCAAAAATAGCTTATTTATTATTATTATTATTATTTATAAATTACCCCATATTAAAGCTAGAAAATCACTTGATATTATCTCAACTAAATGTACTTTTTTTCTAAAAGTTTATTTCTTTAATTTACCCATAAAAGATAATCAGAAAAACGAAATAGTCTTATTTTAATATCATAAAAAACTCAGATTTTTTACATCAACTAAGGCTTAATATATTAATATTTAGTCTGATTATTGATTCGGTATGAAAAGATACTGCTAAATTAATAATCCCTATTTTTAAAGCCACAATCTTAATTTTTTATTAGTGAGAACAGTGGGAATATTGATTCGGTATATTCACAGGGTAAGCTAAGAAAGCCATTAGCACCCTTTGTTGCAGGAGCTTTTAGAAATTAAAGACTGATTACCTGTGATTTCCCCCTCAAGGACTTCCTTATCAAATCACACACTAAAACGAGTTCCACAGTATGTTCATCAGAAATTTTCTATTTGTCAAATTTTAACATAATACTCATTTAATCTTCTTTCTTTTAAGCTGTTTTGTTTAAGAACATTTCAAAATAATTATTGATATTGAAACTTCAATTCTGAATCAAGAAATATTTCATTTCGCAAGAGTGAAATAATGAAGCATTTTAACTCTATGAAAGCTGATTCCTGATGAAATTTAGAATTTAAGAAAGCTCATAGTACTCTAATAATAAAAAATGAGTTAATATTGTTGTTTTTCATTCCTTTTGGCCCAGTTTCATGAGATTTTTGAAAGTTAAACTTTGGAAAAATAAAAATTTGATGGACTAATTTAGGAAATCACAACCCAAAAGACATTATTAAAATCACACAAACCCATTAATGATATCAATAGTATGGAAAGAGAGGAAGATTTTTTACATTCAAAATGGAAGTAAACAGCATATTTTCAGAATTAAATAAATAATAATGGAACCAAATCTTATGTTTTTATACAATAAAGCTTACATATAAGCTTTGCATACTCAATAAGATAGTTAAATACATACAGAAAACTACAAAATTACATATACAAGGTAGCAATTTGTCATTATAAAAACCCCCAATCCACAAGAAGATTATATTACTAAGAATTAAAATCATCAAAAAAGGTTTATATGACAAAAGAATCATCTGAAAGTATCAAATCTTAATTCATGCATGAAAAACTCAGTGAAAAAATGAAAATTAAAACTACAATGCAGACACCTAGATGAGGTTTATGCACTCCACATGCAGGAGATCTGTACAGGACAAAGAAAGAGGATAGTTAATTGTAGCTCAATTAAACTTCAACTAGCTGTATGAAAAGAAAACACACCAAAATATAAACAGCTTACAGAAATTACAATAATAAAGCATTAAAACTCAAGAAGATATCCCCACATTACACAGCATGATCACCTTGAATTAAATAATCTTAAAAACAAATTCCAAAAGGGATTATTCACCTGACACAATCTTATTCTTTTGATCACAAGAATTAAACTCATCAAGGCTGTGCAAGCTTACTAATGCATGGTAGTAGCTGCCAGAATTAATCCATCAAGGGCAGTGTAAAGGAGAAGTCATATGATATTTTAATTAAAATCCACACCAGAAAAAACATCTCAACCTTGATTTTGGCCAAAAAAATGTTGAAAATAGCTCAGTAACATAGCATCATTCACAAAATCACCACCAGAAAAATGATCTCAAGAGAAAAAATAAAGCTCTACATGGAGATCCAATGGGTACTTCTCACAACGTAAAAGGAGGCCACCTTCCATAATTTTCTCCTCTCCCCAATGAGATTAGTTATATACCAAGGAGGAGAATAGTTATTCACACCTTAATAGTAGGTTAATCTAGAAATTATTATTGTTTATATTATATTTTACTAAAGCTCATTGATAATTATATGTAATTAACAGTAGGCCTGCCTATATTTTGAATTCTTCTATTAGTCAAATAATTCTTCTTGAAAAGCTGAAAGAATACTTATAGAATAGCTTTGTTATTAGTCTAAAATATACATATTATCATTATCAAATGAAAATATATGCTATCAGTTTCATAATTGCTACTATTATTTATAATCACCCCTATTATCATCAATTATTACTATTATAAGTAGTACCATATTTATAAACCTTTACCAGTGTTTCTTTAAGCTTATAGTGGTGCTATCATCTATAGTTACTATTATTAATCTTATACCTTGAATTAATTCTTAGCCATTACTATCATTATTATCAATATTAAAGTTATTATATCATTATTATGAATATCAATTACAACTAGTTCAACATTATAAGAACAATCATATATAATTAATATTATTATATATTCTCAGATTAGAATATTATTAATTGGGGCTTACCTCAAATAAAACAAAAAACTTAAATAACCACCCAGTACTATTACATCTACTTTTTATATACTCAATCACCAATTACTTATCTTGAAAGAAATAAAAGTGTATTTGGAGTATCCAGATTAAAGGGATCCACCTACAAATTTATATTTCAATTGTTTTATTAAATTATTATTTATTATTATCATTAGGCTTATTATTGATCAGGTCTGATAAAGACTGCTGAAAAGTCTTTGCTAGTTGTAAGTCCACAGTCTTAAAATTTGATCTGTGAGCTCTTTAGGAATATTGTTTAGTATATTCAGAGGGAAGATGATGCACATTGGTACCCTTGGTTACAGGATTCTTTCAGAAATTCAAATCTTTTTACCTGTTGTTTTTCCCTCAAGGACTTCCAAATTCAATCCTACTCTGGAAAGGAGTTCCACATCTGGTGTCACAAAAGTGGCCTTTTTCAAACTTCAAAAATTAATAATCATTCATTAATCATTACAGAAGATAATAAAATAAACCTACCTCACATAAAATCTGTTATTTACAAAGAATGAACCCTAAAAATAATTATACAATATGGAATCTGGAAATGAATCTCATTCAAAATAATAATCATCACCATCAAAATACTTAAATAAATCATACCTATTTTATTATCAAGTAAAAGAAAGAACACCAGAAAATGAAACACTCAAAGATATTGATTTACTTCTTGCAACACCAAGAACAGAACAGAAGGAAAAGGAAGAATTAAGGAGATTTTTCTTCAAGTTAATTCAAGAAGCAAAGAAAAACAAGAGAAGTACAAAGAAACTTAGAGGATCAGTTTACCAAGTAGAAATGAATCAACAATCAACATCTGAATTATCACCATTACCTGAAGATACTGTAGAAGGAAATTATGCAGAAGAAAGTGAAGAAAAGGATCAAACAGTAAAGATCCAAAGTTTTATGAATAAAATTCAAGAGTTTTTATTGTCACAAAGTAAAAATAAAGGAAAGTGAAGGTAACAAACATCTTATACCCCTTGAGCTAGTACAATGGAGCTCAAATTACCAAAGCATGTGAAACCTAAAGATTCACCAATATCACCTACACCTGGCCCTAGAAAAACATCCACACCCAAAACAGAACAAAGATTTCAGAGTATTCCAAAGAACATACTTTTTTACACAAAAAAACATCCATGTCAATTTCAAAAGGAAATTCCTAAGGTAACCTCTCCTATTGTTAAGATAAGTGCTAAAGATTATAACCTTGTCTTTTATGGTAATGAAATAGAAAAATTTATCAAGAGTAGAAGAACAATTTGAAATTTCAGGAGCTAGTGGAAAATATATAGCAAGAAAGTTTATTTTTATGTCAGAATCTGAATTAATGAAAGAGAACATTGAATTGATGCAAGGATATGAAGAGAAGAACTGGAAAAAAATCAAAGAAGAAATTACCACATAATGGGGAAGAGTAGATACAGACAGAATATATATACCAGAGTTTTTGGAGAAGCTTTTTGCTAATACCAAAAGACCATGAGGAATTAGTAACTTAGCTGAATACAAGATACTTTTTGGACAATATGAAAAGATCACAAATTATCTGTATAAATCTGGATATATTAGAAGGGAAGTTGAACATAATGAAGAGCTCTATGTCAGTATTTCACAAGGAATTGAGACCTCCATAATTGAGGAACTTAGAAAAGATAAGGGAATGATCCAAGAAAGAGATTGTGGACATGTTGTACCTGAAATGAAAGTATTGAAGAGCTTTATAGAGAAAGAGCTGGAAACTGTGATCATATCAAGGGACATAATTCAAGAAATGATTACTCAGGATGAACTAAATCATCAAAATTTATATAAAAAAAGTAAAGAAAGTCAAATTTGAAGATGAAACCATGGAAAAGGCCTTCAATCAACTGAAAAGAGCTTAATAGAAAAGTTAAAGAACAACAAAGACCCAAGATTCAGGATCAAGAAGAAAATAAGGAAATAAAGGATTTCATGAAGAAAACTAAGGGATTGATAGAAGAAGTAATACCTCAAAATAAAACAGGACAGGGATTCAAGTAGTAAAATAAAACAAGGTTCCCAAAGGATAGTTTACCACCTTTTTTCACAAGGGAATATTACTTATACACCAGCACAAAAAAATACCAAAATGCTATATAAAATGTTATTAATTTCTAGAGGAAGAACATTCGGTGAAAAGATGTGAGTACCTCTTTCAAGCTCAGAATAAAAATTGGGTAATCAGACAAAGAGGTTGATTTTTATTTCCCAATTGGAAAAGAGTACTAAAAGTTGGGCAAAACTCTCAAAAGAAATTATTTGAAGAATTTAAAAAAGAACAAGAAGAACTTACCAACAAAAGGAAAGAAAATAAAGCTACAGAATTATCACCCAAACCCAAGGCAATCAACATAATACAGTTGAAGAAAGATGATAATCTAACTGCTATAGCCAACATTGAAAATTAGGGAAGCTTGCAGCCACCAAAAATATCATCAGCCAATGATCCATTTTTCAATACTCATGGGTTTAGAAATACTAAAATAAGATCCCCAAGACATTAGAGTCCAATTCAAGAGAAAAAAAAATAATTACCAAAGGAAACTGAAACACCATTGAAAAAGAAAACAAACATACATGGAGCCTATATTGAAGATGAGAAAGGTACAGTGGAAAAAACAATTATTCCCACTAAATACAAAAAACCTCGAGAGTTGCAAGATGAAAAAATAAGTCACTCCATAAGATGAAGAAAGAAAGAATTCTGAAAAGAAAAGAAAAATTAACTTAAATTACTGTTGAAAACAAAGCTTTCAAGCAAGAAAGAACAGAAATTCAGGAGGTTATGAGCCAAATTATCAGAACGTTTGTGGATAAGAACATAAATATCACCTTAGAACAAGTTCTGATTATGTAACACAAAGTTATCAACCAATTTTACATCTTATAAGCAGAAAAAAGAAGCTCCATAAATTTCCTTGACACAAACAAATTTCAAACCAAACTCATAAACCATCATTTGGGAGATTATGAACAGCCCAAGTTAGATTATGTCTGTCCAGTAGGATTAATGAAAGTATATTTAGGGGAAGAAGGACTTCAAATGATGGAATTAATGGATACAGGATCCAAATCTAATATAATACCACAAGATCTAGCCATAAAGTCAGGACTTACAACAAGATGGCTTAACATGAATTTAAGGGGTATTGATGGTCACTGTGCCTCAATAGTTGGATTAGCAGAATTTACCCCAATCACTTTTGTTACTAGGGAAGAGATAAATATACAGCTTTTTTTAGCAAGAGGAGAAGTTCACACACTATTGGGAAGAACTTTCCTTTCAGATAATAACATAAGATTAGCATTTTCTCAGAAAAAGGGGAAATATTCAGCTACATAGAGCCAAATGGAAGAAGACTTTTCTTACTAATTTTTTCACCACAGAAAGTAGGGTCAAGAGAAAATCCACCAGCAGGTAGGGAGTTTTTTTGAAGTTTTTAAATTAGTTGAGTGGAAAGAATTCCCATTAAAAAAAGAATCAAGCCTCAAAAATAATGCATATTAAGAACAAAATCCTCACCAAGTATTTGATAGTGAAGAAATGAAGGAATCTGAAGATAAAGTGAAATTAAAAAAAGAGTTACTATAAATGATCACAGAATATAACTAACCAAAAACAGAAGAAATAAATATCCCAGGAATATTGATTTCAGAAAAACCACAGGGAAATACTTTCAGCCAAATATCTCAAGACACCAGAAATTATGATTTCAATAATCCTAAAAAAAGTAGAAGAAAGCCATTAAAAAAGCTCCTCTTGCCTATTGAAGATTAGAGATCCTTTCAAAAGTTGATCTTTAAATATAATCGAAAGTAAAGTATAAAAACAGCTATAACAATAATAAATTTCACCACAGAAGCAAGGAATTTGAGCTCTCAACTTTATAAATAAGCAGTGAATTAATTAAAAGAAATTTCCCTCAAATACAAAATTTCCAGAAATAATGATTTCAAACCTCAAGACAGCCATAGAGGTCAATAAAAAAGTATTGGATCAATTTCAAAATCTCAAAAATATTCAGAATTGAATCAAAACAGTAAATTTATCATTAAAACCTAACTCTATAATAAAAAGGATTATATCCAAGAAACCTCAAATGCTAATGAAGGATCCATTATAGCCAGTATTGTAAATAATGTGGATGAAAGTGAATCAGACTTACCACAATGGGTAACCAGTCCACCCATCAGGTTTCATAATTTATCAAAGCCAGAAGCTTCACTCAAATATTACAATAATAACATGAAGAAACTTCAACTTTTTCCCTCAAATATTGACAATATTGATGCAAGGATTATTATAGAAAATAATGAAATAAGAAAGAAGAACCTGGAAGCTCCTAAAATCAGTAAATAAAAACAACATTTTCACACAACAGTAATTTGAGACTCAAAAGAAAAATCAAAAACTTATCTTTAATAACTTATCTCATATTCCTAAAACCAACAAGGATTCAAAATTCCTAGTGAATCCCAAGTACCTGAAAGCTTTAAACCCAAAAAGAAAGGTGAAGACTGAAGCTCAACTTGCAAGTAAATTGAAGAAAAAAGAAATTAGTCAAAGTTTTAGTGAAGAAAAAATACCAATTTTGGTCAGAAATGTTTTTTTGAACTTCCAAAATCAGAAAAGAAAGATTCAAATGGGGAAAGTATCTTTACCAATGTGCAGGTAATATACACAAGAAAGGAAGATAATCTTACTAATAAAAACTGAAATTAATCCAATTTCAAAAGACCTTACCAACAGCAGAGAATATGCAAAACAAGTTTCAATAGAAAATCCAGAAATCCCACTGGGTTCAATAACAAAGAATACTGATTATGAATTCCAGTTTCACTTAAGTCCAGCTCAGAATCATGGGCTCTCATTAAACTATAATTATTGTTGTAAAAAAATGGGAAGAATAAATGGATAGAAGGAAGAAGTAAAATATCTTATAAGAAGAAAAAGGGGTAAGAACCTATGATAGGATTTCCCGAAATCAGGAATTATCCTCAGACTTACAACTGCATTTGGAAAATAGGTATCAGGCTTCAATTAGAAACAAAAACTCTCCAAAACATAAAAACAATTAAGAATATTTTGTCAGAACAAGATTGGGTCAATGTGGGTCCAATATTTATAGAAATGAAGGGAAACTTACATACAGTAAATTAAAGGTCAAAAATTCATTTTCCTTCGGGACCTAAAAATACCAATAACTGAGGCATAAAGCCTCTTACATTTCTTTTTTTGTAATATTATCTGATACAAAAAATATGTATATATAGCTTATTATTTACTTACCACATTGATTTTTATTATTGTTTATAAAATTTCTTTTGAAAATAGTATTAAAGGTAATTATTGATTTAATTTATATACAAGTATATTTATATTAACTTCCAGAATTAACTAATGCATATAGATTTTATGTACAAATGTTTTCTGAGTTATTAATTCTCCTCATTTTCAACTTATCATATCTCTGAATAATCTCAAGTAGTTATTTGATCTAGTTTTTCTTCTTGATATATTTTTATATTTTTTTAATTCTCATGAAAATTACTTATTGCCTTATAGCATATCTTCTCAGAGGTGATCTGACAAAACATCAACCTCTCAGTAAAATAGAGTATCATTAATTTTTTTACTCTTGAACCATTTTCAATTACAAAGAATAGTAAACACGCTGGATCAAACCAAAACAAAAAGTTTTAATGAAATAGTAAAATTTTAGATAGTAAATAAATATATAAGATAATAACCAAAAATAAATAAATAAAAAATAAAAATAAAAAACCACTTACTCCCAAATTTGCTTATATAATTTCATTACCACCTGCAATGAAAAACACAAGCACAAGAAAATTGAAGGATTTGAGGGTATTTCAGCTATTTCTTGGTAATTGTTGTAGAAGTTCAAAAAATAACATTAAAGCACAAAATTAAAAAGCTTATAAACCTGGTTTAAACATTGTTTGTGTTGTGATTGTAAAGCCAGAGGCAAAGAAGGAACAAGGTGAGGAGTAAGGATAGGAGAAGAAACTCACAGAATATAGAACACAGGAGGAACTGGATTGCCAAATATGGATGCAATATTGGAGGTCATTGGTACAAAACCAAGAGGAAATTGACGGATGTGGAAGGTCATTGAAAATAAAAGAAGATGATTCTTCCTGAACAAGGTTGTACTTTGGAAAACTGGTGATTGGCACAAAAGACGTAGGAGGAGGAGGAGTATAAGTAGGTGTGTTGAGTCGAATGCAATCTATTGTATAGCAAATACCACCATGAAGAATGGTAATGGAATACTTACTGTTCTACAAAGTATTAATAAGAAAAAACATGGGGGATCATGGCTAACAAAAGTCATCTAAAGCTTAGAAAAAACATAAATAAAATTATAAAATATGATATAAATATTATAGTTATCAAAAGAGATGAAGGAAGACCATGGAGAGCACAACTAAAGGAAATAACCACTGTTTTGGAAGACCGCCACAGGCCCATGCATGCAATTGCATAGCATTCTAAACACCACCAAAACTCCAAAATTGAAGTAAAGATAAATAAATAATATATCAAAGAAAAAAGAAAAAAACAATAGTCAGAAAAAAACATGACACATTGTCCAGAAGTGAATAAAGTAAACACTAGGGCTTTGCATCATAGAAAGCATTGACCAAAACAGAAATGTGTGGTATCAACATTGAAAAAAATAGAAACCAGACTGATAGGGATTAAAAAAATATTTTGAATAATGAAATAAAAGAATTTCAATAATAATAATAATAGAAAAATAAATAAAGAAAGCAAAAAAGAGAACAGATTTTGTGAAGGGAAGAAAAAAATAATAGGAATGGGATCAAACTTCAGAGACAAAAAACACCTGCATCCAGAAAACAAAAACAAAAAACCTTAAATTAAGATTATTTGCACTACTATTTCAAAAAAAGAGAAAAAAGTATTATTTATTTGTACTTTTAGATCAAAATCATTGTAATAGAAGGTATGAATTATGTCATAATTATTAAATGGAGGGGGGAGCCCAACCATTTGATAATCATGAATGGAAATTTGGTTTAAACTTGTAATGAAAAAGGATGACTTGGGTATTAATTTTACTGAAGGAACAGAGGGTGTCTCAAAGATAGTAAATACAATAGAAGGGACAAAAATTATATTAAATTAGTCACATAATCCCATCACCAAACTTTCCTCAAGAATAGGTCCTGAGTATGACCTTACTCTGCCTCATCAACATTATTTAATTATACCTAGAATCTTAGGACTAGATAGCTTGTCTAAGATAAGACCTTAAGCTTTCTAAACCATTTTTTTATATTTTTCCCATAATAATTAAAGAATTTAAGAAATGGTCCTTTACATGAACCTAATCTGTACCAATTTCTGGAAATAAAGAATTATAAGGAATTATTAGTAGCTGAAAGACATTAGAAAAGAAAGAGAGAAATTTCCCTCAAGAAGTATTTATGGAGCTGGAGCTGGAATTATTATACATAAAGAAATGAGGGGTGTATACTTGAAGGATGATATCTATTTTTGAAACAAAATAATAATAAGAGAGAACAAAAAGAAGATGAATTGAAAAGGAAGGGAGATTAAAAGCTAATATAAGGAATTATGAACAGAATTTTAGATAGGATCTGGAAATTAAAAAAAAGAAATGGCATATTTTCCATAATTAAAGAATATCAAGAAAGTATCTGGAAGGAGCACACACACAAGAGGAAGCTATTCAGATTCAGAATTAAAGCATTAAATGAAAGTAGAAACTATAAACTGAATTAAGAGAAACAAAATTCTCAGTTATGAGCGCAGAATACTGTACTTGAAACTGGAATTCTGGGGACAGCAGTAAATAGAGAGGGGAATGTGGTATTCCATACATTTTGGCCCAATTTTAAGCGATTTTTCACAATTAAAAGTTGGAAAAATTAAGATTAAAATGGCCAATTTAGTAATTAACAGGTCAAAAGACATTATCATCAGTAAAATGGCAGGAAAGGAAGATTTTTAGAGCTCAGAATAGAAATAACCAACAAATTTCCATAATTCAATTAATAATAAATAAATTAAATCTTATAGATTTATGCAAGAAAGCTTACATATAAGCTTTACAGAATCAATCAAATAGTCTGATACATACAGAAAAATAGAAAACAACATATAAAAGGTCACAATTTGTAATTATATCTGTCACAGGGGCTCTTGGAAGAAGAGGGCCTGGCACTCAGGAATCAAGAACTCACTTGGAGGGCTCCAAAGATAAAAGAATAATAAGAATGAATTTCTTTAAGAAAGAATAAAGGGGAAAACAAGTATGCCAAAAGATGAGATAAGAAAAAGATGAAGCCAATGACCAAAGATAATAAAGAAGCCAAAAGCCAAGAAGCCAACCAAGTGAATCCTTAATTCACTGTTTCAACCTGCCAGAAAAGGAAATGGAATTAGTATAAGGATATGACCACCAATATCCACTGGACAGGCGAGGAAATAAAAGAAAAGGGTGCTGAATGACTGACTTAAGATTATCAGTATTAACTTTAATAATGTAAAAGAAAATAAGGATAAAAATAAATCCACTATATTAATTAACTGGGGAAAAAGTCCCCAGGTGCTGAAAGGTGGCCAGTATATGTGAAAAGCTGGAAGGTTGATCCTGGAAGGTGGATCAAAGACTGTATTGTCCGAATCGGGAAATACAGTTCTGGCCATCTTGAAATTTGAACTGTGTGATGGAATTCACACAGTGGAATAAGAAATGGCCCAATTGGGCCAAGGCCATACAGGTTGATTGAATAAGGCCTGTACGGATGAATTGGGTTGTCCAAGGAGTATTGAATACTTGATGTCTTGACAACTTATTGAATTATGTAATACCTCTTGCGAATTGACCTTAGAATAATCCTGAATGAATTGTACCAACCCAACTCCTGCAGATACAGGTGGTTGGGATCCTTGAATGATCTTCTGAATTACCGCCATGGATTGCCAGACTGATAAGCTGAAAAGTCCTCCTTCAAAAATGGGCGTTGGAATTATGGACCTTGAAATGGAAAGGTGGAATTGGGTCCTGAAAACGCCACCATTGGATTGCTGAGTAAAAATGGTGCATAATGGTATATAATACCATATATGCACCACACCTGCAATCTTGAGTACGGAGTGCGTGAAGGAAAGGAAAGAATTCCCCTTAAGTTGAGGGAAATGCTTGTTGAGATGATTTGGTGGCCTCTGGTGGTTGCCAGAGGCCATGACGGTGAAGTTGGTCTATGGTGGTCCAGGGCCAAAAATGGGTCCTACGGGATTTATGGCCAAAAATGGATCCAAGGTGTTTTTGGTCCAATTTGGGTCCAAGGGATTGGTGGCCAAAAATGGCTCAGGTGGGCCCAATTGTGGTTTGGGACCCACCTGGCCTTGGGGGCTAGGTGGCTGCCCCCTTTGGCCCCTTTTGGCCTCATTGGATTAGGCCAAAAGGGGCCTAACCCGCCTACGGACCGTGGTACGTGGCCTACGGACCGCGGACCGCGTATTACGGCCCGCGGACCGTAGAAGCCGTGGGGGGCCTAAATGGCCCAAAAAGGCCATTTAGGCCAAAACCCCCATAATGAAAGGGGTAGCCAGGAAACCAAGGAAGGTGTACATGGGGCCTGGAAGCCCCTGGAAGACAAAGGGACCCCCCAGGCCCAAAAACAGTGATGGAGGCCTGGGGGTTGGTGAGGTGGAAATTGGCCAAGAGGGCCAATGACGCAGGATATGGCCTGAGGCCATAAAGGATGATGGAGGCCATAAGTGGCCAATGGAATGGGTTATGGCATAAGAGCCATGGAACACCCAAAAGGGGTCAATTGGCCATAAATGATATGACATGGCCAATTGGCCCCAACTTGGCTCCAGGTTGGATTGCCGCCGCCATCAAGGAGGAGGGTCAAAATACGTGGTTGTGACAGTACCCCCCTACCTTGAATGGTGAGCTCCTGAGCACCAAGATAAGGTAGAGGCCTGTTGAGGCTAATGAGACGGATTTGACGTAAGGATTCCAGAGGCATTGAATCTTGAAAAGAAGAATTGAACTGATAAGCTTGTTGGCATATGAATTGAGGTTGACTTGGTCTTCTCTTGACATTTGGCTTTGACAAAGTTGAAGACATGATTTGACGTAAAGATTTTGGCGTTAAAGAGTTATAAGAAAAGAAATTTTGAAAGAATATAAAGAGTAAAAGAGAAAAGGAAACAGATATAAAGAGAGAAACAGAAAAAATAAAGAAAATGAAATTTGAGGAGGAATCCAATCTTCATCACGGATTACGACAATTGATTTTGAAAGTGGCCAAGGACCTGGATAAAAGAATTTGATGCCAGGTGCTCACAGAGTGGCCAAGGTGGTGTTTTGACAGATTGTAGACCCCTCAGGGAAGTGCACACCAGGAGAGGAACTTACTTTTAGTAGTTGCCACTCCCGCCAGTGCCATAAATAAGAAAGCTCTTGATAAATGAATGTGTTGAAAGAATAAAGTCTTGGGAAGGAGAATAAAAAAGGAATGGTCCATTTTCCCAAGTGTAAATGGCCATAAATTTGGAATTCGGATGTTGAAAGCCGGGCCAAAAGGTCTGTGTCCAAATTGAAAAGTGCTCACAGAGTGGCCAAGGTGATGCTTACAACAAAGAAGAGTAGAATACCCCTAAAGGTGCATACCAGGAGTGGGACTTACTTTTGGTAATTCCTCTCCCCACCAAGCACCATAAAAATTCAAGCCATTGAAGAATTGGGTCCTGGCTTGTCAGGATATAACGAATGAAAATCTTTGACAAGTTCAGGACAATTCTTGAGGTTTTCAGCTGGTTCCCAAGTGGATCTTTCTGAATCTTGACTGAAACCTTTCCATTCCACCAGATACCATAATTTCCTTCTCTTGAGCTTTGAATCCAGTACTTGAGAGACTTCCCATTCCTCTTCTTCTTCAATAATGATTGGAGGAGGAGGCTCTTGATGCCGATTTGGGATTGTTGATGTCTTGACTGGTTCCAAGAGTGAGATATGGAAGACTGGGTGGATGGATTTCCATTGAGATGGAAGCTTGAGGTGGTAAGCATGAGTACTGACTTTCTTCAAGATTGGAAAGGGACCCAACCATCTTTCAGACAGTTTCTTGGTGGGTCTAGTTGATTTGATATTCTTGGAAGAGAGCCATACCATGTCACCAGGATTGAAAACAGGTGGACTTGCTCTACTTTTATCTGCATACCTCTTAAACCGGTTTGTGGCGATTTCAAGTTCTCTCTTGACATCTTGCTGTACTGATTGGATTTTTGTTGATAACTTTCCAGCAGGAGTATCTTGAGTGATGTGAACTGAATCAAATTGTGGATCTCTTCCATAAACGGTGAAAAACGGTGATTGCTTGGTTGAAGAGTGATCAGAATTATTGTAGGCAAATTCAGCCAGGGGGAGCCAGGTGTTCCAATCATCTTGATGATAACTGACATACATCCGAAGATACTGTTCTAGTATCTGATTTACCCTCTCTGTCTGTCCATCAGTTTCTGGGTGATAAGCAGTTGACAAGTCTCTTGAAATCTTGAGCTGCTGACAAAGATTGGTCCAGAAGGAAGAAACAAAGAGTGAACCTCTATCACTGACAATGCTTGATGGAAGGCCATGCTTTGAGAAGATATTCTTGATGAATAAATGGGCCAAATCCAAAGAAGTTATTGAAGACATTGTTGGAATAAAAACCGCCATTTTTGAGAATCTGTCCACTATGACAAGAATTGAGTCAAAAGAATTGGACAGGGGCAGTTGAGTGATGAGATCCATTGAGAGACAAATCCAAGGACCATTTGGAATTGGAAGAGGTTTGAGGAGTCCAAACTTCTTATGGTGGATATTCTTGTTTCTTGAACACTGTTGACAGGATGATACATAATCCTTAATGAATTGAGTCATGCCGGGCCAGTGAAAATCCCGCTTGACAAGTTTGAGAGTCTTCTCTTGGCCAGGGTGTCCAGCTAGAGGAGAGTCATGACGCTTTTGAAGAATGCTGAGTTGAATTGTGGAGTCATTTGGGACTACCACCCGATCTTTGAAGAGAAGAAGTTGGGAGGAGGAATCAAGAGAATAATCTTGGACAGATTTACCTTTACCCAAATCTTGAAGGATACTTCTGTACTGAGGATCTTGCCATAATTTCTTCTGAATTGAATCAATCAAATTTGAAAAAGAATCCACCTTGACTGCAAAAAACTTTGAGGGTTGAACTTCATCTTGCTTAATGAGTTGTTGAAAGTTCATTGGATTCTTGCTGATGAAATCCTCCCCCCTCTCCGGATAGACGTCGTCCCGACGTGATAAGGCATCTGGAAGAGTTGCTAGGCGGCCAGGGCGGTAAGTGATTGAAAAATGAAATTCAGATAAGAATTCGGCCCAACGGGCTTGACGGCGAGTAAGGATCTTTGATGACATAAAGTACTGAAGAGAAGAATGATCGGTGAGAACTTCAAAAGGAGAGGACAGAGAAAGAAGAAAAGCCCTCCAGCGCTTGAGAGCCCAGACTATACCAAGGAGTTCCTTGTCATGAATTTCATAGTTGAGTTCTGCTGGAATAAGCTTGCGGCTGTCAAAGGCAATGGGATTTTTTCCTGAGTCAGAGACCTGACTCAGTACAGCACCCAAAGCATAATCGGATGCATCGGTCTCTACAATGGTCGGTAGAGAAGGATTGAAGTGAGAAAGGATTGGAGCGGTAGTGAAGGCCTCTTTGAGTTGATGAAACTGGCTAAGAGCTTCCTCATTGAGGGGGAAACAGGAATCTTTCTTGAGGAAACTGGTGAGTGAACTGATTTTCTTTGAATAATTCTTGATGAAACGGCGGTAGAAGTTGGCAAAGCCAAGGAAGGATTGAAGAGCCTTGAGGTTTCTTGGAGGAGGCCAATTAAGGATCTGCTGGACTTTTGCTTGGTCCATCTTGAGGCCTTCAGAAGAAACAACATAACCAAGGTATTCTACACTAGAGACATGAAAAAGGCATTTAGAAGCCTTGGCAAAAAGGTTATTGGCTCTGAGTCTGGAAAGAACAGTGGACACATGGGTGACATGTTCTTCCTCAGATTTGGAAAAGACCATAATGTCATCCAAATAAACCACAACAAAAACATCAAGAAGATCTTGGAATATATCATTGACAAGATTCTGAAAAGAGGCAGGAGCATTGGTGAGCCCAAATGGCATAACCAAGTACTCAAAACTGCCATATTTAGTTCTGAAGCATGTCAAATGTTCATCACCCTCCTTGATTCTGAGCAGGTTATATGCACCACGCAAATCAATCTTGGAGAAGATAGAAGAACCATTAAAGACATTAAGAAGCTGGTTCATAGGAGGAACAGGATATTTGTTCTTCCTAGTGACAGCATTGAGTTTGCGGTAATCAACACACAAACGGAGGCCACCATCTTTCTTTTTAACAAAGAGGACAGGTGCTCCTGTTGAGGAGGAGCTTGGCCGGATGAAACCTTTCTCTACATTCTCTGAAATGTAGGCCCTGAGTGTATCTGACTCTTGTTTGGATAAAGAGTAGATCACCCCAACTGGAGGTAGAGACCCCTCCAGTTCGATATGATGATCACAGGCACGGTGAGGAGGAAGTTTCTCTGCTTTCACCTTGGAGAATACATCCAAGTATTGGTGATAAACAGAGGGAACAACCTTCATCACGGTTTCTACTTCTTCTGGCTCTTCCTCTTCATCCCACAACTCCTCCAGGGAGTCATGATAAGATGAAGGAGGAAGGTCCATATTCCCAAAGAAGAGATGAAGTGAAGATACAGAATTATCTTCCCCAACATCTTGAATCTCTTTGAAGACTTCATCTCCAGATGATGGTAATGACAGATGGGAATTAAGGGAAGGAATATGGACAGAAGATGGAACTGATGGTGTTCTAGAATCACCAACCAGAGCTGCACATGATTTGGCAGAGGAAGAGTCATTACGGAAGGAATTGGAAGGATCAGAATAGTCCTTTTGATCAGTATTAAAGGTGATCAGCCCTTGCCTCCAATCAATAGAAGGATTAAAATGATTGAGAAAGTCAAAGCCCAATATGAGGTCTTCTCCCTTGGGAGTATCAATGACTAAAAAATCCCATTCAAAGCTTGGGAAGGAAGGGAGCTCAACCATATATTTAGTATGGTGAGTCACAAATAAGGAAGGGGACTCAGAGGAGTCCAAAATGATAAGAGGAATCTTCTCTGGAAGTTCTGACGTAGTCAATGAGTACTTGTGAACAAACTGCTTTGCAATGAATGAGTGTGTAGCACCAGAATCAATGAGAATACTGTAAAAAACATCAGAAAGAGAAGAGAAAACAAAAAATTTAAGAGAATTCTTGACACCAGTATTCAGAATGCACAATTGTGCTCTGGAAGGAAAACTGTGAAGACCATTGAACACAACATGGTCTTCACTCAGGCTTTTCCCTGGCTGGGAAAACTGCCTGACGGTTGGGTAAGCTTGTTTTGAGGCCTTTTGACACAGGACTCAAGACTATGCTTCCCACCACAATAGGTACACAACCCCTCCTTGATTCTTCTTTCCTTTTCAGAACCTTTCAACTTGAAGTCCTTATTCAACAACGAAGAATGGGGCTTGTCCCGCTTTTGAGAATGAAATTTCTTCTTTGGTCTTGAACTTGAAGAAACTTGATGATGAGAAGAGTGAGACTTTGAGGCTTCAGGCTTCTTCTCTTGATGATGATTCTTTTCCTTCTGCCTCTCATGGTACCTGGTATCAAGTTCCAGGCTGACGTCCATTAAGTCTTGAAGAGAATCAATGTTTGAAGGATGGGAGGCCAATTGATCCAGAATCCTGGAGGCCAAACCCTTCCTGAAATGATGAATAAGAGCCCTTTCACCCCAATCCCCAATTCTTGAAACCAAACTCCTGAAATCGGCAATATACAAAGCAACATGCCCACCTTCTTTCATCCTAAGGCCATCCAATTCAGCTTCTGCTTTTCTTACTTCATTTGGGTCTCCAAATAAAGTGAACAATTGGGATTCGAATAATGGCCAGGAATTGAGGAGATAATTTGAGTCTTGATTATTGAGATTGGAAAGATAAGGCTCAATCCATTTTGCAGCCCTGCCAACTAAGAATGAAGTGGCATAAAGAACCTTCTTTCTGTCTTGAGAGAGGTTTGCCGGGTCATTATGAAAGATGAGTTGGCAAGACTGAATAAAGCTTCTGACTTTGAAGGGCTGAGTCCCATCAAAGCATTCTGGAGCCTTCATAGAGGGAGTCTTGAAGGCTGGTGGTCTTGATGATTCAGAAGAAGAAGCTGCTTGCAGATTGGCCATAATCTGAGTCATTTGTTGCATAATGGCCAATAAAGACGGTTCAGGCTGATGAGAGGCAGGCTGATCAGACTGGGCTAGAGTTGGTCCTCTGGTGCCCTCAGATGCTCCCACAGGAGCAGGAGCAGCCTCAGTGCCATGAGACTCTTCCTCTTCCACAGAATTCTCCTCCTCCTCTTCACCATCTTCACCTTGAACCTTGGGACTGGTTCTTGAAAATCCTGGGAATCCGCCAACCACTCCTGATAAAGACATTGACCTTCTTGGCCCTCTTCCTTCCTTCCTGGATGGTGCTGCTCCTTCCATAATGGGTCCTCTGTCCAATCTGGCCCTCAGTTGAGAAACTGCTGGGGTACCGTCAAGAGGAGCCCTTGGAGTTGGAGTCAGAACAGCTTGAGTTCTGGCCTGAGATCTGGTCTGTCTTGCTGGAGGTGAATGTTGAACTGGCATGATTTCAGGAATAATCAACCAAAATAAATGAAATGAAAATCAAAATTTTCTTGAAGTACAAAATCAACAATCAAATCTTGAGGAAATTGGATAATCAATGAATCAAAATTCTTCAAATACGTCAATCAATCAAGTCAGAATGAGTCTTGAAGTAAAAATCAATATCAATGAGAATCTTGAAGTCAATAAAAACAATCAATCAAACAATCAAAATCAAATCAAATCAAAGTCTTGCAGAAAAATCAATCAATCAAAATGAATTCTTGAGTCAAAATCAATTTATGTCAAAAATCTTGATGTGAATAATCAGCAAAATCAATAAAGTCTTCAGGTCAATCAATTATCTTGAGGTCAATTTCAATTATGTCAAATTAGTCAATCAAATCAATTTTCAAGTGAATTCTTCCAAAAAATCAGAAATTCTTGAGGAATAAATCAAAGTGAATCCTGATATGAAGAACGTGTCTGAATAACCTGATGAATAACTTGAGAACCAAAGATAAAAATGCCTGAATTATGGATAAAAATAGATCGATTAAGATTGAGAATGAGATTGAAAAGATAACAGAAAATAAAAATGGGTCAGCTTTCAATTTTCAGAATGAAGAATGAATGAGAGAAAATTGAGAGGTGACAAAGAATCATAAGATCATAAAACGTCAAAGAATCATAATTTTGATGAAATGAATGAATGAATTTAAAATATAAGAATAAAAGAATGAATGAATGAAGAAGAATTATGAGTTAATTAATATAATGTCACAGGGGCTCTTGGAAGAAGAGGGCCTGGCACTCAGGAATCAAGAACTCACTTGGAGGGCTCCAAAGATAAAAGAATAATAAGAATGAATTTCTTTAAGAAAGAATAAAGGGGAAAACAAGTATGCCAAAAGATGAGATAAGAAAAAGATGAAGCCAATGACCAAAGATAATAAAGAAGCCAAAAGCCAAGAAGCCAACCAAGTGAATCCTTAATTCACTGTTTCAACCTGCCAGAAAAGGAAATGGAATTAGTATAAGGATATGACCACCAATATCCACTGGACAGGCGAGGAAATAAAAGAAAAGGGTGCTGAATGACTGACTTAAGATTATCAGTATTAACTTTAATAATGTAAAAGAAAATAAGGATAAAAATAAATCCACTATATTAATTAACTGGGGAAAAAGTCCCCAGGTGCTGAAAGGTGGCCAGTATATGTGAAAAGCTGGAAGGTTGATCCTGGAAGGTGGATCAAAGACTGTATTGTCCGAATCGGGAAATACAGTTCTGGCCATCTTGAAATTTGAACTGTGTGATGGAATTCACACAGTGGAATAAGAAATGGCCCAATTGGGCCAAGGCCATACAGGTTGATTGAATAAGGCCTGTACGGATGAATTGGGTTGTCCAAGGAATATTGAATACTTGATGTCTTGACAACTGATTGAATTATGTAATACCTCTTGCGAATTGACCTTAGAATAATCCTTAATGAATTGTACCAACCCAACTCCTGCAGATACAGGTGGTTGGGATCCTTGAATGATCTTCTGAATTACCGCCATGGATTGCCAGACTGATAAGCTGAAAAGTCCTCCTTCGAAAATGGGCGTTGGAATTATGGACCTTGAAATGGAAAGGTGGAATTGGGTCCTGAAAACGCCACCATTGGATTGCTGAGTAAAAATGGTGCATAATGGTATATAATACCATATATGCACCACACCTGCAATCTTGAGTACGGAGTGCGTGAAGGAAAGGAAAGAATTCCCCTTAAGTTGAGGGAAATGCTTGTTGAGATGATTTGGTGGCCTCTGGTGGTTGCCAGAGGCCATGACGGTGAAGTTGGTCTATGGTGGTCCAGGGCCAAAAATGGGTCCTACGGGATTTATGGCCAAAAATGGATCCAAGGTGTTTTTGGTCCAATTTGGGTCCAAGGGATTGGTGGCCAAAAATGGCTCAGGTAGGCCCAATTGTGGTTTGGGGCCCACCTGGCCTTGGGGGCTAGGTGGCTGCCCCCTTTGGCCCCTTTTGGCCTCATTGGATTAGGCCAAAAGGGGCCTAACCCGCCTACGGACCGTGGTACGTGGCCTACGGACCGCGGCCCACGGACCGTAGAAGCCGTGGGGGGCCTAAATGGCCCAAAAAGGCCATTTAGGCCAAAACCCCCATAATGAAAGGGGTGGCCATGGGGCCTGGAAGCCCCTGGAAGACAAAGGGACCCCCCAGGCCCAAAAACAGTGATGGAGGCCTGGGGGTTGGTGAGGTGGAAATTGGCCAAGAGGGCCAATGACGCAGGATATGGCCTGAGGCCATAAAGGATGATGGAGGCCATAAGTGGCCAATGGAATGGGTTATGGCATAAGAGCCATGGAACACCCAAAAGGGGTCAATTGGCCATAAATGATATGACATGGCCAATTGGCCCCAACTTGGCTCCAGGTTGGATTGCCGCCGCCATCAAGGAGGAGGGTCAAAATACGTGGTTGTGACAATATCCAACCCAGATCCACCAGAAGGTGATATTACTAGGAGTTACAATCATCAAAATAAAGCTTATATTACACAAGACTGACAGTATCAAATATTAATTCATGCATGAGAAAAACAGTAAAAACCTTAAAATTGAAAAAAAAATGCAGACACCCAGATGAGTTTTGTGAAATCCACATGCGGGAGATTTGTACAGGAAACATACACAGGATATTTAATTGTAGCTCAGTTGAATTTAAAATAGCTGCATGAAAAAAACACAGCAAGCTTCAAATATTTTACAGAAATTGCAGTAATCAAATATTAAAACTCAAGAAGATATCCCCACATTACACAGAACAATCAGCTTGAATTACATAATATTACGAATAAATTAGGAAAGAGATTATTCGCATGGCACAATCTTCATTTTTTTGATCACCAGAATTAGAATTCTCAAGGCTGTGAAAGCTGACTGATTCATGGTAGCAGTAACCAGGATTGATCCATCAGGGCTGTGTAAGCTGACTAAAGCAGTGTAAAGAAGAAGTCATATAATATTTGTATTAAAGTCCACACCAGAAAAAACATCTCAGAATTAATTTTGGCCAAAAAAAAGGTGAAAACAGCCCAGTCACATGACACCAACAGTGAAATGATCTCAAGGCCAAAGCAAAAGCTGTACATGGAGAGCCCATGGGTACTTCTCACAAAATAAAAGGAGGCCTACCTTTCCCGTTTTATCCTCTTCTCCCATGAAATTAATTATATACCAAGAA
The DNA here is from genome assembly GCA_023105745.1 of Austropuccinia psidii. Classification (NCBI taxonomy): domain Eukaryota; kingdom Fungi; phylum Basidiomycota; class Pucciniomycetes; order Pucciniales; family Sphaerophragmiaceae; genus Austropuccinia; species Austropuccinia psidii. Next base: position 65,749,421 of record JALGQZ010000005.1, read on the forward strand.
GGATAATAATTATTCATCCCTCAATATTTGGTTAATTTAGGAATTATCATTTTATTATATTATACTAAGAGTGATTTATAAGAAACTTTAGTTAAACGTGGGTCTGCATATATTATGAATTTACTTATTAGTAAAATAATCATATTCAACAAGTTAAAAAATATCTATATTTTACCTTTCTCATTTGTATAAAATCTATATTATGATTATTATTATTATGAAATCAAAAATAAAATACATACTAGTAGCTTAATAACTGTTAATAGCAGTGAATATTATTACTATTACAATATCAACTATTATATATCATTAATATTATAATCAGTAACATATTTATGAATCTTCACCAGTATTCCTTTGCCTTATAGTGGTGTTATCATATATACTACTATTATAAATTCTTATATCTTCAGTTACTTCATGAATATCACTATTATTATCATCAACAATATAGCTATCATATTATCAATATTATTTTATATTTCAGCTATTTAAACATTAAAGAAATTACTCCATATAATTACTATTACTATATATTCTCATATCAAAGTATTATGCATTAAGACTTACTTTCAATAAAAGAAAAAAACCTAAATCTCAACTCAGTACTATTATATATACTATCTATTTACACAATTACCAATTAATTATCTTGAAAGAAATAAAAATGTACTAGTATTTGGGGTATCTAGATTGAAGCGATCCACCTACAAATTTATATTGAAATTGTTTTATTTTGAAATTATTATTTATTATTATCATTAGACTGATTATCTATTAGGTCTGATAGAAACTTCTGAGAAGTTTTTTCTAGTTGTAAATCCACAGTCTTAAAATTTGATTTGTGAGCTCTGTAGGGACATTTTTAGTATATTAATAGGGGAAGCTGAAATAACATTAGCACCCTTGGTTACAGGATTATCTCACCAATTCCAAACTTTTTACCTGTTATTTCCCCCTCAAGGATTTCTTTTTCCAATCCCACACTCAAAGGAGTTACACAGTATTAATTGGTATTCAAGAGTATATTGATTTAAATTTATTAAATTCACAGAATTTTAATTTATTTTACTTTATTAAGGTTATAGACTAATTTTAAGTCAATAGCGTTATAGACAAATGTTTTGTTATTAGAGTCTGACTTTCTCCAAAAAATAATATCCACTCTTGTGTTGGGTGGTATAAAAAAAGTTAACACCCCTATTTATTGATATAAAAAGAGCTGTATTATACTGATGATACATTGAAAAAGATTTTAGATGAAGATACATTAGTAAGCTTTAAGCCAATAAGTCTTTTTTGTGTTTCCTGCTATTTTAATTTGTTTTCCATGCTTTGAGGCTTGTTGATATTTCTTTATCTTCAAAATTTATTATACTGATATCATATATATGATACTGCTTCAGGAAAAGAAATTAAGTAAAAAATCATTTTCAGCCAATACAGGGCCAATTATGTTTCATTTTTCCTTTAATGTATTAATATCTTTACTTTTATGTCTTGATTTGAAATAGGATAAGAGGATGAGTAATTATGAATCTATCCTTCAGTCTAGGTCCCTGCTGGACCTTTGGATAATATTGAGTAATTTTTTGAAGAATCTCTTTCTTGATATAGTTTCCCATCTTTTCCTTTTTTCTTTCTATATTTTTTGAAAAAATATCTCCCCATAGTACTTCCAGGTTTTCTTCTTTGGATAAAATTTGTGATTCTTAAGTATGATTATTAATTGTAAGAATTTATCTTATGAGTCAGAATTTTATTCTTTTTCAAGGATGTAAAAATCCCCTCTAAATTTAGTAATTTCACCTCCAATATTATATTCTTCATAATAATACCATCTTTGAGACTTTTTTGTACCCTAATATTTACCTTTACTTATATCTTATCCCAAGTTAAAGAATTAATTCCAAGAATATTTACCTATATTTTCCATTATTCCAACATAATTTCATAAATATATCAATTCAAACCTTTTTAGTTTTGAGACAGTTAGTTGGCTCCATATGTCTTGATCTTGAATCTCTGGAGTTTTTCTCCTTTTCATATGTATCTTCAAATCCAATAAAACCTATGACCTAGGTTTATGTTATTTGAAACTTTTCAACCAAAGTTAAGCCTCATATCTTGTATTAATCATAATATATTTGAGAAGAATCACTAATCCATGAGCCTTGGCCTTCTTCAATCCTTTCTGTGATGGGTCCATGATTTTTTTTCTTGGTTTTCCTCGAAGTTTGCAGAAAAAGTGGTGATCCAAAAGTAACAGGTAAAATAGGTTTTTTTAATTGTGTCTTGATAATTAAGAAAATTGATTGTGTATAATAATTCAATTGTAGAGGTAGTTTAACCAAAATTATATGAGGTAATCCTTTTTTTAAAAGATAATATTCTTGGATAATTTAGGAATTCACTGCAAAGAAATAATTAATTAGGAAACATGAGAAGGTTAGTAGTTTTTTGGTCTTTGATATGGCGGGAGACCACTTGCAAAAATACTGTACTTGATTATTTAAATTCAACTTCAATTATTTTTTTCTTCTTTACTTTGGTATACAAGAGCTTAGAGTCTTTGTAAATTTTCTTTAGAGGTGATAATTTATTATATGATTGTAAGTATTTTTTTATAATTAGATAATTTCTTATCTAAGAATCTAAGTTTCTCCAATAAAAGCCTTATTAATTCCAGTTTATTTTCTTCTTCTCTTCATTTGAATATTGATGACTGGTATTTTTTAAATTATTATTTTTATTAAAAAATACATTTTTCATACTTATTCTTCATTTTCATTTGATCAAATTTTTTTTCTCCTCTGACATTTCATCCCCATAAAGTCCAAAATTTGGAATCTTGAACTGGATTAAGATCCTTTCAAACTATTTAACTTTATTGAATTTATTCTTTCTTTTTTCTGATGAAATATCCTCTAAGTAATAATATTGATAATAATTTTAATTTTAAATTGGAAGTTATATTGAGATTCCCAAATATCTCTTCCCAAAAGGCCTAAGTCATTGTATTTGGAATAAGAAACAGACCCCTACCCCAGTTTCTTATCCAAAAATAGACCTTTGATGCTTTCACTGCTCAAAATTCTAAATACCCATATCCTCCTTAATTTTTTTTCTTTTTTTAAATAAAGAAAAATATATATTAAATTAATGGAACCAATATTTCTGTTTTCTTTTTCTGAAGACATCTATTCACACATAAATCCTTAGGTACTTCTCCAAGTATTTTCCTTCCTTTCTTCTAGGCTTTTACCTGTTCAATTTCTTATTAATCCTTCTTATTTTTGTGTAAAGAGCTATCCATACTCTCCCAAGTATAGATTTTGAGCAAAAATATTCATATTATTAAAATTGAAGTCTTCTTGTGGAAAAATTATAAAATGATACACAGCTCTTCTTTTTAGTTAATAAAAACGGAATATTTCCCCCAATTATTTGTTTCATCAGTTACCTTTGATTCCTTCTTCACCCAAGGATTCCATAAATTAAAATTTAGAAAGGTTATATCCTGGAATATTCTTTAGCAATTTTATTCCTTGTATTTGTGATGGAACTTCATGGGATACACCTGGAAGTTCAATGTGTGGAAGCATTGTAAAATATGGTTCTCCTTCAGGTTTTGGTCATTCCAGTTCCAAAGCTTCATCATTATACTTCAAAAGAATTTCTTCATCCAAGCACATTGGTTTTTCCTTATCAATATTCAATGAGCTGTGTGGGTTTAAATAACATGAAATAATAGTGTTCATGATGCTTCTTTGTAATGGTGAGACTTGAGCTTCTACTAAATTTATATTTGGTTTTAAGCTTGAGGATAATTTCTTTTCCTTTTCTATAAGCAGTGATGATTAATGTAAGCTTCCCAAAATATTGTTTTAATAACAAGAGTGCTTCCATTTCTTATTTGGTGTTTCTTGATTTATGTAAGATATTTGGAATTCTTCAGTTGAGCTAGCCAAAGTTTTTGTTATATTCTTTCATGAATTTTTCATCTTCAAAAAATACAATATTTTATTTTCAAAGATTTTCCAATTGGTATTTGGGGCTTTTATCAGTTTTTATGTTTGATTTCATTTCAATTTCCATATATTGGGGGTATTTCTGTTTCTCAAATATGTTGAACAGATTTTTCCTGCTATCTATGGGTGGGCCCTCTATTATTTCACAGACATAATCCAAAATCTGATAGAAAATACTTCTGGTTTCAATTAGTTTATAAGCTCATTTATTTTTCTTTTTCTATTCTTCAGTGACTTATTACATATACCAATTTGATTTGAGATCTTGTTTCCACATATATCCTTTGTTGCCTTCAGGTTTATTATTAATATCCCAGAAGTCTGAGCATGGAGTTTAAAGTGAGTTTTTTGCTTGAGGGTCTTTGATTTTTATATAATAATAACATTCATTTTGAGGCTCTAGGTTTATGTTGATCCATTCATCCCACTTATTGGGATCAAAGGTAGCCCATTTTCAGTTTTCTGTTATTTCTTTGTCTAAGTACCAAGATAATGACCTTTGGTCTTCTGTTTCAGTTTTGATTTATAGATCTCTTTAGGATGACTGTTTTTCTGGTTGTTTTGTTTCTACTGCTTCAGATTCTTCAAGTTACTTCTGGAAAACATCGTTTATTCCCCTATCCATGATAGATAATTTATCATCAATAGACTCAATCTTTCTAGATAATATCTGTTTTTACATAATTTGAAAAATATTTTCCTTTTTGATATGTTTTTATCTTCAGCTTCTTTTAATTTTACTATTCTAAAAAATTGCCTTAGTTTTTCATTGAACAAAGTGCCATTCCTCTTTGTAGTCTTTTTCAAATCCAAAAAATATGGAGTTTACATATTGGAATACATACTAATCTACAATATTCTTCCTGATAGATGGGAATTGCTCCATTTTTCTGTCAGAAATACAATCTGATTTTTTTATCTGCCAAGGAGGTCCTTTTAAGGAATGTATAGACTTCTTCATTGGCAGTAAGGAAGTGAATTAATTTCCTGTCTCCTGAGGGCAAAATTACTTGCGTGAATTCAGAAAGTCCAATCAATTATGTTATAGGTCCTTCAATTCCTCTACAATTAATGTTAATACTCTTACTTGGAATTTAGGCTCTTAATTCTGCATCCTCAGTCATGATTTTTAGATATGATAATTTATCAACAGTCTCCATGACTGGTTATTCTTCTTTTTCAGAAAATATCTGCATTAACCCAAGCGGACAGGAATAATAAATCCTTAGTTTCTCAAATCATTTAATCCGTATTGAAATAGTATTTGCTCTCATTTTCAACTTTTCAGCTTATTTCAATAATTACTTTTCTTGAAGAAAAGCTCCTTGTAACCTCTGAATATAGGTTGGTTGAACTGATAATATTTCTTCCAAATATAAGTTTATTTTCTGTTCAAAAATCTTTAGTATCACATTTTAAATTCCTTATTTTGTTTTTAGCTCCTTCTTATGCTTTTTATCTCATGTGATAAGCTTCTTTTCAGGTTAATGAAGAAACACCTCTTAATTCTTTTGTTCAATTTCTTCCACCTTCTCTTTCCTTTTACTTTGAGATTTTAATTTTTTTACTTCTTCTAGTATTTTTTACTTTTATTCTTCCATTTTTTTTGGAACAATTATCTTAATATTATCTTTAATTTTATCCTCATTATATGTTCCTGGTGGTATGGTATTTTTACTTTGAGATTCCTCTTAATTCTGCCTTTATTTTTTGGAAAATCTTTTCTTTGTATGTCTGAGAGTTTCATTTATTTTAAAGATCTCAGTTGGTGAAGATTCTGTTTGTGGTTCCCAATAATACCAGTATTTCAATTGAGGAATTCAAACAAATATTTCTTCCTAAGCTCAATTATACTTGTCCCTTCATATATTGATATAGGTTTTCCATTTTAAATCATCTTTGATATCTTTTCCTTATCAAATTACCTGATTAAGCTCCAAGGATATTGAGTCCTTGCCTATTGAATTTTTTTCCCATATATTCTTTCAGATAAATGCATATTTCAAAAACAGTAATAAAAATTCCAGAATTTTCTTGTATGAAGCTATTCTGGTACATAAGGTTTATTATTTTGCGCTAAGGGTTCATGATGATTAATTGGTCTGAATTGTTGTGAATTTTTTGCTAGGCCTGATCCTTTGTAGCCTTCTTTGTTGAATTAACATTCTCTGATGATTCTTTCAGTTTTTCAATAAATCCTTAATTTTATTTACTTATTTTGGGACTTATTAACACAGGATGCTTGTTATGATGAAGTATCCACTCTCTTAGTTAGATCCTTCATTTGCTTGATACCCTACTCCCAGATCTCATTTTCAAATATGACTTTGATAAGTGTTGTTTTCCTGAAATGACAACTGATGCCTTCAATTCTTCCTTGATATAATTTTGGATGATATCCCTTTCAGATAATATATACTCCTCATCTATTGCTTGAACTATATCCCTGTATTTTATCATTTCTTTAGTAAAACTACTTCTAATTTCTGGTGTTAAAGAATCAAATATATATTTACAATAATAGTTTTCTCTTTTGATATATGAATACTTAATTAGATACTTTGAAATTATTTCACATTCCCCAATAAAATTTCTGTATTTGGAAAGTCTCTTTAATCCTTCTTCCTGTTGAGATTTACTAAATAGTCTTTTGAATCAATCTTCCCCATGCCTTCTTTCTGGTTCCATCTTTCCCCATTAACTGATCATTTCCTCTTTAAATTGTTCTCCATACCCCATTTTATATCCTTTAATTCCTTTAATTTCATATCTTATATCCTTATCTTAACTCCAGTGTGAGCCTTAGAGGTAATTTCATATACCCAAAAGACCACAAATATAAAAAATAACATATTAATATAAATAAAATAAATTTATTTATATTATTAAAATAAAAATCAAAATATAAATATAAAATTATATTAAAAAATAAAAAATTAATTATAATTTAAAAATAAAAATACATTAAATTTTGTAAATATAAAATTACATTTATACTTGAAAAATTTAAGTAAAAATGAAATTTTAACAAAATTGTGAAAAAATAAATAAATTTGGAAAAAAGTTAAATAAAATTTATTATAACTTTTTATCCAATAAATAAACATATAAAATTTATTTCACCATTGGATTCCTCATAAAAAATCAGGTGGGGTCACCTCTGAGTGAAATTCTTGTAACTCAACTCTAAATAAGCTTAAATTAAGTTTTTAGTATTTTCAATACAAAAGTTGAAAATCCTCAAAACTTTAATTGAATTCACACCACATGTGGTGTTAACCATCAATTTTTGTGTTAAAATTGAGGTGTTGTGTTTAGTTTAGAAGTTATGAGGAATTGAAGTATTTTCAATTGAATTCAATTGAAATGTCAAAATGTGCGCATGTATTACATAAGTGAACTTTGATTTACATATGAGGTGTCAATTATTACTGTATTGTACTGTACAATTGAATTGAATTACATATGTAAATTATAAGTATAATACATGATGAGGAATTAAAGGAAAAATAAATTGGAAAGATTAAATTTGGGGGGGAAAAGGAACTCCAGCTCTAAGGGGGAGCTAGACCCCCAAAATCCTTGCTGACAGGCGTGGGATGTCAAAATTCACGCAAAAGTTCATCACTTTTGGCCTGGAATTGAGTTACAGGGTCTGTGGACTCAATTGATGATGAGGTTTTGATACCAACTGGGGTAGTTTTAGCTGTTGCCAAGAGGGTAAAACTACCCTTAAGATAAAACAATCATAATAAAAACAGTTTTAACTGGTTTCTACGCCTCTGACACACATTCTGACGTGTTTTGAAGGCTCTAGGCCTGGTATTGCTATAGTAATGGCTGATTTAAGGGTCTAAAATGGCTAAAAATGGCTAAAAATGGCTTGAACCAGCCCTTTTTTTGGCCTAAACCAGGGTTCAATGATGCCATAATTGGCTTTTCTGTTGTCAGACTGTTTTTCACGACTGACAAGAGTAAATTTTACTTTTGGAGTAAGAGAATTGATGGCTATAAAAGAATGTCTTCTTTGCCCCACTTTTCTCTTCATGTTAGAATCTTTTCCTTTTATTAATTAGTTTAAAACTGTTAAACCAATCGATCAAAGATTCCAACCACCACTTTTAAATCATTTTAATCCTTTTAACCACGTGAAAAAATCATTATAATCATTGTTTGTAACTCTTATAATCATTTTTACCCCTGAACCACCCCAAAAGTGAATTAAAGCATCTTTCATCACTGTAAACTTTGTCACTTTGTTTCCAAATTCACTCTGGTCACTTTTGGGCGTGTTTTCTCTTTAATATTCTTTTTAAAGACTTTGTTCTTTAATTAATTGCTTGCAGTTCTTTGCTCAATTAATTCCAATTGAAATTGCTCTTGAAGAAATTTCTTTTGTAGCCTTAAAATATCTCTTGTAGAGTATTTTTTGGATAAATTTTTATTGTTGGTAAAACAATAAATTTTTATAATATTATTGTTTTATACTAATAAAGTTATAAACAATAAAATTGGCGTGTTTCTCTTAAAAATAATATTTCATACTATTTTTAATTGAATTTTACCTTATACAAATTTTGAGGACAGGAAAAGTACTTGATTTTTAATCAAAGTTTCATATCCACACCTTACATCCAGAATGCTCTTTTCATCGCCGAATTCCTGTCATTGTCTTTCTAAATTTATGCTATTATTACATCTCTTTCAATAAAATCCTCAAAATAAGTTCTATAAAATTTAATATTATATTTATTTGCCTTTGTTTTTTGAAAAAACGTTTGAAGGTATTGTAGCTCTCTCTGATTTTTGTATAGGTGTTTTGATATGTTCCCTTTTTGCAAAACTTGAATCTCTTGGCAATTTTCTTGGTGTAGATGTTGAACCCTATTTTGGTGTTGGTGATAGGGATGGTTTCTGGGGTCTGAAAATTGTTTCAATAGCTACATCCCCTGAAGTGGTTTGAGGTGAGTATTGCATTGATTTTTTTTTCTTTCCATGTATCTTTGAATATCTTTCCACAGCCTTCTGGAATTCTAATCTTTTCCTCTAAAATTAGCTATCATTATCCAAATGAGAAAAATCCTCCTCTTCACTTTCTTCCTAACCTAGTTTTTGGCCTGTGACTCAAGTCAAGAGAACAAGAATGAAATTCAAAATTATCATAAAAATGGTACATAAGAAGAAGTAAAATACAAACCTTTAACCATTATCAAACCAAATGAAGGCACAATAAGGCTATAAACACAAACAGCAGAACCTAGGAGATCTAGTATTTACACATGAACATCTGAAGGAGAAAACGTTACACTTTCAGAAAATATTATTCTTATGACAAAACAATAAGAGTTATAGAAGTTCTTGAGGTTGTAATTATTTCTGAGAATAAACCCTCATCTTCACCTCTTATCTAAAATCTACAGTTTGGATCTCAGACCCACAAAATGGGCTTTCATTAAAAATATTAATGAGGGGTATCGAATGTTAGTATTTACAAGAATTTAGAACCACTGGATTATGAATTACCACACAAATACTATTTGTCAAACCTGGAAAAATGACACCTTGTTTTTCACCTATCATATAGCCTCCACAGTTTTGATGAGATACCTATCACTTTTCATAATTTTGGGAGGGACTAAAGTAGGGCTACATATAGATAGAACCTTTACTCATTTATCTCTCAAATATCAAAATCTATTGGTACTTTTCTCTCAAAACAAGAAAAATACTATTTTACGGAGAATTGATAATGCTTGAGCCTGCATCAATTCAGTATAATGAATTAGAAGTGGGTCAAGATTATACCCATCTTGTAGAGCTCACGCTTGGGTACAATTTGAGCCACTTTTGAGCTCTGTATCATCAAAACCTCCACAGATATTCAGGATTTAAGGCTAGATCCCTGAACCAAGTGTTACCGTGGGATATTATCCCACGCAGATTAATTATGTGGTGTAAAATCTGCCAAAAAGTTTTTTATAGTTCAATTAATCATAATTTGGATAATACATTACCTCACCTGTCTGTACAGGGTCGTACTGTGGAATACTCTCCCATATAATTGGATCATGAGTCATCAAGGCTATTCAAAGGATTATTAGTCTTAGATTACGCATAACCTGACTAATAAGAGGCTCCAGGACATGTAAGAGCCACCATAAAAAGTCTGTAAGGTCTTTAGAGTTGGTCTTCACCCTTTACGGGGTAAAAATTCCAACTTGTGGTCCCAAAACCACATTTCAGCTCATTTCAAGGCTATATTGAGCCTTTGGAAGCCAATTAAGCCACATTAGTGAAACCTTTCACTCTTTGGGCATGTTCAAAGATGGATAACCTCCCACTACCCTGACATAAGATAAAAAGATGTCTTCTCCTCACCAAAATAAGAACTCATATTTTTTTATTGAAATTCTTATCTAGTAAATCTGTCAAAAACAGAAGTAGTCTTATACTTGAGTAGGTATAGCTAAAGTATGAGTTATGGTTTAAATTGTTACTGTAAACCAACAGATAATTGGGAAAACCAGGGCTTTCAATAGAATTATCCCAGCTATATAGCTGTAGTAGAGCCCTTTTACCTCTGTTTTTAATATTAATTTTGTGTCAAAATCATATTTATATCCTTTTTATTACTATATCATAGGTTCAAAAAATCTTTACTTATGAGGTAATTTGGATCTAATTTTTTCAATATTGAGAAGAAATATCATCTTCACCATACGTTGAACTTATTTAATTTTACATATTATAATTTGGAAGATTATTATATTAAGGTTTAGCCACTAAACTCTAATATAATCAATTTTCATGAAAATCTCTAAGTAAACAAAATATTTTAATTATGGGGAAAATTTGACTTTTTACTCAAAATTCTCACTTTACTATTTTTTTCAGGCTCTAATATTAATTAAAAATTCCGTAAGGCTAAATGAGCTTTACTTTTAGCTTATTCATGAGGTTTCAATTCCAATGAGCCTAAACCCTCATCTTCAACTTAATTTGGCTTCAGAATATCAAATAAATTTGGCCAAATTCAAAAACCACTCTATGCAGATCCAAAAATTTTGGTACCCTGGCACATTTTTCCAGAATCCCTTTTTCAGCCTTTCTTGTGGCCTTTGGCCCTGTATTTATTGAAAGCCATACTATGGAATTTTTAGCTTAGTTTAGACAAAGGGCCTGCAAGATTTACCACCTGTATGGTAAATCCAAGGCTAATGTGAAAACTACACACCACACCTTAATTTTACCACTTTTCTTGGTAAGCTAAGCTATAAATGGTGTAAGTCTATTTTGGTTTAGTTAAAATTGAAATTCTTAAAAATTCTTAATTTTACACTCAAATTCTATTTTGGTCTTTCTAGACCAAAATATTAAATTTATGGTATTATACCCCATGGTATGACTCTAGGTAAAATTGGATGGAGAATTCAATGGGATTATAAAGCTTGCATACAAATTTCTTTTGAAATTTAATAAAATATGTATATATTCAAATAAATTTGTAACTTAATTTTTCTTGGTTTTTCATAAAAATAACTTTTAGTGAATAATTTTGTAGGTCATTTGGGAATGTAAAATATTCCTCAGGGCTCACAATCTTGCTCCAATTTCTATTCCAAGCTCAGAATGTCCTTTTTATGATTATGATTTCTCAATAATAAGGATGTTTTTTTGGATATTTTTTATTCATTTTTTTTATTTTTTTTATTTTTTTTATTTTTTTTATTTTTTTTATTTTTTTTATTTTTTTTATTTTTTTTATTTTTTTTATTTTTTTTATTTTTTTTATTTTTTTTATTTTTTTTATTTTTTTTATTTTTTTTTATTTTTTTTATTTTTTTTAATTTTTTTTAATTTTTTTATTTTTTTTATTTTTTTTATTTTTTTTATTTTTTTTATTTTTTTCATTTTTTTTTATTTTTTTTATTTTTTTTGATTCTTTCTTTAAAATTTAGCTAATTTTCTTATATAATGGAAACTTGAGCTTGAAAAGGGATAATGTGAGCTTATTAAATTATTCTTCCAATTTAAAGTTCCACTGTTGAGAAACAGATTTTTGAACTCATTTTGGTTTGTGATAAATGATGGGCATTACCATGAGAGAAAAACTAATTGTGATTCTTTTTTAAGTCTTAGAATTAGCCAATAACCATGGGTTCTAATGTGTATCTTCTTTCCCTCTAAAGATACTTAGAAATATTTCCTCGTGATGAGATAGAATATAAATTGTTTATTTTTGGGGATTTTGAATCAGAGAACTTTATACAGAAGTCTCTTTCAGTCTGTCAAAAAGAGATCACTATGATAATAATGGTAAAGCTTAATATTGTCTCAAATAGGTGATGTTTTTCTAATTTTCTTTTAGAATAAATAATTTTTCTAAAACATTTATTACAAGATTTTTTTTTGAGATTACTATTAATACTGATAATAATTTTGATAGCTATTTTTGAGTGTAAACATTATTTAATAAGATAATCAAGAAAAATGTGATAATTTAAGCATAATATAGCTTAATGAGGTTTATTAGGCTTGATATAAGGGTAAGACATAAATCATAAAATAGTAGTATAATACTATAAGAATGAATATGATTATTATCACATATATTAAATGATGGTTATGATAAAAGGTATAGGGGTAGTATTCCGATAGCTCCTTTCCATAAATAAGGGTTATTGATTGATCTGATATGTTCACTAATTATAATAACTTCAAATACTATCTCAGTACTACTACTATAATGATAATACTTTTGAGTAATATGAGGATCTTTAAATGATATTATAGAAATTTTAATTGATTAGCTATAAGAAATACTATAATTTACTAGTCCTTGATCCTGATATTTGTGAAATACAAATATATTATCTTATCCTACTAGAGAAGGAATGGTTTAATCCTCAAGATTATTTTCTGAATGATAATCATGGAATGGGAACAGGGAGAGAGGCCCTTTATTTCTACATTTTTTTTCCCTTTATAGAGCCTTCCAAAAACAAGGTACTTGGAAATATTAGACCTTGAGATATTTTTTCTCGTTAGTATTCTTTGAAATTGTGTCATTTGATCAAAATACTTCACCATATGCTTAATTGAGTGCATCAAATTTTGAAACTATGCTAGTATTTAGACTAATCCTTATTCCTATTATCCACATACTTGAGAGAATCTTTCTGGTGAGAAACTTTTAAATGGTGTCATTTGATACAAATATTGCACCATATTCTTGGTAAATTGCACCATCTATTTGAATATACCAATAGTTCAGTTGAATTTCATTTTTGTTATGCACGCCCTTGAGAGAATTATTCTGGAAAGAAATTTTTAGATCATTTCATTTTATACATATATGGAACAAAGATTTTTGTCTGTTTCACCCTATTTCTGATCTGAACCCTTATGTCTACTAAACCTTCTTCCATTCTGAAAATTCTTGATCTTTATTTAGTTGATTATGTTTATATGTAATTTTTTTGGAAATCCTACCCTTAAATTTTGCATATTGACATTTTACTGGGGATTGAGTGACCTGACACCAGTTCAATATATATAAGGATTCTTTTATATTCCAGGAAATTTAGCATATATTTGTATAAGAATAATAGTACTACTTATGTAATTTTACACATGCTTATGCATATTGAGTATTCAAGCCAGCTGAAAACCCTTTTAGGCATATGTGTATATCTATTATATATATTATTAGTCTTTCTTTGCTTCATTATATCTAAAGAATAGTTTATTTTATGAATCTGGGTTAATATGTGGCTATAGGTAGAATTCAATGTATATTCAAGTGAAATAGCTATCGTTGATATTTAAATATAAGGCCTTTCTATTTTTCTATTTTTCTATTTTTTTCTTATGTATTCATTCCCTTATATATATATATATATCATTACCTTGTAAAGTGTATATAGTTGATTTGAGCCTTGTAATAAAAAGGCATGGAATACCATACCATGCATAATTTCACCTGCTGAACCACCCACGAGCTCAAATCCAGGAATCAACTCCTATGCTTTGTTAGGGAAAAACTAGCCAAAGCTATCCATAATCTCAATTCAGTATAACCCAATATTTGTGTGAGCCTTAGAGGTATCTTAATATACCCAAAAGACCACAAAAAAAAGCTATAATTAATATTAATTCATTTATTTCTAATATACAAGCATAATTCAAATATAAATATAAAATTTATATATAAAAATTAAATTCATAAACATAATTTCAAATTAAAATTTGAAAATTTTGAAATACGCTTTTACATGAAAGATTAAAGCATAAATAAATTTTTATCAAAAATATTAAGATTGAATCATTTTTTTTGAAACTTTTAATGAAATTTACTATAAATTTATTTCTACTAAGTAAAATTATGAAAATTATTTCAACATGGGATTCCTCATAAAAAATCAGGTGGCGTCACCTGTTAGTGAAAATTCTGTAACTTGACTTTGAATAAACTTAAGTTAAGTTTTTAGTATTTTGTATATTAAATTTTGAAAATACTCAAAGATTGAGCTTAATTAACACCACATGCGGGGTTAACCATCAAGCTTTGTGCTAAAGTTGGGGTGTGATGTGTGGTTTATAAGTGATGAGGAATTGAATTATTTTCAATCAAAATGTCAAAATGTGCAGCTGTATTACATAAGTAGACTTAGATTTAAATATGAGGAATAAAAAATTACAGTTGTGTACTTTACAGTTTCAATTGGATTACATGTGTAAAGCTTGAGCACAATACAGTATGAGGAATTAAAGAAAACAAATCGGAAAGATAACTTTTGGGGGAAAAGGAATCTTGGCTCCAAGAGTGCCAGACTCTCCCAAATTCCTTGCTGACAGGCGTGATATGTCAAAATACACCCAAAGGTTCATCACTTTTGGCCTGGAATTGAGTCACAGGGTCTGTGACTCAATTGATGATGAGGTTTTGATATCAACCAGGGCAGTTTTAACTGTTTCCAAGGAGGTAAAAATACCCTTAAGTTAAAAAAAAACAGTAAAAATGGTTTAAAATTGTCTTAAGGTTTTTTACACACATTCTGACGTGTTTTGAAGGATTTAAACCAAGTATTACTATTGCAATGGCTGAATTAAGGGACTAAAATGGTTAAAACAAGCCCTTTTTTGGTCCAAAACAGGGTTCAATGACGCCATAATTAGCTTTTCTGTTGGCAGTTTTTTTCTCAAAGCAGATTAGAGTAAATTTTACTTTTGGAGTAAGAGAATTGGTGGCTATAAAAGAATGTCCTCTTTGCCCCACTTTTCCCTTCATGTTAGAATATTTTCCTTGTATAATTAGGAAAAACACTGTCAAACCAATTGATAAAATATTCCAACCACCAATTTTAAATCATTTTGAGCCTGTCAACCCCTTTAAAAAACATTAAAATAGTTTTTTGTAGCTCTTATAATCATTTTTACCTTTGAACCACCCAAAAAGTGAATGAAAGTATTTTTCATCATTGTTAGCTTTGTCACTTTTCTTTTGCAAATTCACTCTGGTAAATTTTGGGTTTTATTTCTCTTTAATAATGTTTTTGGAGACTCTTTTCTCATTTCAATTGCCTTCAGTCCTTTGCTAAATTAATGTTGATTGAAATTGCTCTTGAAGGAATTTCTTTTGCAGCAACAAATATCTCTTGTAGAGTATTTTTGGATAATTTTTTATTGGTTGTTAAAAAATAAATCTTGATAATATTATTTTTTTTAAACTAACAAAGTTAAAAACAATCAATTTGAAATTTTTTCTCTTAAATCCCTCAAAATTTACTGTTTTTACTTAAATTTTAATCATACAAATTTTGAGGACAGTAAAAGCACTTGATTTTAAATCAAAGTTTCATATCCACACCTTAAAATTTGTAATTCATTAATAATTATATCAGAATATTTAAATGATAGATAAATAGAAAAATATGCATTAATAAATCTTCATGATTATTGAGAATTTAAAACAGATTTATAGCTAGTCCATGTGGTCTGAAAGAGTATAATTTCTCATGTTAATTCAAAACTTCACCAACAGTATCACCTCCCAGTTAATCAAGATAAATGATAGCTTCTAATCCCATGAGAGTAATCAATAATTAATACATGTAAAAAAACTCATGATTAGATCCACTTCTTATTTAGAAGAAATGTGTGATTTTCTCTGGAGACTTATGAATGAAGCTATGGATTCATGAAATTGTAAAAGATATAATACCACACCAAGATTCCAAAAAAGCTTGGGTCCTTCAACTCCTGTGATATAGTGAAATTATTAATCAGGATCAGTACAAAAGACCATGGAGATTTTAACTGGCTCACATATGTGAATAATAAATTTTCATTTTTTGGAAGTGAAACACCTTCAATGTGTACACAGAAGTCCAGAAATCCTGAATTACTGGGGAAATAACGCATCTTTTTTAATTAATGTATCTTTTATAGATCAATTATGAATATACAAAAGAACTTTATACTCACAGAATTTATGAACCAATAATTGATCTGTTTGAAATTAGGGGTGGTTTAAGAAAAAAATTTATTATTCATGTATTGTAGTTTCAAAGAGGTGAGGCCTAAAAGTATTAGTTTTTGTCTATAATTGCATACTATGATCGAGCAATTCCAAGTAGCTCTCTTTTGTGGAAAAAAATATATCAACCTTAATGAATGGGTAATGATTAATATCCGATCATAGAGACACAGTTATATTTACACACTATCATAGAATATGAATCACCTTTGTATCAATTTGGATTAATTATTCGTTCAATATTTGCATATTCTTTATTATTCAGAAATATGAGCCCATCAAATGGAAAAGCAATCTGTATTTGTATGGAAAAAATAACTGATATATGTTAATTTTCAATTTAATAATTATTATTTAGTTTTTGAAATATTGAATATTGTAATTTGAATTATCTTAAAATATGGAACCTATCACACATATGCAAGAAAAATACCCCAAAAAGAATATTAGTGAAGATTTTCAAAATTACACTAAATTTTTGTGTCAAAATTAGTTAGGATAAATATTTGATGTAAATCTTAGATAAGAAAAATACAGAACTCTGAACCTGCTACTGCTGTTGAAATTGGGAATTAGTTCAGGAAAATAAATAGGTAGAGATGATATTTTAATAAATTAATAAAAGCTAGTATCTCCTCCATTGATGAAAATTATTTCTTGTCAAATAAACAGGATTCTTTACATTATTTCCACTTCTTTTATCAATACCCAGAGGTAAGTGTCTCAATTAACAGAAAACTATAAGTATCATAGGTGAAAATAAGAGTTCTAAATCCTCATTTTCAATATGAAAGTGTTATATGTAACAAATATCTTGAGAGATATCAATATTGTGAGCATTAGAGGTATTTTCATATTCTCAAAAGCGCACAAATAGTAGAATTAAGTCATAATTAAAAATGGGTATTGGTAAACCCATGTAAGCAATTTGGTGAAAACACGTAATACCTTACGCGTTTTTGCCATAAGTTGGTAAAAACATGTGAGTTTTTATTAAAAACACATAAGGGGTGTTTTTAAATTGAAATTTAGCTAAAAAGTTAATTTATTGGGCAAAAACCCATTTATGGAATTTTTAATACCATTTTTGATTCCATATATGGTATAAATGCCATGATTTATGCTAAAAATTGAATAAATCCCATTTTTTATGCCATCAAAAAGGACATAGAAGTTTCACTTATGGCATAAATGCCATTGTTGATGCCATAAATGGAATTTCTATGTAATTGTTGATTCCATTTATGGAACTTTCAATTCTTTGAATGGTATTTTTATGTCACTTTTGATTCCATAAATGGCATTGCAGTTTCATTTTTGATACCATTTATGGCACTCTTAATGACATAAATGGCATTTTTATGCTTTTGTTAATTCCATTTATGGCATTTTTAATTCCCTAAATGAAAGTTTTAATGCCATTTATTGCACTATTAATGTCATAAATGAAATTTCCAACTCCACTAATGCCATAAATTACGTTGTTAATTCCATTTATGAAATAAATGGAATTTTCAATTTACTTACAAACATGAACAAAGAACATGAAAAAGCACTTTCTAAGCCCAAAATTGTCTCACCCAAAACAAATCCCAAAATTTCAGATTTCTTATTTTGATTCTCAAGATTATTCCCTTCATTATTCAAAAAAATATGGAAATTCATAAGTGGGAACATTCTTAATGAATTTTCTTAAGACAATAGGCAATTTTTCCAAATTGGCCAAATTGGAGAAATTTTGCAAAAAAGATTTGAAAATATTTTTGGATCCTGACATCCCATTTTGGAAAAAATATGGCAAAAAAATGAAAAAAATCCACAAAATTAAGCCTGAGGAATTTTTTGAAAAAAAAAATAGGCCACTTACATGTTTTTACTAAGAGCTTACATGTGTTTACCAACACCATTAAAAACAATAAATTTAATTTTACAATATAAAAACAAAATGGAATAAAAAAATAAAATTTATAATTAAAACTTGAAGTTGTGAGAATACCTTTTTACTTGAAAAGCTTAAGCAAGAATAAATCTTCACCAAAAATAATAAAATCAAAATATTCTTGGAAAAAAAGTCCATTAAAGTTATTTTAACTTTTTTTCCAAAAAAATTAACTTATTAAAATTATTTCACCATTTGATTCCTCATCAAAAATCAGTTGGGATCACCTCTGAGTGAAAATTCTATATTGCAACTCTGAAGAAGCTTAAATTAAGTTTTTAGTATTTTCTGTATGAAAATGTGAAAATACTCAAATTTCAGCTTCAATCACACCAAATGTGGTGTTAATAATCAATTCTTGTGTTGAGATTGAGGTGTGGTGTGTATTTTAGAAAGAAGCTATGAGGAATTGATGTATTTTCAATTGAAATGTCAAAATGTGTGCATGTATTACATAAGTGAGCTTGGATTTCCATATGTGGAATCAAAAATACATTTGTGTACTCCAAATTTTTATCAAATTGCATATGTAAAATTTCTAGTAAAATACATCATGAGGAATTTTAAAAACATGGGAAAGATTAATTTTGGGGGGAAAAGAATCTTGGCTCCAAGGGTGCCAGACTCTCCCAAATTCTTTTCTGACAGGAGTTAGGTTTCAAAATAAATGCAAAAGGTTATCACTTTTTCCCTGTAATTGAGTCACAGGGTCTGTGACTGGATTAATGATGAGATTTTGATACAAACCAGCGCAGTTTTCACCGTTGCCAAGAGGTTAAAAATACCCTTGAGTTAAATCAATCCTAGCAGAAACATTTTCTCTTACACAAATTATGAAGTGTTTTGAAGGCTTGAAACCAGTTATGAATATAGAAATTGCTGATTTAAGGGACTAAAATGGCTGGAAATAGCAAAAAATGGCTAGAACCAGCTATTTTTGATGTAAACCAGGGTTCCATGATGCCATGATTGGATTTTCTGTTTTAAATGTGTTTCTCACAGCTGATTAGAGTAAATTTTACTTTTGGAGTAAGAAAATTTGTGGCTATAAAAAGATGTCTTTGCCTCAATTTTCCCTTCATTTTAGAATCTTTTCCTTTTTATAATTAGTTTGAACCATTTTAAACCAATCAATAAGATATTCCAACCACATTTTTCTGATAATTTTTGAGCTTATAGCCACATGAAAGACTCATTATAATCAATTTTTCCCTTGAATAACCCCAAAAGTTAATTAAAGCATCTTTCATCACTGTTAGCTTTTTCACTTTGTTTCCAAATTCACTATGGTAACCTTTGGGCAAGTTTTCCCTTTAATATTCTATTTATAGACTCTTTTCTCATATTAATTCCCTGCAATTATTTTCTAAATTAATTCAAATTGAAATGGATCTTGAAGAAAACATTTTTTGTAGCCATTCATATCTCTTGTAGAGTATTTTTGGGCTAAATTTTCATTTTTTTATATGAAAAAAGTTAAAAAAATAAATTTGGAATGTTTTTTCTTAAAAATATTAAAATATACTATTTTGAATTCAATTTTACTTTATACAAATTTTGAGGACAGGAAAAGTCTTTGATTTTTAATCAAATTTTCCCATTCACACCTTACAAATATTAATATTCAAATATATCAATCTGTTACCACAAAATTATAGTTGGTATTTCCACATTTTATTAATTCAAAGCAACAAAAATTGACTTGTATCTACCACATATTGAATGTGTTTTCCTCATTATGATCAAACACCCCTTAGATAAATATTAAGACCTATTAAGAATATATTAAAATTTGTATTCTATGTGAGCTCAAGCCATTTGAATATTTTGGAAGATTTAACTGTGGAGATATCCTGAAATATTTCAAGACCAAATTGACTATATATGTGAGATTCACCCAAGATTCTGAGTCATAATATTTATCTTATGACTATAAAACCTGCTATTTTTTATATATATGGACAATATTGTATTCCTCAATAATAAAATTTATCCCATATAAATGAATTTGGAAAAGGTACTTTGATGAGAGAGCAATTCTCAATCAGGAATTTCACTTTTTATCTCACATCTATATGTTATATGATACTTCTGGATAAATGTAATATAAATTGGAGCTTTATAAGTAATATATTCTTCTTACTAATACTAATAGTCTATAAATAAAATATGTAATAACTTGAGTTTATGATACCAAAATGCCATATTCTAATCCATTTTGAACGGTAATTGGAATCTGTATAGAAAAAATCAAATCCATGTTGCATTTTTCTTTGTGAATTTTATGTTAGAATAGACCAAAAAATCAATTCTTCAGAAAAATTATGTTCAAAAATTATTACTTCAAGAAATCTTCATTAGCTTTTGAAACTCTCTCCAGTAAATATATAGAGCAAAAATATAAATTAACAGAGAAGCTATCTTTCAATTCATGCTTACCGAATGGTTTCCTGAAGAAATAATAATAATAATATCTCTTCATATTTAAAATTGAAGAAAAATAGGGTAAACTAAGTCTAAAATATTCTAATTTTTACTCAGTAGACTCAATATATTACAAAAGGAAATACGAGGTGAATTAATTAGTGAAATAGAGTCATTTTTGTATCTATAACACCATTTCATAAGATGATTGTGGTTCAGGATTTCAGCAATAATTTGAGATATCTTCTTCTAAAACAATAGTATAAAAATATTTCTTTAGAAAAAAGAAGTAAAACGATTCTGAACATGGATTAATATTCAGTTATCTTCCCATTTCATCGTTTATTTCAGCTCATCAATAATATAACAATACTTATATCAATTTTTGCTAAAATGATTTTATTTTTTGGAATACTAGCCTTATAACATTATGTTTAGGTAAAAAGTTGAGGTAAAATATATACATATTAATTTCTCAGAAAATGATTCCAAAATTTGGTTTTACCACATATATATATATCTTGCTAAGGAGAAAGATTGAAGATAAATTAGGATATCTGATCCTTCAAATTGGAAAGGAATGAAACTTCATTATATGTGTTTTATATTCTTTCTATATCAAGAAATGCTTCATCTTTATTGAATTTTAATGAAACATATGACTTTCAGTAAGAGATGATTGAATATTATCCATTTTATGATAGATCTTCAATAAATACTATACTATAAAGACTTATACCCAGATAAATTGAAAAAATCCTTCTTAAATAAACTTCAAAATAATCATACTTCAACTTGATACATTCCTAAATTACACTTGGAGTACACCTGGATATATACCTAAATTATCCCTGGTTTCCACCTTGGTTTGGAGCTGATATACTGAGAAGGATCAATGTCAGGGACCCAAATTCTATTCCTAATTCTTCCTGTGATTCACGTTTTGATATTTTAAATCAATACTCTCTTTTTTTGAAAAGATTTAGGTTTATAAGCTTCTTATTTAATTCCTAAATTAAATAATTTAATTCAATATATATACAGTATGTATGAAAGTTTCTCCTTTTTCTATTATTTTTAAAGAAATAAATAATGAATAATCTCAAAGCCTTAAATAATATTTTTCAAATGAATTGGTACAGTATGGGAACTGCTTTTTGTGTGGGATGAAATAAGGCAGTACCTTAAGGGGGAAATTATTGGCAAATGTGTTTTGAATTGCAGCATTGTCCAATACCCATGGATGCTAAGGTGCGTTAGCCACCCCTCTAAATGATACTGCATAGTCAGCCTACAGAGAATCACAAAATGAAATGAGATTTTGGATTTAACAGATAGAGAAGACTTATCAGTAGTCTCTAAATTGGACCTATCAATAACACTACAATCAAAACTCTGATTTAAATCTATAATTGTTGACAAAATAAATACTAATATTTTATGTTAAAAGACTAATAATATTTTTTTATGTTGATTCTCATGATTTTTTGAATACTAATAATAATACTACTACATTTAGAACTAAGAATAATTCTTCAATAAAATTTGATACTATCTGTTTTTTATCAATACCACTTTTTTTGATAATAACAAGCTACTTCGCAAGGCTAATGAGCTTTTCACTATATTTATACTACTATTATTCACTAGTACTAAGCTACTGAGACAGGCGACAGAGGCTTTCACTACAGTTATACTACTATTCTTCAGAAATACTAAACTACTGAGAAAGGCTACTGAGCTTTTCATGACTAAAACACTACTACTAATCTATATATCCTGCTAGTTCAGGGATGGTTGTTATCCTCAATCATGGGAGCTTCTTCCATTGTTTCTTGGGAAATGAGGAAGAGAAAACCTCCATTTATACCTTTTGGGCCTCCATAGAGCTTCTCAATTCAGAGGACTTAGAAAATTAATAGTTGAGATTTTTTAGCTGGTGAGACATTTAGTGTTGGTGTAGCAATGTATTTTCTGAGAGAATTTCTCTGGAGGTGTTTTTCTTATCAAAATCATGTGATAAAATTAAGATAATTTGGCTGGTGAGATTTTCTGTTTGCCAAGAAAGTGGAGAAAATACAGCTTCTGAAAGCTTAAATTTCTTCTAGTCATATGATAACTTTGAGAAAATTTAGCTAGTGACTTTGTTATGTGCTTCCTGAGTAAATTTTTCTGGTCTTGCTTTCTCTTATCAAAATAATTTGATGTAATTGAGATGATTTGGCTGGTGAGATTTATTCTCAAAAGTGAAGAAAGTACAGCTTCTGAAAATTGAAATTTCTTCTAGTCATATGATATCTTTGAAAAAGCTTAGCTGGTCACTTTGTTACATGTTTTCTGAGAGAATGTTTATGGTGGTATTTTTTCTCATCAAACTCATGTGATTTCATTAAGATAATTTGGCTGGTGAGATTTATTCTACAAAGGGGAGAAATTATTGCTTGTTATAATTGAAATTTCTTCTAGTCATATGATATATTTGAGAAAATCTAGCTGGTCATTTTGTTACATGTTTTCTGAGAGAATTTTTCTGGTGGTGTTTTTCTTTATCAAACTCATGTGATGTCATTAAGATTATTTGGCTGGTGAGATTTATTCTCCACAGTGGAGAAATTATTGCTTCTTATAATTGAAATTTCTTCTGGTTATATGTTATCTTTGAGAAGATGTATCTGGTGACTTTATTAAATGTTTTCCAAGAGAATTTCGCTGTTGGTGTTTCTCTTATCAAAATCATGTGACTTCATTGAGATAATTTGGCTAGTGAGGTTTATTTTCTTTCCAATAAGATGGAGAAAATACATATCATGAGAATTGAAATTTCTTCTAGTCATATTATATTGTTGAGAGAATTTAGCTGGTGATTTTTTTTCCTTTTTGGTAACTTTGTTATTGGTTTCCTAAGAGAATTTTTCTGGTGCGTTTTTCCTTATCAAAATCATGTAATGTTATTGAGATAATTTGGCTTGTGAGAGTTGATTTTTTCTAAGAAAGTGGAGAAAAGACAGCTTCTGACAATTTAAATATCTTCTAGTCATATGATATCTTTGCAATAATTTGGCCGATGAGATTTTTCTTGGAAGTCGAGAAAGTGGGTAAAATATAGAATATGTTCTTGGGTGCACTGCCATCAGATTTGAACAAAGGTGAGGAAATTGGAAGTTTCTATTTTAACTGAAATTTTTCTGGTTGAAACTTTAATCTTCTTGGTTATTCCCCAGTAATTCTTTCTAATTTGATTTACCTAGTTCTAGAGCTCTGACATTTGATTTCCTTCTCTGAAGTCATTCCATAATTATTTCACACCTCTTCTGTGATTCCACAATCCTATTTCCATACATGATGTTATTGGGCAATTCAATTTTCTTCTTTTTAGTTATTCATAAATTACTATTTACATCTCCAGAGGTATCCCACAATTTTCTTCTCCATCTTGGGAGTTATTCCCTAATTTGTATGTCCATTTCGAGATTTATTCTGCAATTTTCCCTGATTCTGCTCAACTTCCTCAATTTTAATCCAATTCCTTCTCCAAAATTTCCCAATTTTATTTCAATTTCTTCTTAAAAAATTACATAGTTTTTATCCATTTCAGAAATTATTTGGCAATTGTATCTTATTCCACAGAGTTATGTTAGGATTTTTCTATAATTCCATACATTTCTTCTGCAATTTGCAAAAATCACCCATTTTGTTAGTGAAGTTCTGCAATTTCATTCCATAATTCCACAAATTTATTTATTTATTTTTTTGTTTGTTTCTTTAGTTATTCCTTGGTGTTATTCTGCAACTTTCTTGCCATAATTCTGTTTCTGGAGTTTTTTTGCAATATCTTCCATAATACCTAAGTCTTCTTTTCATTTCTGAAGTTATTCTGAAATATTATTCCTGTTCCTTCTCTAAAATTACACAATTTTATTTCTATTTCTCCTCTAAAATTCCACAATTTTCCTGGGATTTGTCCATAATTCTGCATTTTTTTTCAAAAAAAAAATTATTTGGTAAGCTTGAGGCTGGTGAAATTTTTATTGAATACCACAATGAAATAGCCAAATCATTAATCAAGATAACTAGCTTTTTTTACCTTATAATATGAAAGGAATTTAGGTTAGTAGCATTATATTTGCAGTAAACACATGGAATTCTTTCCCCAATTCTCTTGTATTAATATTGAGATTTTTAATCCAGAATATTATTTTTTGAACACACTTCTGAGATAAAAACTCCATTTTCAGCATAAAGCTACATATCAGTTGCACATATTTGTCTCAATTTTCTTGCTTTATAATGGATAATTATCTATAACCCAAATTAAATATAAGCTTTACCTAAAGAAATTATCTCTATTTATCCTAAAAATTGGTTGATAGATTTGTTTAAAGAATATAAATCTGAAAAGAATAATCGGATAATATATTAGACTCAGATTATGGATGTTCCTTCTCAGAAACAAATATATAAATTCAATATAAGCTCACATTAAATTTTGATTCATAAGTGAAAGGGTTCTGAACATTTGAGAGAATATGGGATGGAATAAAATTTTGTAAGGAAGAAATATTTATAGGTTATTGGTAAGCCCACATAAGCTTTTAGGAAAAAAATGAAACTTTATGGTAAGAGCAAGTAAGTGACCTATTTTTTTATAAAAACTTCCTCAGCCTTATTTTTGAGGATTTTTTGCCATATTTTTTCCAACATGGGATGTCAATATCCCCAAATGTTTCCAAATTTCTAAAACTCAGCCAATCTGACAAAATGGCAAACTTTTTTAAAAATTCATTTAAAATCTTCCCACCTATGAATATCCTCCATTTTTTTGAAAAATGAAGCGTTAAATCTTGAAAATCAAAAAATAGAAGCCCATAACTTTTGGGAATTCTTTTGGTGGGAAATATGAAGGCGCAAAGAGGTGTTTTTTTTATGTTTTTAGTATTACTATTTTTAAGTACAGAAGTGACACATGTGTGATAAAATGAGACTTAGGTGGGATTTAAGGAATGAATAGGACTGAGGAGGGGGATAGTTGGCATAAATTGTATATACAAAAAAAATTGATCTGAATCAACCTCCAAAATAGTTGGTGTTTTCTGAGGTAGGGAGGAATATTTGACAGATATAACCTCCTGTTCTTCTTAAATTTATCTTTCCACCCCAGGTCTTGTGGTTGGGCATCAAATTACCAATTCACAGTAATGGGGGCGACTGGATAAACTTTAGAAATGATGATATCAAATGGAAAAAAATGAGAACAGCTATTCAAGAAGAAGATTAAAATGGGTGTCTTATCATTTGGAGGACTGAAATAAGGGAAAAAAGAGAGATATTGGACTGTGGAATAAAAAGAAAACTGGTCTTTGGACTTATTTGAAATTGGATCTCCCATATCAGGCATGGACATGCACTTTATCTTTGGAGACTGCCAAACATCTTCATACCACTCAGTTATGTCCAAATAACAAGATACCAAGAGAGTCAAAGTGTTCATGACTTCATAAATGTCTAGATTTTTTGAATTTCTTCAGCCAAGTCACCTCTGAAATAAGTCCATATATCTTGAGTCTTGTAAATGTAATGGGATACTGTCCTGTAGCCACAGTTTCCATCACCCTGAAAATTTATGAGCTTGAAGGTGTATTTCAATATAAACTTTGGAAAGTCCTCTTAGCCAGTTATCTGATGAAAATAGGTCAAGAAATTAATAAATATTGGAATAAAAAAGAAATATACATCAAAATGAATGGGATACTCACAAAGAGCTTGAAGAATTAATCACTTGTGTGGTAATTTCTTTGGAAATGCTCACAATTCAGGTCAATTGCATCATATATCTTCAAAGTTGAGACAGGCTTGTGGGACTTTCTTGGTGAGGTTTTGCTACCCATTGCCAATTTCCTGGAACTTTTAAGGATTAATCCTGATTTTCCATATTCATTCAATTCAGTTACTGAGGTAGTTAATCTGATGAAATTGTTTATTTGGATAATGAGGCCTCAGAATCTTTAGAATATTCAGATGAATCCACTTCCATAACTTGAGAGGGTGCAACTAACTGTGATCTTAATGTTGCTGTGCTGGTCACTTTTTATGGGGGTCTTCCTCTTCTCTTGGTTTGTCTTTCAATGATTTCAAATATTGAGGGTTCTCTTTTATTTTTCTTCTTGGCTCCTTGAGGTCTTCCATGGATATTCTTTCATTATAGTGGGTCTTCATAATATTGATCATCCTCTTGACTCTTGGGAATTTGATTAAATAGGACTTTTCCAGTCAAAACATCTTGAAAATGTTGAATAATTGGGGTAATGCCTGCCATTGTTCTTTGAAAAAGGTCTTCACCAATATCTTCAAATATTCTTTTGGCTTCATTATTTCTTTCTTTCTCAACACTTTTATCATCCCTATGATAACTATTCTGAGAAGAATATGACAAATAAAATCAGTTAATAAGAAAAAAACTAAGAATTTGATGATCAAAGAGTTCTCACAGGTAGATTCAAATTCCACTGAGGATGGAAGTCTGATATATGAAGCCTTTGATTCTTGCAAAATTCCTGTTGGGTCTTGTGCTTTTAAGGAATTCCTTGATAATTTTTTTATTTGTTGGTGCATTTTTCATTGGGGGAAAATTTGGTTTTGAAATTTTCAAAGGCCATCTGAAGGGAATAATGAGACACCTTTCCATTGAGAGAACAGATTTGTGGAGGAAAGTTCTTGACATGAACAATCATTTCTTTGGCGATGCTGCTTATTATGTCAACAAATTTTTTCTTGGAAGCCATGTGAAGAGGCCTAACTACCTCCACGAGAGTACCAGTGAACCTTTGGAGCCAAATTTTAACCATGGCATGGGCACCTTCAATCCTTGAGGTAGAGCCCACACCCAGGTGAAAATGGTAGTTGGTCCAGGCTTTCACATAATACTCCTTTAGAGGAAGACAGGTTTTTTCCAAATATTGCAATATTCAAGGATTTTTGACTTTCTTTTGAAGCTTTTTCCAGTTGTCTTTGAAAGACTTTTTAGTGGATGAATCCATAACCTGAGAAATGAATCCAAAAATCATTAATAATAACAATAATAATAATAGAAGTGAAAGATGAAAGTATATTACTTGATTCCAAATGCCCATAAAAGTTTCAAAATCAGTACCATGACAAATTTTCTTCATGCAATGGGCAGATACATCTTCATTGATGTTTCAAATGCATAACACTACTTTTGAGTCTGGAAAGAGCTTCTTAAGATAATTCTTCAATTCTGAATCACTCTTAACAACAATTACTGGAGGGGAATAATATTGGTGTTGTTGAGAACATTTTCTATGTGTTGATTCAATTCCCAAGTATATGAGTTTTCAGTTTCATTCTTCATCAAACAAAAATCCCCAGAAAAGGTTCTATTGTTTGAGCTTAATCCAAAAATATGAAAAAGGGGAATTTTGTACTTATTGGCTTTATAAGTACAATCCATAAGAATCACATGAGGAAAGCCATGAAGCAGTTTCATGTCAAGAGGGTGAGTGAAAAGCAAGGAGGTGATTTGTCCCTCAGCATTCCTTGCAGAGGACCAAGCAAAATTTTATTCTTTGGGGATTTCAATAAAAGCATCAATGGGCCTTTTGCCTTGCAGTTTGTCTATTTTGATTTTCTTGACTTGGTTTCAAATTTCTTGAGGGATTACAGGCCTGTCAGACTCCCTCTGGCTGCATAATTGTGCCTGAATTCGCCTTGGCATGAGCAGTAATGTAGAAATTTCAGCAATTCAGGATGTTTCTTGCTCATTGAATTTTCTGAGAGCAGGATGTGCTATGATATTTTCAGTGGCATCATGGCTGTGTTGAGAATTTTTGACTTGAAGATTCCAAGTGGTAATTTTGGAATGTTTTTTGCAATAAATTCTAAAGGGACAGTAAATCTTTCTTGAAGTTACCTTTTTGGATGTGTTTTTGTGGGTATTTGGGGTCCCAGACCTGTCAAAACCTATTTCAATTGGGTTGTGGGTCATATTGGACCTCAAGTTGGACACAGAATACCCCTGTTCCTTGGAAGAATTATTCACATGCTGCCAAACTAAACTTAGGGGTCTGATATTCACCTTCCATTGGGGGTTGAAGCATTATTCAGTGAGAAATATGTATAAATTCAAAAAAGGGGAATTTGGGGATTTTCAATGAAGACAGAGCCTTTTTAAATGTGAAAAAGAAGTGATAAATGGTGTGAAAAGTCAAATAAAGTGGGAAAAGGTGAATTTAAGAATAAGAGAAGAGGAAACATAGAAAAGGGAAATTTTGGAGGCTTGGAAGAACGTTGTTTTGGAGGAAAATGCAATCTTTGGGAAAAAAGGAAAAGTATTCAAAGATTTGCAAAATTTCTGTGGTAATGCTGTTTTTCAAAAAATAAATGGAGGGGATAATGTGGGTTATTTGGGTGTTTGGTCTTTTTTGGGGGGATGTGCAAAGAAAACCGCAATAATTGGGTTAGAGGGGTTTTGTGGAGGAAAAACCTTTTTTTTGTGGGTTTTGGGAGTTTTTGAACCAATACAGGGTTTTTTGTTTCATTTTAATTTAAAATGGGCCCAGGGAACCCCTTATGTGTTTTTATCAATTTATGAAAAAAACATGTAAGGTTTTAGTAAAAACACATTAGGGCTTACACATTTTTACCAAAATGCTTACTTGGTTTTTAAATACCCTATTTATAAGTTTAATAGACTTTAAAGAAGAATATCCATTAAGGAGTTAAAAGTAATTATCTGGCCATAAGTAAATAAAATCACTGTACGATCTGTCAGAGGCACAAGATAGCTAGGAAAAAAGATTTCACCCCTAAGACCAGACACAAAAGGGTTTATATTGCTAAGATAATCTAACATTGTACTGTTGAAGAAGATGACATATATTCAAATATATTATCCAATGGGCTTATAAGAGTAATATACAAGAATAGGGAAGTATATGACAAGAATAAGCTAATTAGATCTTAAGTAATATTTAGTAAACAAATATTTATTTGTGATTTAATACAGATATACTCATAGCCTGTGATCAGGAACCAATAATCTGACTTGATCTCATGAACTTAACCCTGAGGCTCTGTGAGCCTTCCAAATATATAAAAAGTACCAATAAAGCTATTAACTTTAAGTTCATCATTTATTTAACATCAAAACAATTATTTATGACAAGATAAAAATATTGAAAGAAAAATTTGCATACAATTTCTTTTAGATAAAAGAAATATATTAAGATTATTTTATATTTTAATCAGCCATATAGATTAAATCACTTTACCTCGAAGAAAATTTAAGCTCAGGAGATATATCTAATATAATACTGGCATATTTATATATTCCTCATAATACTTGAGAAAATTTGAGAAAATTGCAAAATTTATTAATTTTAAAAACTTTTTGAGTTATATAGATGGTATATTGATCTAATTAAAATCAATAAATTCAATGTTTTTCATTTAGCTACAGAATTGTAATTCGCTCTAAATTTACTTTCCTTTGTTAAAAATGGCTTGAAGAAATAGTATTCTCACAATGGTGGAATGTTATCTACAGCCTTACAGAAGTAACTAGGCTTTCACCTGTTTTAATAGGATATAAAGGTTTGGTTTGCTTTTCTCTGGTCTGAAATGCACTTCTGTGAAAGGAAAACAGGTACCCGTGTGTTTTTTTGTCAGCGTGAGACTACTTAGTAGTTTAAAATTAGTAAGTAAAAGCTATCATTATGAGTGTTGAATGGTGAAAGTGGTTGAAAGATACTCAAAAGAATACTATTATCAATAAGAGTGGTGAGTGATATTTTTAGAACCTAGTTTTGTAAATCAAATATCAAGCAAAAATTGTGATTTTTAAAATAAATTATAATTATGATTATATCAATCATATTCTAAGGGTACTACTTCCTAGACAAATTTTTACCAAGTAAGAATACTAAGATATATTGATGATACCCCTTTTTGGTGAAAATATTTGTTATTTCATCCCTTTTAGGGACTTTGAAGGGTTCTCAAGCTTCTCACATTTTTGAATAGTAAAACTTTCCTTGTGAAGTCTAATTTGTGGGTCTATGCTCTCAATACTGAAATCACAATAGCTATAATTATGGTTTTGGGACCACAAATGATCATTCCACAACAATGAAGGGCTAATAATTTTTATTACATGTCAAGGATATTTTTATAGCTAATATTGGTCCTTCTTGGAGTATTTAGCCTTTAAACTAGCGATATTGTAAGTATAAGTAGTGAATAAAAAAGGGTTGGGACACGAGAGAAGGTAACACATAATTAACTACACTAATTTACTAGGATTGAAGGACCAAAAAACAGTTCCCAATAAATTTCACAGTAAAATCCACTAGCATATTGTAGAGGTCTGATACAGACCAATATTGAAGAATAAATTGCCAATACAGATATCAATAATATAATGATACATAATCCCAGGGATTCTTTATATCTCCAGTCTTTTATGATTCATGTCTTCTTTTATGAGAAAATACAGCAGCTATTAGGTTTTTAAGCTTTTTAATGTATGTGGAAATATCATTCTGTGGCTTCATAAACTTCCAGGCCAAATATCTCTCTGAGATCTTAAGGTATCATAATTTTAATGGGAAAGAAATTTAGGTATATATGAGATCTACAATTCAATATACCTATTAATACAGCTTTGCTAAAAAATTTTAATAATAAAGGGATTGCCTTGAAGAATTATTTTCAGAAAGCCTTTAGTTTTTGCTTAAAAAATTTGAACCATGATTTTTTCTGTCATTTTTGGTGGTAAAGAACTTCATAGTACCTAAATATTGACTTCTAAATTATATCTCAGATTTTTTGTACTCTTTCACAGATTAAAAAATCCCTTCTTTACTTATGAAGGTGTTTCTTTGAATTAAAGGTGAAAATATGTTGGTTCCTTCAGTAGGGGTGCTACCTAAAAATGGATGAAACCATTGGAAAGTTCTCACTGAGAGATCCCTGAATCATTCCATTTTTATGGGGATCGAATTAAATATAAAAATCCCAGAGGAGGGGTGAAAATAAGACTTTTTTCATTGGATAATCATCAAATTCTGAAAGTTATAATATCTTGGCCAGATCAAATCCAATTAGTATAATAGAGGTATCTTCTCAATTTGGATATTCTCCTCTTTGAACCTAAACATGTGTGAGCTGTTTTTTTTGAGAAGTTGTATTAATAAGGTTTCAAGAATGATATCATTTCTCATGGTATGAAAATTTCAGTCTTGTGCCCTTTTCAGAGTCACAGGCTGAAATTTTTTTATTCTGGTTAGATAAATATTATTACTGTTTATTTCATAGCTAACTTAGTTTTTTGTTCCTATGAGGAACAAATTTTCCACCCTTTGGGAATTTTTGAAGGAGCTTTTTGTTCCTAATATAGCTCCATAGATCTGAGGACTTGGGTCAGAACATCAGCTATATGTACTCCAGGACATATTTCCTTAGACCCAGGGGTACTGTCAGATTGGTGGAATATGATATAAAGCTTGCTAGTGTTAACCTGTAATTCAACTGGCTCAAAATCCTCTTTAGGAAGAGTTCATTTTTTTTCTGTATGGAAAGAGTCTCTGTGACAAATATGTGTTTCAATGAATAAATAACAATAAAAGTGGGAAAGGTGAAAAAGCTCTAGTTTATTTCCATTTTGTAGTTTTCAAGGAGACTAGTAGGGTGTTTAACATATATAAATTATTTTCAAGATAAAATATTAAGTAAGCTTAGATATTGAATTAATAGTTGTTTCCGGTCCTACAAATCTTAATAGAGTAAGAACTTACAAGCTTCCCAGAGGTTATATATCCCTATATTGAGCTTGAGATTATTTTTAATCTAATTTATCCCAAAAGAGCCTAGCTAAACTGTCCAATTGAAGCTTAAATGGAATGAACAGTTCTTAAATCTTGGTCTCTGGTGTTCTTATTCTACATATATAGTAGAGACGAATTAAAAACCTGATAAAAGATGAATTTTTTAATGCATTTTCTTGAAATCTCTACATTAAGGGGAAGATATATTTTTCTGTATATAATCTTCTAATGGATTCCTTTAATTAATATTCCTTATAAGATTTCTTATTTCAAACTACATTCCCTTTCGATTATTTCAGGAACTTGATATCTCTCCAAAGATTTATTAAAAATTTTGATGAAGAAATATTTCTTTAAGCTCTTTGCAGGAGTTAAATCAAGTCATTCTATTATTTCATATTAATAAGCTTTAAATCACATAAAAAACAGTAATAGGTCTTTTTGGAACGGTTATTATAAGTGTTATCTCTTATATCAATAAAGAGTCAAAATGTATCAAAACCAAAACTTGGTTTATATCCATGGACTTTCAATTTTGATAGGTAACATTTCTCAATTGAGTCAATTAGTATTAGAGAAAATTCATAATTGAGCCTAAAAATACCTTTGATTACTTATTCTATAGTTCATTAGCTCGATCAATAACTTTCTAAGTAATTATATGCTATAGATATAAATTTATATTATTATGAATATACTTCAGTCTTTTATTTGCTATAGAATACTAGAGTTAAGTGGACTTTTTCCTCAATTTAAGATGAAATAGATGATAATATTAAACCTATCTATAAGCTGGTATTAATCTATATTTTCTGTTAATCTTTGGATATGATAGACTAATCTCAATTTAAGGGGAAGCTATTGATATTAATAATATAGAAGATAAGAAATAGGTCTCCTAAGAAATTCACTCTGAAAGCCTAAGTTTCAGGAGTCATTCCAATATATTGTTTCGCAGGATTGGTTTTTTAGCTATTTATTTTCATTTATTAGATATAGTTGACTTCTGGTATGTCTTTGTCTATATGGTATATATTTTTCAAGGAATATTGCATCAAAACAGCTTCAATATAGATTATAAGAGAAGAATATCATTGTGAAAAATTCAAGTCATATTTTATTGGTAATATCATGGAGTTTATTTTTAGTAGGTACCTTCTTATATTTCTGAGAAATTGATTTATTATAGTTCTACTTTCTTAGCTTAAAATAGTATCTTAATATCAGTAAGTTTACAATCTCCTATCTTTTAAAGCTTTTATGAATATTCCTGGAGAATTATAAAATAAATTGTAGTGGCTTGGTATTTTTTGAGATTTTTTAGAAGAGGAAGGGTGTGAACTATACTACCAGCTTGTGGGGCAAGAATGAATTATTCTTTTCCAAAATGAAATATTAATCCTCAGTTATTTTAGCAAATATCCAAATTCCTTCTCTTGAAATAATTTTTCGAGTGAGCTATTTCACCAGAATTCGACATCTTTTGGAGCTTTCGAGAATTTTTTTTCTCTGATATTTAGAAGGAAGAGTTTTAAATTCTAAGAATTTGATCTTAAGGACCAAACTATCAGACTTGAATCATATTCAATGACCTTGAAGAATTTTTTTGATACAATTTTTCTGTACAAAGCTATATCAAGATAAACAAAGAGCTCATATATGCCATTTATTCTGATTCTGGACAAAAGCTGAGGCTTAAGAAACAGAATCATGTTCTTTTTGTGTGTTTCTATATCTAAATTGAAGTTAAGTGTTTTTTCCATCATTATTTTATTTTTATATACTTTAAGTCAGTTTTTATTATTAACTTTGAAATTTAATTATTATATTTGTATATCTTTCACAATTTCTTCTCAAAAATAATTCATATCCAGAATCATTTCAGCTTTCATTGAATTGAAATATAATAAAATACAAAATTTCATATAATCAGAAAATTAATTATTCCTAATAAATCTGATTTATTCATTTCTATCTAATTCTTTATTTATGTTTACTTAATTTATATCTATAATATCTATATTAATTATTTTAGGTTATGATAATAAGATTTATTACCCTCAGGGGAGAAATTATACTTTATCTCAAAATAAAATTATAAACAGTTTTCTATAAAAACATCTCAGGTTTACCCTGGAATTAACAGCTATCATGAGGAGTTCATGTGATATTTTCCTTTTTTTCTTCATTTTATATCAATTATTTTTTAACAAAAAAATTTT
Source organism: Austropuccinia psidii (assembly GCA_023105745.1). NCBI lineage: Eukaryota > Fungi > Basidiomycota > Pucciniomycetes > Pucciniales > Sphaerophragmiaceae > Austropuccinia > Austropuccinia psidii. The sequence continues at coordinate 65,784,415 of JALGQZ010000005.1, forward strand.
AGTCGGTTCGGAGGCTATAATATATAAAGCTCAAAATTGGATGAAAGAATGTCAAAAACGTATATCTTGACTTTGATTTCTAATGAATATTAGTTGTAATATCCATTAGAAAGGGTTTGAATTTATGTGCATTGGTATAGAAAGGTTACTAGGAGACTGACACGGCCCAATCCTGTGTCCCAGATGCATTGAATATCAAGTTGGAAAAGATACCTTTGGTTTTTCAAGTGCCGTAATACTTCCTAGATATGGGTTTTTATTTATCTGATCACTCAAAAATTCAATAAACCCAATAAGTTTGTCTTATAAGAATCAGAAGCTATAGGTAAAGAGATGGAAAATGAAGAAGAAAAATGAATCGAATTCCATGAATAATTTACCTTATTAAATTCAAATTAGTAAAATACAATTATTATAAAGGGAATTCCATTAAAATAACCAGCACCAGAATACCTTAAGGGAGTTTGGCAGCCCTGAAATATGAAAATGGAGGCTTAAGTAAATTAAAGCTAAAAACGATAGTTATTTTTGAATTAAATCTAGGGATTAATCACAATAAGCTTGATAAATTCACATTCTGTTTGATGATAGAGACAAAATACTTCTACAATTTGAGATTAAAGAGGATTTTTAGGAAAGAAATGACACTTCATTTTATCAAATGAATTGGAAGTATTACAAAAATGAAACATAGAAAATTGGGATTCAAAAATAAATTCATATTCATTAGAAAGAAACTTTTTTTTAAATATTGAAAGCATATTAGGAAAAAATAAATCTAAATTAATAACCAATCTGAAGTACATTTTCTTTCTAATATTGTATAATTCTTTTTGCTAAACTTATTAGAAAATGAATTGATTAAATTGAAATCCTTTTCCTGTTTTTCAAATTCAAAAGTTGTGTTAAAAATGAGAATATTTTTGAAAATGAATGATTCTTTAAGATATTAAGAAGTTAAATCAAGATTGCAATATATTAATTAAATAATTACAGTAATTGATTTGAAGTAAGATAATTGAATTATACCCATATTCTAAAAAATAATGTTACTGAGCCTCAAGTCTTTTATATTCTCCATAGATTTCTGAATATTATCCACAAAATTTTGATATCTTTACTCAGTTATCTTTCAGATTTATATTTTATGAAAAAAATTCTATGCAGTTATTTCTATAATTCTTAATGTTTCATAAATTTTTTAGATTACTTCATTTTCAATATATCTCTTCCTAAATTAAATGAGTTTTAGGTATACAAGATTCACTTTCAATCGATCATATTCAAATAATTGAAGTTTTTATACTACATGGGGTATTCTAAATATGTATTTTCTTCAAAAAAATAAAATTCAATCAAATTATTTCTAATAATAATATCATTCTTTGTTTTACTAATTGATTCTAAGTATTCAAAATAAAGAGTCAATTAAATTTTGATACCAAGCCACTTTAGGCGATACACATCTTACCTTTCTCAAAAAATTCCTTTTCAAAAGGTTTTGATAAATTTTCCAAAAGATAAAGTCTAAAACAATATCATTTCAGCTTTCTTGTTCTTTTAAAACACTTTTTCATAAGGAAAGAGATAAAAAATCTCAAACTATATATTAAGACTGTACTATGATCTTAAAAGTATCATTGTTGGTAAATTTTAGAATGAATTTTTGATAATTCACAATTATCCATAATATTTCTTTACAATGATAAGATAAATGAATTGATTGATTTTAATTCTGAAAAATTATGATGATATTCTTAGAGCTAAATTAAAGCAGTTAATTATTGATGAATCTCTTATATTTAACTGTTATTTTTTCAAAATTTCTTTTATTCAATTCCGTCAAAGGAGAAAATTCCTTTTATTTCAATATTTATGGTAATTTAATATAATTTTGAAGAAAGGGCTTGGAGAAAATTATTTATTACCAAAAAATACATTTAAAAATTTCAGAAGTCCTTCCACCTTTCCTTAAAAATATCTCATAATTATATTTCCTAATTATATACTTCAGTATAATATGTTTATGGTCCTATTTTGTGAAAGTTGATGTTTGGGTTGAATTTTATACCCATGGTAACAGCTTAATCATTAATAACCTTTTCTTAATAGATTTTTTCAATATAATAGCCTTTGACTCAAATACCATGAAGATTTATCCTTAGATATATTCCTATAGCTTTAAAATTACTTACAGCTACTATTATGAAAAAATCTTCTTAATAATTGACAAGAAATAACCCACAATAATTCTGAAATAATCTGGAGGTGGATTTTATATTCATGTGAATGATCAAAATACTTTTAAAAAGGATGTTTCTAATCACATTTATCCCTTTTGCTATCTTGACACCAATACCGGAATCAACATAGCAGTCCATCCGTCAATTTAGTAAAGTTTAGGGCTAAATTTACAAGGCCCCTCTCTAAACAGATTGTGGAATTGTCTTCCAGAGGGCTTTTTCTGGGTTACCAACTCAAAAAAAATTCAAAAAAGAAATATTTTATATCAAAAAAATCATATCCATACATTAAAAGAAACCATTTATGTTTTGTAAAAAAGAATCATACTTATCTATTTTTTGAATAAAAGCTAACTTCAAATTATTTATTCTTTTTGAAAAATATTCTTTTAAATATAAGAATTTAATCTTTTACTTAAGCTCGGCTTTCTTCCCACTTTTGTGCCCAATTTTTCCTATAAAAAGACCATTTATGGAGTCTCATAGAGACCACAAATGAAATTGTCTGAGGCTCTTAATCAAGTTTCCATATGAGAAAATTGATATAAAATAAAATACTTAATATTATTCCCTTAATTGCCTTTTAATGGACAAACATGGGCCTCAATGGGTCATAATGTCTCATTTTTGGCCATTTTGGCTCTTTTGGTTCCAATATAAAGACCCCAAAAATTGTTCGTTTTTAAGGCCCGAAATCTTATAGAAGTTCAACTGGATAACACTATTTCACATTTTAAAGGTTTTATGATGAGGCTATTTGGTCACTTCCTTAACAAAACGTTTCTTGAGGGCCATTTTTATTGGATAGGCCCATTTTTGCCTTTGTTGAGGCCACTATAAAATCCCCCTCAATAAAAAGATTTGGAGGCCCAAAGAATGGAGGATAACCAAATGGATGGCCCTCTTCCTGTTAGACTTTTCCTTTGAAGTTCTTATCTGGCAATTTTCATTTTGAAAATATATTTTAAGAGGCTATTTCATTTTAAAATGACCCCCTTTGGATATACTTTTAAAAAGAATTATGGTGGGCCTTAATGGGCCCACAAAGCCTAAAAACAAAAAATGGAAATGTTTTCCTTCAAAAAATTTTCAAAGCCAAAATTGCTAATTGGAATCAATTTAAAACATTTTTTTTCTTAATTGATTCTTTTTCTTTGCTAAATAAATCCTGGGAAGTTTTTCTTTATAAAATTCTGATAAAAAATTCCATAACATGGACAATTCTCAAAAGCTAAATATATGACTTAAAGAGAAAGATATTAAAGCTTTAATAAACTATATTTAATTAATTAATTCATATTCAAATATTTATTTTTTTACCTTTTTCCAAGCTATGATATATTAGACAATATAATTTTATTTTCAAGGACTATAATAAAGCTAAAACTAAATATTTGAATAGAAAAAGATGAATCAAAAGGATACATATTTGACTATAACCCCAACCTAAAGAAATAATTGTAATTCAGAATTATTTAATATTAGTTTTTTAATTATTGAAAAAATGATTCAAATTTCAAAAGAGAGTAAGAAAAGAGTTAGTAGAGGGATTTGAAGCTGAAGCAAACAATTCATACCTGATTAGAATACTAAATAGATATACTCTTTTGATACGAAAGCCATTTTAAAGACGATTATCATTTTATTATTCAGTTTTAATTTCATCATAAAGACCTATTTAGTATATCAAATTCCTTTCTGAATAATCAAAAGGATAATTTCTATTTTCGAAATAAATAATTATGTGATCTTATTTTATATTCATCAGATATCTGTATATAACTTAATATTCTACTTCTAAATAGCTCGATGGATTCTGGGAAGAAACTAAATAGACCCCATATTAGAAATAAAAATCAAGTTTTAATGAGGAGGATATCTGAAATACTGATATTCAAATCAATAATCAAATTCTATTTAATTTTTAATATATTTCTTCACAGTCTCCAATTATTATATAGAATTATGAATATAAAAAGCCTCATTTCTGATAATAAAATATTGGGTTTTGAAGAGCTCTCTAGAAACATCATATTCTGTTCAGTTGATGATATAGCATTTAAAAAATAGTATCAGAATAATATTTTGGTTATTGATTCAATTGGAAGCTATAAATTAAATAATTTAATAATCATAGGATCCACTGAATCATTTTGAGAAATTTTGTTGAAATCTCAATTCAAGCTCATATTAGATACCCTTAATTGGCAGTAAATTGTTTCAATAATACTTATCTTTATATTAAATTTACAGTCATATAAACAAATGATGCACTATTAATTAATTTTATTGTGGAATTCTCTGGCTCTGTTGAGAATATTAATGTATTAATATTCATTAATACACTCAAACAAGCTTCATTCAAATATTTATCCAAGATCATAACTAAGGCTTGGAATTTGAGATCACTATTTCAAATACTCCTTATTTATATATTAGGTTGATGAGTATATAAATCTATGGTGCAATATTCATAAAAGTATTGTTATAGTTTCTCACTTCAGTCTCCAATCTCTAATCTAGAATTGAATTGGTTCATCTATTTGATAAAAAATTCTGTTGTTATTTTAAATTATATTTTCCTTCAAAATTCTAAAAGTATTGGCCATACCATTATGTTTTAATAATTTGGTAGAAAGAATTTTCTATTGAAATCCTTTGATAGTTCAATTTATCTCAATTTATCTGATACTTTATCTATAATATTGCTGTCTTTGACTCACCTTTTAACTTTTCAATTGATAATGATAGAAACTCAATTTTATCTTTTGATATATGATTAAATATCCAAAAAAAGGTCACAAGGAAGCTTTAAAAGGTCATTTTAATAATAATAATTGGAATTATAATCTTAAGGTGAGTAAAAATGTCATAAAAAAGCAAAAATTCTTGATTATCTCAGAATCCAATTAATAGAAATGTGAAACAAATTGAAAAATTTGATATCCCATTAAAATTACATATATCACTCTCTTATTTAATTTCTGTAAACCCAATACTTACTAAAATAACCTGTATATATGCACTTTTATGATCAGTGCATATATTCATGTTTTTAGCTCATATCTTTTGAGTTACAAATGATAAAGAGTTGGTTCAAAAAGAAAGCTACTACAAAATAACTTCAATAAAAAAATGTATAACCTTTATTTTCATGTTATAAACAAGGTTAAAATCTATAAGAGGATATTGGGAAAATAGCAATAGCTATTGACCACGTGAAATTGAAATTGGTCCAAGCTCAAAAGAGATATATATTCAGATTCTACTGGATTATACATGAATAATTACATAATCTATATCATTATACTCAAGTTACAACCCCATGAAATCATGTTTTGAAGTCCAAAATAGCAAATCTTGACATAAAAGTGGAGTTGAAAGCAAAATAATCAAAAATAGAGTTTTGATGATGTCATGAAATTTTCTTGGAAGCTTAGTTGGGAAATTCTAAGCTATCAGAATTCACTCTCCAAATTTCTTGAGTATTAATAACTTTAAAATTATTAAGGATTAAAGTTGAGGCTTAAAAATAATCATTTCTAATCAATAACTTTAATCTTATTTTGAGTTTAACAGTTAAATAAGAGATATAACTGGTGGATATTAGTATTTTTTTACTAAAAATAATATAATCAACAAAAAGAAATTATTTTCCAAGCTTATGATCTCATCAAATTAGAGCTATAGTGATAACCCTAAGAAGTGACCTAATAATGAGGTAATCATCACTAAAACTTAAAATATTTATCAATGGCAGTTCATATCTTCAGTACACCTCTACTAGAAAGACAGATATTTACTTCAAAAGGACCTCTTATTTCTCTGTTTCCCCCTCAGATGCAACAAATACAATACAAACATCAAATAAAAGGTAAATTTCTTTATTCTTTGATAGAAGTCTATTATATTATTAAAGACTAAAGCTTCACCTTGTATTAATCAATTAGTATTACATGGTTACACAAAACTTTATTGTCTTTTATTTATTTCTCTTGAAAGTCTCTAAAATAACATAAAAATAATAAAATTTGTAATTCTCTCTATTTTTTACTGTAAATACAGCTTGAAAGAGTTGTATTCATATTCTTAGTAATAAATTTATTCAAAATTATTATATTAAGTTTTTAAAGTAAGTTTTTTTCTCTATTATTATTCTCTATAGTTCTATTCTTAATATGAATAATATTTATAATGATAAATAACTTAAATAATGGAAAAGACATTGTTATAATTTTTTTATCATTGAATAACAATTTTTTATGCATGTATTAATCATTTTTAACATTATTAAATTTTCATAAATATATTAATTTATTATATATTAATATATTTATTTTATCCTATTATTTCTATGATACAATTATATAGTCTTATTATTTTTTGATAATATAATCATTTTTACACCATAAGTATGATAATTCTTTATTATTAAAATTATTTTTGATCTTTTTTTTTAATAAAATTGGGACATTTAGAGTACAATATATAAGATATTAGTAATTTTAACTTATGTTTTTATAGTCAAACCTTACATTTGGGGGGCTGGCCATGATACTCACTTGGAAGACCTTATCAAAATATCTTTCTTGGGTTTATCCAATAATAAATTATATAATAATCTTATATCTATTGAATTCCAAAGCTATTGAGGCATTTGAAAAGTAACTTTACTGTCTTACACATGGTTTTTCACATACTTAGTCTTGAAAGAACTCTCTTTCAGTTACTCTAGTAATCAAATAGGATATTTGTGAATTAAAAATATAAATTTATATCATAATTCAATAAAAAGGAATCTTTCTTTTCATATTCATAAATAAATAAAGTAAAATAAAAATAAAAACAAAAACCATTTTTTCTTTTTCTACTTATTTCTCTTAGATAAAAGAATAAAAAACAATTTTCTAAATTGAAATTTCTATATCTTTCCAAAAACTAACACTTTTACAAAAAAATACTTATACTTACTTTTCTTTTTAGTTTTTGAAGATAACCCAACAGAGGTAAATCAAACCACTGTTGAAAGATTGGTGGAAGAAACTTGTGAAAATTATCCAAACCCAGTTTTTACTGAGAAGGAAAGCTAAGAAATTAGTTTTTCCAGTACCCACCATTCAGGACTCTGAAGGTGAGCACCTCTCTTAAATTTCCATAAAAGAATTTTTTTATTATTTTTATAATTTATTTTTATTTTCTGTTTATTTTTCAACATTACTACTAGAAGATGTTCCCAATACTCCATCCAATCAGATGGAAATTTACTTGCAAGTGAAAATGATCCCAAAAAAGGGAAAAGAAAGGAGAAAATACCCCATGGAACAGAATCTACACAAGAAAGTGACATATCCTAAAGGCAATTACCTGAAATGCAAATTATCTCTGAACCTAAATGAGAACTAATTATGAGTTGTTCAAACAGAGACAAATCACAATCAGAGGGCTCAGATAGACATATGCATTAGCCAGTACAAGCAGTATTACACAGTCTACAAAGACAAATACTGGGAAATTCTGCCACAAATCCACTAGGGAGTGATAAACTCCTGGGAAATCCTCCAAAGGTTCCTGAAGGAAGAGGAAATATTGAACTACGCCAATTGATGGAATCCACTATCATCAAAACCTCAAATAAAACAGATAAAGCAATTGCACAACAAAAGAAAGAGGAGAGAAAGGAAGAAGCTCCAGTAGCTTCTACTAGCAAGCCACAAGCCAACCACCCTCCCCAAGAAGGGAAGAAGAAAAATAAAAATAACTTTAAGAAACCATATTCCCCCAGTTACAAGATCTCAAGAGTCCAAAAAGATGCCATGGACAATTTCTTCAACATTGCCAGAACCTTGGTGGAATTCAAGGACAAAGAGGAGCAAATAATGATACAACCAACATTCCCAAAGAAATAAACTTGTTTCCTGATTTTTTAAATACCTCAATAGAAATCAACAGTAGTATCTTCTCTTTAAAAGACATTAAAGAATGTCTATTATCACTAAAAAAGATAAAAATTGGTATATTATCTTAACTCAAATTGCTGTACAAAATTAAAAAGAAATATAAAATATTAATTTTATTGTTGAAAATAATAAACCAAAGACTTTAATTAATAATACTAAAAAATTGATACCAGGATAACAATATTTGTATAAATACATAAAAGATATCAAAGAAAACACTTTGAAAATAAATTATGACCAAATTATTGGTAAAGTAACAGAAAAATTGAAGAAATTGTCCATTTCTGTTGAACGATTCAAATAAAAGACTTCATCACACCAAAAGCTACATCTGAACCATGTAGAAAAGCTTTATGAAGAAAGAATTAATATAAAAGATGAGATTCAATGTGAAATCAGACTCATTACTGAGAAAATGGATAAAATGAATGAGGCTAACTTAAATATGCCAAATTTATTAACTCCATTTTCCCACATGAGAAGTCCTGCTATACCAAAGGAGGAAATAACAAATCCCTCCATAACAGACTTAATTAATCAAGAAAACAATCAAGTCTTAATCAAAAAAGTTCCTAAACTTAAATAATGGCCAATATTCACAGTTGAAGGTGAATATGACCACATGTCATTCATTAAAAGAATTGACATTTTTCAAGAAGATCATGCCATACCAGCTGAATCAATAACTGCAATATTACATCCTTTATTTGAGAAATATTCAAAAATATTTTATTATGGAATAAGACAAACTAATGGGAAAAATACCTGGTCTTGGTGGAAAAATGAAATAATCACTGAGTGGTCAAATGATTCCTGGAGGTAAAAAATAGAAAGTGCATTTAAAAACTCATTCTTTGACCCAGACAAAAATACACCTTAAACTTGGTTCTTAGAACAAGTTTAAATATGAAATTTATTATATTCAGAGATTTCACAGAAAATGGTTCATATAATAATACTTAAAAAGTGTGAAGGAGAACTAGAGCATTCCCTGAGAAGAAGATTCATAAAGCTATGCTCCACAGAAGGGTAAACTAATTCACTGGAAGACATAATGAGACAGACCAAACTTGGAAGAATATGGAAAAATCTTGACATAGAAAGCCCAAACAAACAGTTTATTAAGAAATAAAAACTTAAAGAACATTTCAAATCCAATAACACAAATTGGAAAAGGAAGCTCCATAAATTTGGTGGTATCAGACACTTAGCCAATAATTGTCTCAAGAAGGTAAAAATCAATGCAATTTTGGAAACAGAAGACCACAATTATAAATAAGAAGAATATTATTCTGGAAGATATATGGAAGACTCAGACACCTCTTAACATGGTTAAATCAACATAATCAATTCACAAATTAATCATATTGATTTAATATATGAAGTAATAGATGTAAATTCAAATTTTCCACAAGCTGGAGCATCTGATACATTCCTCACATATACACAAGATGACATATTTCATAGAGCCACACCTGAAAAAGGAATATGATATAAAGCTGAAAGATCAAGTATAATTATTGTTATTTTGAAAAATGAAGATGAAAAGATAAATCTGGACCAAGGAGCATACTGCACCTGTGTTTGAAAAAACATTTGCAAACACTTATACAATATTGGGAAGACAAAAATGTACAAATTTAAGGTTTTAAATTTGGAAGTGCAAGTGAAAGCATGAAGCCCCCTGAAATAATCTATTTAACATCAATTTTCCCACATCAATCTCAATTTAGAAGAGTTAAGATGGAGTTTTGATTAATGGATAACTGTACCAGAAACCATTTAATGCTTGGAAATTATTACTCATCCTTTTATGGAATAAATATATATTTCACTATATGAGAGAATAAAAGAAAAATATTTGGCTTCTTAATTAATAATAAGAAAATTAAAGCTTTAAATAATGAAGAGAAAATCACATAAAACACTTATTCATAAGTAAAAAAACTAAAAGAGGAAGAATGCAATCAAGAATTAACAGGAAAAATTAAATAAAAATTGATTCATCTCTTATATATGTATAAAAGTGCCTTTAAAGCTGACAAAGAACCACTAGGTGCTATTATTGGAAATGAGGTATAAACTATTCTAAATTTAGAAACACCTTATCCACCCCTATTAAGAAAACCAGCTTATCTGGCCATCCCAAGAGCCAGAGAAGCCTTATAGATACACATGAAAAAATTAATGTACCTAGGGATTTCAAGGAAAGTAGGACATGATGAAAAGGTAAAAGTTACTACACCTGCTATTATAGCTTTTTACAATGGTATATAAAGGATGGTAAGGGAATTTAGAGCTTCAAGTAACTATACCAGCCCTGACAGATATCTAATACCTATAATCCATGAGACATTAACATAATTGTCACCGGCTAAGCTCATTACAGTCATGGATTCTCCAAAATGTTTCACCAAAATGTCTTAACAGACAATCACATAAAACTACCAAAGATAATAGTCCACTGTGGCATATATGAGTTCCCAAGAATGCCTTTTGGTATAAAAAATGCCCCTTTCCATTATCAAAGAATGATAAATACCATATTCCCTCAGGAACTATCACAGGGATGGCTAATAATCTATAATTATGATATCATAGTTTACTCAGAAACTTGGTAAAATCACCTGATAAGAATTGAAAGAGACTTAAAAAAATATTCAAATTGAATATGAAATTTCCCTTGAAAAAGTGTCATTTTGCATATCAAAGCACTGGGACATGTTTTATCTGGACTGAGTTTTGGCATAGATAAACATAAAGTAGCAGCAGTACTACCAAAACCAATTCCCCAGACTAAAAAAGTAAATGCAATCATTCTCAGGATTTTCTGGATATTATAGGAGACATATAAAAGACTTTGCAAGAATTTGAATATCTATGTATAAACTATGTGATCAACAAACAGTCAATGAAATGACTGAAAAAAGAGTTGAATAATATGAGGAACTGAAAGATCCCTCAAAAATGCCCCTTTCCTGTTAATTCCATATTGAAAATTACCTTTCAAGCTGTACATTCATTCTTGTGGAGAAGGATAAGGTTCTTCACTACAAAAACACAAATTATCAATGAAAGACCTGTTGAAGGACCAATTTTCCCAATTTCAAGACAAATTAAGACAACAGAAGCAAGTTATGAAGAAATAAAAATGGAATTCCTTTTCTTAGTATGGGATTTGGAAAAGCTACACTATTACCTATATAGAACAGCCTTCAATTTCATTATATATTGTAATTGTAAAAAATCATTATTAAACATGAATACACCAAATAGAAATATGCTTAGGTGGAATATTTTTATCCAAAAATATGGAGTAAATATGACCATAGCCCATAGATCTGGAAATATTCACAAAACTCCAGATGGTCTTAGCAGATGGTCTTTAGCAAATACACCTGAAAACCCAGCATGGGTACCACAGGAAGAAAATCATATAGAAGGAATATGTGTCATGGATATTTTCAAAAAATTCTTTAACCAAATTATTTGGGGTAAAGCTCTCAATTTAAACATTTTAATCCCCCAAACTCCAAGAAATTCATTAAAATTACTGTAAAAGGCCTCCCTAGTTCTTTTGCAAGAGGTTTTGAGAGCATTATGAAACCTTTATAGATTTATTTCTTACAGTTAAAATTCATTTAAAATGAATTGTTTACTAAAAAGATCCTTCCATATTGTAAACTGATATGATTTAGATTCCAATGAGATGAAATCTTATGTTCTTAATGCTTTTCTTGAAATAATCAAAAATGAAGTATTGAATCTGGTAGAAATATGATGCATTGCAAAAGAGTGGGCCTTGATAGATATTATTATAGTAATAATTATCAAATAAATAACCAACTTATACTATAGAAACCTATAATTCTCTATTAGCACAGATAGATTCTCAGAGCTACTAGGTTTTATATATTATTTTATTCACATATGGAAAAATAGATAATTTAAGCTTACATAAATTTTATACTGTGATTCAAATTAATGATAGATGAGATTAAATATACACAATAGTAAATTAGTATTGGATATAATGAATAAGTATTACAAAAAAGGCCTCTTTGAGAGTGCAAGAAGTAAATATAAAATCTTGAGATTTTATCAATAATCCTTCAAAAAGTTCCTTGATCTTTTGAATAAAATAGAAGGATTTCTTCTATATTAGATAGAATAATTTCATCATACAAGAAGGTAAAAAATATCATTGTTTCATTTTAAAGGATATTATTTAAGAATTATCAAGTAAATTTTGGAATGGATTTAAAATGAGATTAATTCATAGATTATAATTGGTAGATCAAGAAATCTATATATTATTTTGAATAATAAAGATATCATGAGGATTCAATAGTCAAAAATTCAATACTCATCATTTTTAGAGCATATAATTGAATGTAGAAAGAACAATATGATTTTTTGATTTTTTGGAATAATGTAACAAGTTAAAGTATTGGAAACACAAAAAAGCCTTTTATTAGAGTTTTTTCATAAGCTGAGAGTTTCAATCAGCCTGAACCTAAATGGAAAGTTAAGAAGGTGATTTTCTCTTGATTTTCACAATATCATAAGAAAAGAAGTAAAGGCCAAAACAAATGCATGGGAAAATATAAAGGATTACTGGCAATTAGCTTTAATGAGATAACTCAAGCTGAATCATCCCCACTCTCATAGTAATAATTTATTTTATCAAAATACTAATCAACAAGAAATTGAATCCTCTAAAGAAATAACAAGATTCAGGCTCCTACATATTTTAATGTTTTTGCACCACCTGTTAATTTTAACTTGTCAAATTTTCAAAGGATTGATTATTTAGCTTTCTGTGTGTCTTCATTCTTAAAGGTCAGTATACCAGCTTGTCACACAGGTGACCCAAGTTCAATTCCAAGACAAAGAGTTCACCCCCTTCTGGCCCTAATGCTTTCCACTGAGTTGAATTTCCTTCATGCCAGGCAGTCCCTCACCTAGGGTGAACAGAAAAATATTTTCTCAAAGTGCATGTATGATACATGCACTTTGGAGATGTTTGAGCATGCACATGAATGAATTTCCTTTTGAAAAATACTTGTAATTGAAGCATTGAAAATGTATCTTTTTGAAATAAAGAAATTATGATACAATTTGAATGGCTGTTATTTCTTCATAGAAGCACTTGAATTTTCCAATAATCATTGTCAACCTCAACCAGAGGGCCTTCCTCAGTATAATCACTGTTTGTTTGATCCAGAAAATCAAAGTCAAATAGTAAGTCCATAAAGGCATTGCAACCACTGATTTGCACCTCATTACTAACTTCACAAAAAATTCCAGCTTCAAGCTCTTAAAACTCATCAGGTGACACAAAAGAATAATAGGAGTTTATGAAGTCATACTCCCTCAAAGTTGGGACCTTCCATTGTTTTCATTGTGTCTTTAAGGAAGGTATTGATTCATTGTTTGAGCTTTGAATCAGATTTAGCTTTACCTGGTTCACCATGTGCAAAGTATTTGGCCTCATACGTGTGAGCCTCTTAGATATGTATGACATACCCATAGACTTATTAATTGAATTTAAAATAAAAGATAACAAAAAATCTATAAATTCATTTTGGATAAACAAAGATATAATTATTATTCCATTTTTGGATTCTCCACCAAAAATAACATAGGGTAGACCCATAGGGTTTGATGCCCAAAAATGGTTTTCTCTTATGTTGTCAGCCTGTGACTCAAAACCAGAGCACAAGCATGACAGCCAAATACCATAAACCAATGGTATAGCCAAGATACCACCAAATCATGGAGCTGAGCCAAATTAACTCAAAAGGTATCAAAATAAAGAGGAAACTCACCTCTTTCCAAATATACAAGTCCCATCACCATAGGACAACAAATAACAAAGTTATTCCTGCTCAAAGTTGTTGCTGAGCATAAACCTTAATTTTCACCTCTCATATGAAATACAAAGTAAGATGCTTAACCCCATCAAATGGGTATTCAAAGTTAATTTCTAAGTCAGGCCTATCCAATGTTACCAGCCAAACTGAGCTAGCACCAGTATTAAAGAAGGTATGGCCAAATTCGAACCAAATAAGAGTGAATAAAATAGTCACCTCTTATCTAATTTCTACAGTTTTAGTGTGATATACCTAAAGTGGGTTCTTTTTGGAAAGCGCACAATCAGTGCTATCTGATGGTGCTATTCATTTTCCCATATCTCAACTAGAACAAAAGCTATAAGGCAAACAAGCCCAATACAGCTTTTTGCCTAAAACAGGCATATGTACAAACCTCTTGTACATGGCATACCTTTGCCATATCAAATGATGTACCATTGTGTAGAAAACATACAGGGCTACACACGGAACCAATTTTGAGGTTGATATCTCAAAAACTGACAAAGTCATGGCTGTTTTAAGGTCAAAATCCCACAGTTTGGCTAATACAGCCTTACCATGGGATAATATCCCATAACCATGATTATGAGGTGTCAAACAAATAAAGAAGCTTGTTTTTACTTCAATACCTCATACTTCATTCAATACTGGGGTCCCATACAGGTTCTGTACAGCATTCTACACATCATACACGTCAAAATCAGGCTGTGTGGTCCCCAGATGAAAATTTTCATCCTTTATTGGTAAAAACTTCCCAGATGTGGTTTCAAAACCACATCTGAGCCCAATACAGGCTATACAGGCCTTTTGCAAGCCACAAGCCTGTCCTTGATAGTGAAAAATCTTCACTTCCTCTACATGAAAAGGTCTAGCAGCCTTTTCACCCATTTCAGGATAAAAGGAGGGCTTTTCATGTAAGGTGTGGATATGAAACTTTGATTGAAAATCAAGTACTTTTCCTGTCCTCAAAATTTGTATAAGGTAAAAATCAATTAAAAATAGTATGAAATATTATTTTTAAGAGAAAACACACCAATTTTATTGTTTATAACTTTATTAGTATAAAACAATAATATTATAAAAATTTATAGTTTTACCAACAATAAAAATTTATCCAAAAAATACTCTACAAGAGATATTTTAAGGCTACAAAAGAAATTTCTTCAAGAGCAATTCCAATTGGAATTAATTGAGCAAAGAACTGCAAGCAATTAATTAAAGAACAAAGTCTTTAAAAAGAATATTAAAGAGAAAACACGCCCAAAAGTGACCAGAGTGAATTTGGAAACAAAGTGACAAAGTTAACAGTGATGAAAGATGCTTTAATTCACTTTTGGGGTGGTTCAGGGGTAAAAATGATTATAAGAGTTACAAACAATGATTATAATGGTTTCTTCACGTGGTTAAAAGGATTAAAATGATTTGATAAAGGTGGTTGGAATCTTTTATTGATTGGTTTAACAACGTTTAAACTAATTATAAAAGGAAAAGATTCTAACATGAAGAGAAAAGTGGGGCAAAGAAGACATTCTTTTATAGCCATCAATTCTCTTACTCCAAAAGTAAAATTTACTCTTGTCAGTCGTGAAAAACAGTCTGACAACAGAAAAGCCAATTATGGCATCATTGAACCCTGGTTTAGACCAAAAAGGGCTGGTTTAAGCCATTTTTAGCCATTTTAGACCCTTAAATCAGCCATTACTATAGCAATACCAGGCCTAGAGCCTTCAAAACACGTCAGAATGTGTGTCAGAGGCGTAGAAACCAGTTAAAGCTGTTTTTACTATGATTGTTTTATCTTAAGGGTAGTTTTACCCTCTTGGCAACAGCTAAAACTAGCCCAGTTGGTATCAAAACCTCATCATCAATTGAGTCCACAGACCCTGTAACTCAATTCCAGGCCAAAAGTGATGAGCGTTTGCGTGAATTTTGACATCCCACGCCTGTCAGCAAGGATTTTGGGGGTCTAGCTGCCCCTTAGAGCTGAAGTTCCTTTTCCCCCCCAAATTTAATCTTTCCAATTTATTTTTCCTTTAATTCCTCATCATGTATTATACTTATAATTTACATATGTAATTCAATTGAATTGTACAGTACAATACAGTAGTAATTGACACCTAATATGTAAATCAAAGTTCACTTATGTAATACACGCGCACATTTTGACATTTCAATTGAATTCAATTGAAAATACTTCAATTCCTCATAACTTCTAAACTAAACACAACACCTCAATTTTAACACAAAAATTGATGGTTAACACCACATGTGGTGTGAATTAAATTAAAGTTTTGAGGATTTTCAACTTTTGTATTGAAAATACTAAAAACTTAATTTAAGCTTATTTAGAGTTGAGTTACAAGAATTTCACTCAGAGGTGACCCCACCTTATTTTTTATGAGGAATCCAATGGTGAAATAATTCTTATATGTTTATTTATTGGATAAAAAAGTTATAATAATTTTTATTTAACTTTTTTCCAAATTTATTTATTTTTTCACAATTTTGTTAAAATTTCATTTTTACTTAATTTTTTCAAGTATAAATGTAATTTTATACTTACAAAATTTAATGTATTTTTTATTTTTAAATTGTAATTAATTTTTCATTTTTAATATAATTTTATATTTATATTTTTATTTTCATTTTAATAATATAAATAAATTTATTTTATTTATATTAATATGTTATTTTTGTATTTGTGGTCTTTTGGGTATATGAAATTACCTCTAAGGCTCACATTTCACTTCTAGAAAAGGAATCCCCATCCTGCTCTTGAATTCCTACATAGTACAACTGTCAAAAATAGTTATACTCCTGGAAAATAATCAGGTTGTACTATAAACTTTAGTATTGTAGACTTTATTATTTTAACCCAACAGGTGAAGCTGCACCCAGGGCTTTCAACAGCACTCACCACCACTAATAATCATTAGTAAAGCCGTTTAATTCTACAAAAAACCCATCTTTAACATTATTATCTGTGTCACAGTCATAGTTGAGGTTGTAAATACTCTCTATTATCACCTCTTCATAGACTCAGCCTGACATTTTGGGGGCCTGGCCGTGTTTTTTTAACTTTTTTGGACCTTACAAGTAAGTTTTTTCTCTTATTTTCTCTATTCTGACAAATTTGTTTTATCTTTTTAGGTGTGATTCTTTTTTATAAAGCTATAAAACACATATTTCTTTCTATATTCAAGTAGTATATGTTATATATCACTAATTTTTATCTTTTTTAAATCATATTGTTGTGTGATTGATTTAAATTTAATCATCACAAGACCTTTATTTTTGGTGTGTTTTGCATGCAAAAAGACTTTAAGCCATTAATACAGTCCTTTTTTGAATTAAATAAGGACACCTCTTACTGTAAAACCAACAGTTGAGGCGTGGTTGGGTGTATTTTTAATTCAATTACCCTCTTACATACCACTATTTATCAGATTATACTTGCTAATTACAAGTTAATCTGTGAGATACTGGCATACAAACAGTGTACCAGATATCTTTAAGCTGTATTTCTGACGTGAAATTGTTAATTCAATTACCCTTTTATTATACAAGAGCATATTGTAGTAACATACAAGCCCAGAGGACATTCTTAGACATTCAAACAGCATTTCAAGAAGTCTTAACTAAAATTAAGCCCTCTTTTCCTGTTTTATTTTAGTGGAAGAAAACTAAATCCCACTAGAAACCCAGTAACACCCTCAGAACCATAGGGCAGCAAGGGCAAAGGAAAGAGGCATAGTGAAGGCCTCATTATAGCAAAGAAGTAGACACCCATTTCCACTCAGAGGAATGAAAAACCATGAAGCTCTGCTTCTATACAAGTTAAACCAACCTTAACCACTTGTACAGGGAATATTACCATAATTAACCCCGTTGTAAACTCTAAAGGTAAATTGTCAAAATCAGAAGACAATAAATTTGTACAAGGCACAGTCAAAGGTAAATACCCTAAGAAAATAAAGTTTTTGACTTCTTCCAAACACTGATATGTCACCTGTACACCTTAGAAGCCTTGGCTTCTAAAGGAGCCAACCAGAAGATAGAGAAGACTTTTCCAGAACCAGAAGACCTGGAAGAGGACACATTGGACACAGTGGTGGATGGCAAGACACTGAGGGAAATCATACCCACTCTTCCATTCACTTTCCAATTCAACAGGAACCTCAAACCAGAGGACTGGAAAGATATGGATCAAGTTATTCAGCTCCACCAACTCCTCAAAGATTTATTTCAATGGAGCATGGACAACAAGAGGTTCAACCTGGCATCCCACTGGGCAGAACTTGGACCAAGTTACCAGAAGATTTGTCTCAAAGAGATAGACTTCAGAGACCTTATGGTAATCACCAAAGGTTGTAATCCCACCAGGAAGTTCAGACTCCTGGAGGTGAGGGAAAACAGGATAAGGGAGAATCAAGCCACTATCCAATCTATAGAAGAACAGCTGACCCATACAGGGCATACTCAGATTCCTTCAGGCTTACAAGGAGTAGGCCAAATCAGCTCTCCAGTGGCTTCACACCTTCAGAAACCATCAGATCAGTTGCCAAGAGTCACCATTCTTCACAATCCCAGGAAGTTTCCAGGAGAAGACAAGGATACAAGGGCAAAACCAAGACCACCTTCAGCCAGAGGAAGAGAGAGTCAGACCCAATGACCCAGAAGCTGTTTTATTTGGTGAATGAAGTGCACAAGAACCAGAATTAGCTGTAAATAGCTCTAGAATCAGTAGCC
Source organism: Austropuccinia psidii (assembly GCA_023105745.1). NCBI lineage: Eukaryota > Fungi > Basidiomycota > Pucciniomycetes > Pucciniales > Sphaerophragmiaceae > Austropuccinia > Austropuccinia psidii. Next base: position 65,803,240 of record JALGQZ010000005.1, read on the forward strand.
CTATCAATAGAAATATTACCCCCACTCATATTGAACATAATGTTGTCACACCTGAGAGTAACCTAAACAGTGATGCACTGTGGTTACAAATGTCCCAATTTGCTGAGAGAACTCAAAAGCAGTTTTCAGAACTCCAAGAAAGCCATGAGAGGATGAAAACATTAACAGCCTCCATAGACAAAACTGTCAAACCTTTTCAAGAGGGATATGCTCGGTTGAGCAAAGCCTCTGAAGAGACCAACAAAAGACTGAATCTAGTCTTTGAAGAACAACACCACACAAAAAGGGACAGGGATTGTCTGTATCAAGACATAAAAAAACTGTTTAATGTCTACCATAACATGAAGTCCCAACCACAAGGCCATGTTATGGATAATCCATATCTTAAAGATGACATCAAACCAGATGCCATGTTGAGGAATAAGGCAAGATCTCCATCACAATACCAGGATTGAGATAATATGTCTTATCCAGAGAAGGAAGCCCTGAAACATCTTCCTGTGGCCTCAAGCTGGCCCAAGTTCTCTGGAACTGGAGAATATGATCATATGGAACTCATAGATTATATTTATGGAATCTTCATTGACTTACCAAGCATTCCAGACTACTGGATTAATGCTAGAGAACACTGCTCCATAGTAGCCAGAAATTATCTGGACAACCACTTCCCAAACTGGGAAACACAGCTCTTGCCCACCAAGGCAAAGAACTTCAAGAGTGCATCATGGAAGATGACTTCCATTGGGACAATTATCAAAGAGATAATTATACCCCATAGGAAAGGTAAAATCAGACTTAACCCAGAGTTTTTTGTGCTTGATGATTCCCACATCCAAGGTTTCTTACTGGGAACAGTTTACCAGAAGATGTATGGCATAGATATTTACAATAGTAAAAACAGGCACATTACCATTGGTACCAAAAAGTAAAAGTAATTTTCACTTGATATATACCAAATATCTGCCCAAGACCCTCTTGAAGAATTACTGAATGAATTCAGAGAGGGACAGTTTAGCACTACCCTCACCAGTAAACAGAAACTAAGCGTACTGAAGATTCTGAGAAAGAATAGACCAGCATTTTCCATTGTTGAAGAACCATTAGGCAAGATTAGAGGACATTATATAGAACTATATCTGGATGTGGAAAGACCTTATCCAGCCATTCTCAGGAGACCTCCTTACCCAGCAAGTCTGGAAACCAGGAAGGAAATTGAAAAACATATCAATGAACTCCTGGACATTGATGTCATCAGAAATATTGGACATGATGAAATAGTGGAAATTACCACTCCTGTCCTTATCACCTGGCATTATGGCAAGTCTAGGCTGTGTGGAGATTTCAGAGCTCTGAATAACTACACCAAAGCTGATAGGTACCCTATACGCAGGATACCTCATGCCTTAGACAAACTGGCAAAAGCCATATACATAACCAAAATGTATTGTATGAAAGGCTTCCACCAGAATGGAGTTAAGCCAAACTCCATTGAATTACTCAGAATCATATGTCATGTGGGCATATATGAGTCCACCAGGATGCCATTTGGCAACAAGAATGCACCAGCCCACTTCCAAAGGATGATGGATACCATATTTCAAGAAGAAATATTGGAAGGCTGGATGGTAGTATATATTAATTACATCATTATATACTCAGAGGCATGGGAAGACCATGTGCAATACATAGACAGAGTGTTAAGTAAATGCACTCCCATAAATCCGAAAATCTCACTTAAAAAGTGTAATTTTGGCCAACAAGAGCTCCTAGCTCTAGGAAATAAAGTCTTAGGTCTTAGTCTGGCAATTGACCAGAACAAAGTAGCAGAAGTACTTCAAAAGCCGGTACCAAGAAACATCTAATAGATGCAATCTTTCCTTGGGCTTGCTAGCTACTATAGAAACCACATAACTAGTAGTTTATACAAGTTATGTTCAAAAGATGTAGTTTTGGAAATTACCAAGGAAAGAAGGGATGCATATGAGAGGATCAAATATGAACTCCCAAATGTACCTGTGCTCATCTTGCCTGACTTTGAACTACCATTCAAGCTATACATAAATGCAGAATGTAGCCAAGGCTTAGGAGAAACCCTTCACCAAAGACAAATTGTGGATAGTGAACAAAGAGAGGGAGTAATATGTTACATCTCTAGGCAGGTGAAAGATTCAGAAGCCAGGTATGGGGCCACCCAGACTGAATGTCTATGCTTAGTCTGGGCTCTAGAGAAACTCAATTATTATTTGGAGGGTGCAGTCTTTGCAGTCTACATAGACTGCACAGCCTTGAAGTCTTTACTAAACATAAAGACTACCAATAGACACATTCTGAGGTGGCAAATAGCCATCCAGGAGTATAGAGGAAATATGACCATCATATACAAAGAGGGTAAAAGTCATACCAATGCAAATGGCCACTGGATAATGTAAAAAGAACCCCAGATTATGACCCTGAAGTAGCAGCTAAAATTCCTATCCATTTAATGGAAATAGACAGGAAGAAAAACTTTAGATTTTCTGAGTGGGCACCAGAAAGTGGTACCCCAGACAGTGCAAACACTAACTCAGAAAGAACAGAAACTCCCATACTGGGAATAAGCTCCTCAGAACTGCACACTGAATTCTTCAATGCAGTAATGAAGACATATGCCAAACCCAAACAGTGTGGCATATTGTTACAACTCCTTCAACAAAAATACAGGAGCCCAGAACTGGAATACCAGTTGGAGGAACCCTGGTTGAGGGACTATAAGGACAATAAATCTTCCCTTATGGATGGCCTGCTCTACCATAGAGAGAAGCACACTAGTGCACTCACAATAATAGACAGAGACCATATATCTTTTATCCTACAGGAATGCCATGATTGCCCCTATATGGGACACATGAGCAAAGACAGGACCAAAGAAAGGGTAGCAAGAACTGATTGGTGGCCCAGATGGGAACAAGAGTTGAGTTAATACATCAAAACTTGTGAAAGATGCCAAAAGGCAAATAGAAAACATGGGAGGAAGTATGGGTTACTTCAACACATATAAGAAGACAAACACCCATGGGAAACCATCAACATGGACTGGGTCACAGGACTTATCCCAGGAGGCAAGGAAAGCTTTAATTCCTGCTTAATAATAGTTGATAGGTTCAGCAAGAGTATGAGGTGCCTACCATGTCACAAGGAGGACACAGCCATGGATACTGCTCTGCTATTCTGGAACAACATCATATCTACCTGTGGAGTCCCTAAGATCATCATCAGTGATAAGGACCCAAAGTTCACATCTGAATTTTGGACCAACCTCTATGACATGCTGGGTACTAAACTTGCTTTTTCTACAGCTTACCATCCACAAAATGATGGATTGGCTGAAAGGATGATCCAGAGAATGGAGGACATCCTTAGAAGATTCTGTGCCTATGGCATGGAATATAAGGACCATGAAGGCTACACCCATGACCGGGTTACCCTTCTACCAACAGTCCAACTGGCTTATAACACAAGTCAGCACTCTACTGCAGGAAAAACACCTTCACTGGTAGAAAAAGGGTGGAATCTCCTATTGCCTGTGGATCACTTGAATAAAAACCTTCTGACCATCCACCTCACAGCCAAAGATTTCCATGAAATGTGGAAGAGAGCTTGTGACAAAGCTGCCAAATGCATAGCTGAGGCAAAAGAATATAACAAGCAGAGGTGGGACAAATCACACATGGAACCTGACTTTAAAGAAGGGGACCAAGTGTTAGTGTCTACACTTAACTTTAATAATCTCAAAGGACCCAAGAAAATGAGAGACTCATTTGTAGGGCCCTTCACTATCTTTAAATTGATAGGGGAAAATGCTGTGGAAGTCAAACTCACAGAGGATTTTTCCAGGAAACACTCAGTCTTTCCAGTGAGTTTAGTCAAGCCATACTTCCAGACAAAGGAGGATAAATTCCCCTCCAGGAAGAAGAACCCCACACCACCAGAAATAGTGGAAGTGAAATACTCCCCTGGACCTGTGAGGAAAATTATCAAGGCCAGGAAGATCAGACTTAATGGTAAGAATAAGAGACAATACTTAGTCAGATTCAAGAACCAAACAGCTGATAAAGACAAATGGTTGGCAGAAGATGCCATACCAGATGGGAACCTTCATTTGAAGAGTTTAAGAGCCTCTAGGAGGACTGAACAGTCTCATCAATGATTAGCCTTTTTTAGATGGAGGGTATGTCAGCCTGTGACTCAAAACTAGAGCACAATCATGACAGCCAAATACCATAAACCAATGGTATAGCCAAGATACCACCAAAACATGGAGCTGAGCCAAATTAACTCAAAAGGTATCAAAAGAAAGAGGAAACTCACCTCATTCCAAATATACAAGTCCCATCACCATAGGACAAAGATTAACAAAGTTACTCCTGCTCAAAGCTGTTGCTGACCATAAAACTTAATTTTCACCTCTCATCTGAAATACAGAGTAAGAGGCTTAACCCCATCAAATGGGTATTCAAAATGGAGCTCTAAGTCAGGGCTATCCAATGGTACCAGAAAAACTGAGCTAGCACCAGTATTACAGAAGTTATGGCCAAATAAGTGAATAAAATAGTGACCTCTCATCTAATTTCTACAGTTTTGGTGTGAGATACCTAAAGTGGGGTCTTTTTGGAAAGTGCACAATCAGGGCTATCTGATGGTTCTATCCATTTCCCCATATCTCATCTAGAACAAGATCTATAAGGCAAACAAGCCCAATACAGCTTTTTGCCTAAAAGATGCATATGTACAAAAAGCTTGTACATGGCATACCTTTGCCATATTGAATTATAGCCATATCAAATGAGGTACCATTGTGTATAAAAAATACAGGGCTACACACAGAACCAATTTTGAGGTTGATATCTCAAAAACTGACAAAGCTATGGCTGTTATAAGGTCAAAATCCCACAGTTTGGCCAATACAGCCTTACCATGGGATAATATCCCATAACCATGATTATGAGGTGTCAAACAGACAAAGAGTCTACTTTTAGCTTTGATACCTCATAGTTAATTCAATACTGGGGTCACACACATGTTCTGTACAGCATTCTACGTGTCATACACGTCAGAATCAAGCTGTGTGGTCCTCAGATGAAAATTTTCATCCTATATTGGTAAAAGCTTCCCAGATGTGGTTTCAAAGCCACATCTGAGCCCAATAAAGGCTATACAGGCCTTTTGCAAACCACAAGCCTGTCCTTTAGAGTGAAAAATCTTTACTTCCTCTATGTGAAAAGGTCTAGCAGCCTTTTAACCCCATTTCAGGATAAAAGGAGGCCTTTTCACTGCCAAAAAAGGAATTCCTATGTATTACAACTGTCAAAAACAGTTATACTCTTGGAAAATAGTCAGGTTATACTATAAACTTTATTATTGTAACCCAACAGGTAAAGCTGCACCCAGGGCTTTCAACAGCACTCACCACCACTAATAATCATTAGTAAAGCCATTTAATTCTATTAAAAACCCATCTTTAACATTATTATCCATGTCACAGTCATAGTTTAGGTTGTAAATACTCTCTATTATCACCTCTTCATAGAGTTGGCCTGACATATGTTATCAGAAGATTTAATAATTTCACAGTAAATTTCAACTTTTTGAACATTTTTTTGAAAAGTGTTAATAAGCTTAAACTCAAAGCTGCATAGGTTTTATGCAAACTTACCAAGAATTTAGTTAAATTTAAGGTGTTCTGTAGATTTACTGAATTTGCTAAGGATTTTCCATACAGAATGTAAATCCTGTGTGAGCTCAATTTGAAAGGGTTTAAGGCCATATTATGGCTTTAAATAAATAAAAGGGCAAAATCCATGCAGAAAGGTGGGACAAAGGAAAAAGACCAAAAAGAGCTACAGTACCCAAATTTTCAGATATGCAAGGATTCAATTAAGGTTTTCCACCCTTATTGTGGTATTTTTAACCTTATTTAAGCTTTAAGATCAGACTTTGATCCAATCTTAAAGCTTAAACTGGTTTTATTCCAATTTGGTCAGGAATTTCAAGCTGCCAAAGGGTAAATTCCAATATGCAAGCTTGTAATCAAGGCTTTAAGACCTTTCAAAGCTTAAGTAAGCTTAAATATTTAAGGTTACAAGTATCAAAACCTTATTAAAAGTTAAGGTTTGGTGTGCATTTCTATTTTGTGCATAAAAACAGCAATAACTTCAAAAATTCATCAGAAATCCAATTCTCAATGGATTTTCTTGAAAATTTTACACAGCTTACAAATTCATGTCATCTGTGTATAGATCAAGTTCTAAGTATCTTTCTTAAACAGGTGAAATTTTTAATTAGCTTTGAAATTAACCATTTCAATTATCCTTAAAGAAAATTAAGATTTATTTCAAAATTTATTAAAAATTCAGTTTAAAATATGTTTTCTTGAAACTTTATCTTTAAGTTTTTGATGTGATAAAATTTGATATAAACAAACTCCTTTTATATTAAACCTTAAAATAATTAATATCAAAGAGTATTAAAGTTACTTTGAGTTAAAAAAACACTGATAATTTCAAATTGGAATTAAAATAAATTACCTTAAGCTAAGGACCTTAATATTAACCATGGTTTTGCAGTTTTGACCTTAAAATTCCCTCAATATACATTCTTAATCATTCAAGCTGAACTGCAGACATAAAAAGAGCCTACACATCACTTTTTTGTCAATCACAACTATCATTCCAATCAATTAGAAATTGTAAACAAGTAATATTTTATTAACTATAAAATCTTATTATTAAAGTAATTTCTTAAGTATTTTATTCTTCATTAAATCTTAATTTGAAGAATTGAAATAATATAACTCATATTATTGTTGTAATCAACAATAATATATTTTATTATATAAAAATATCTTTTTTTTTAAATCCACAAATTCCTCTTATTTTATCACAAGAAATTTGTTTTTACCTTTCAAATATTGTTTTTTTCTGTTGCTTTAGCTTATAAACATTAATTAATATGATGACTGTTGCTCTTTGAATTGTTTTATTGAATAAATATTATAAGTAATTTTTCTCTCAAGCTCTATATTTTTTTATCTATTATTAGTTTTTTTATATAGAATTTTTCTATAAGAATTATCTCTTCAAAGTGTGTGTCATTATTTCTTTCATGAATAATATTTATATAATTCATATATGGCTAAATATTATTATTTTCCATGTGTAATTGTCTCATTAAGAGCTTTACATTCCTTATTGTTATAATTTTCAGTGACTATAACAATAATAGCATAATTATATTTTATTACAATTATTAAGATTTTCAATTATTATTAAATTATTTGATAGTTATTAAAGTTCCTTCTGTTATATAATTATATTAAATTTTTGGCTATAATATCTCATTATATTATACTTTCTACTGAGGAAAGTCATGATACTCCTGATATTTGCTAATATTATCAAGATTTTCATAGACAAACATTACATTTGGGGGCCTGGATGTGATCTTAACCAATTTTTGGGACATAAATCATATTATAGACCTTATTTTAATATTTTTTGACGTAAAATTGCCATATTTACTTTAATATTGGCTTCTTTGGTACTTATCCCTTATAGCAATCTTTATATTATTAAAAAAGTTATTTTTCTTAAGAATATTATTTGAAACAATATACTATTGAGTGATCTGGAATAAATTTCTATTTTCTAACTAGTGGCTTTTTCACATCAAAGACTTGAAATTTATTCTTTGAACTATTCTATTATAAAGTGAATAATAATACAATTCAGATTAATAACTTATTTATTGCATAATTATTATTTCTTTAATGAGAATGAAAAAAGTTACAAGTTAAAAATATTTACTTAAAAATATTTTTCTTTACTCTTTAGCCATTTTTCTTTATTTTTTATGTAATTAGCCATAAATTAAATCAAAACAACTTTATCCAATAAGTTGAGCTAGTAATTTATTTTTATTGATTAATAAAATAACATATATTTTTGTTTTATCTAGTCTCATCCATTAGAGAAAGCTCTTCTGACTCTAGTATCTCAGATTCAAGTATTGAAATTCAAACCATCCCAGCACCAAGGGGCTTAATTACCAAAGAATCCTTTAAAGGTCCAGAAGGTGAATTCAATACATTTCTTAGTCTAATTCTTTTCAAAATTGATGTGAAATTACTCCTACTAGAAGTGGAAGTAGCTACTCCATCCAATCAAATGGATCTGGACCAGGACATTCAAGTCATAAATCAAAAAGACAAGAATGTCAGCCAAGAGGAGAGGCACAAATGGAGGATGCCAGAACTTCCACCAGTTCCCAAATGTTGGTCAGCACCTTTGACACTCTTATTGAGAGTCCAGAAGCTGACACAGATGCTATTCCTGTTGTCAGACCTGAATCATTTCCAAAAAGCAATAGTAGAAATATATCAGTCTCAGTAGAAGAACTGGTATATGGCAGAAAATAAGAAGGAGTGGGAACTTCTTCCAATTCTTTGGATAGGAAAAATGAACCCTTATCTTCAAGTTAAGAATTTCATGGGAAATAAAATACTCAAGACCTTCTGAAGGGCTGGACACCCATTTCTTGCAAAGGACAAATCCAAAACATAAAACCTTGGTTGAAAAACCAAAGAATTTTGTCAGAGGACCAGAAGAAAGAGTTGAACCAAAAGAGGGAAAACAACCAATTGGAAGCTCCTCAAGCCTCAACAAGTGTGAAAAAAGGAAAAGAAAGCCCCAAAGAGTAATTAGAAGGGAAAGTCAAAGTCCAAGTGGAACAAGCCTTTCCCACAGAATTACAGAATTCTAAAGAAAGAAAAGAATGCCATGGACAATGTGTTCAATATGGCAAGAACTCTGATGTAATTAAAAAACATGGAGAAAAGATTTAATCAATCCTTTTGAAATAAATATACCTTTTTTGTAACAACCACTAGTCAGGGGTAAGGGTATTCAATCTTAAATCCACTCAAACACCTCAAATCAGCAATCCACTGTGTGTATCAGAAATCTTCCTTTCTAAAACATTCATACAGTCTGGTGAATCAATACAGCCTGTCAATACTTGTACAGGTTGTAATTACCCAATACACTTTGGATACACCATCCTGAAGCTGTATGATCACTCAACACTACCACTCCTTCTGTACAGAACCTGTATTGGCCATCCTCAATTCAATCATTGATTCCTCTCATGAAAACTCTCTGTCTGGATCAGGGCTGGTGATTCTCATATATACCAGCCCCTCTTTCTCCCCCCTGGGGATTCTTCCCCAGTTAATTAATTCATTTTATTTATTTTTTTATAATTATTCTTACTCTTATTTTTTGGGTATCATAAGTATTGGTATCAAGTTAGTCTTTGCATTTTTCTCTTGCCTGTTCAGTATGATGTGTGGTGGCCATATCCTTATTAACCCTCCTCTTTCCTTTTGACAGTTTGAAACAGTTGACTTGGACTTCTTTGTGGTTGGCTCTCCTATTTCTGATTCTTATTCTTGTTTCTTCTTTTCTTTTATTAGTATTTCTTAGCAATAATTACTGTCATTACACTTTTAAGTGTTTTTCCTCTTCTTATCCTTTGAGCCCTCTGCAGTGAGTCCCAGTTTACTGAGTGCCAGGCCCTCTTCACTTAGAAGAGCCCCTGTGACACTTTTAAAGCTTTTATCTCACATTGAAACTTGTAATCAAGAAATTCTAGCAACACTTAATACATTTGAGAATATCTAACAAAAGGTAGGTAGAGATATTTTACAAGTGGAAGAGTCACAAAAGACCATTATTGGTCCAGAAAATGTTAATAAAGACAATATTCTTTCTTTGACACATATTTGTGAGAGGATTGAGTCCGAAGTCACTTGACTTAATAAACCAGATTCTAATTCAATTTCTTTTATTACTAAACAATTAAAATATTTAATAATACAAGCTCAAAACTTGGAAAATTCAACTGCCCACAATGCAGCTCTTTTCCAAGAACAATTGGAAAAAAGTGATAAATAAATACTCTAATTTGAAGAAGATTTTCAATCAAGTATTAACAATATTTTGCTAAACATGAGTTCCGAAGACAGACCACACCAATTCATGACAGAAGTGTGTTGAACTTGAATAATTACTTACATCATACAATTTCAAGAAATGCAGAAGTGGATTCTGCCTGTAATCTTCAGGACATTCCCAAGTTAGAGGAATGGCCAACCTTCAGTTGTGAATGAGAATATAATCATATGGAATATATGAGAACAATTGATAGGTTCAAAGACAAATTTAACATACCATATAAATACATAAGCTCCATATTACACTCATTATTTACCAAATCAGAAAAATAAAAGGTATTATAAAATCAGGAAAGACCATGCTGAACACTCCTGGCCTTGGTGGAAAGAAAAAATTGTTTCCAAATGGGAAAATGATTCCTGGAGATTTAAAATGGAAAATTCCTTTGAAAAAGCCATTTTTAATATTGAGAAGGACAAGCCCATGTCCTGGTTTCTTAAACAGAAGGAAAGATTAAATTTCCTTCATCCTGATATGTCTGAAACAATCGTACATCAAAGGATATCAAGAAAGTGTGGTGGTGACCTTGAGCATGCTATAAGAAGCAGATTTATTGATCCTTGCTCTACAGAAGATCATATTGATTTCATGGAAGACATCAGTACCAGAAAAAAAAATTGGTAGAAATTGGTATAAGCCCCAAATAGACAGAAAGACTAGTGGAAAACCAATTTCAAGACCAAGTTACTTTAAAATTTCATAAATGTGGAAGTACATCTCATTTGGCTAATACTTGTCCAAAAAGGACAAGAATTAATGAGATAGAAATTGAAAAGTCTGAAGACACAAAGAAACAGTTTATGTATCTTTATGTGAAATTGATTCTGAGCCTTCTGAAGAAGAATAACTGCCAGATGAGCTTAGTATAGAAAACATTAATGTATCCTTTGGAGTCACAGAAGTGAATACTCACTTACCACAGTACATTGATGAATGTATGGATCTCATACATATGCAAGATTCCAAAATACAGAAACCCAATCCTTCCAGAGGAAAGTTTTATACGTCTAGATCATCTTGTATCACTAATATTGTGATAAACAACAAATAAGCCAAGATATATATTGACTAAGGTGCTTCCTGCACTTGTGTTGGCAAAGATTATCTTGCCAGAATCTATACTGATTGGCAGGAACAATGTATGCAAATTGAAGGTATAAAATTCAGCAGTGCTAGCCAAAATATGCACCCTTTGGGCATTCTTGAGGCAGAAATGATATTTCCTCACCCTGCAGAAAGTATCAGACTAAACGTTTTATTTCTTATTATGAATAATTTCACGTCACAAAATTTTATACTTGGTAGTTATTATCTCAATATTTATGATATTGATATTAATAATCATAAGGACATATATTCAACTATAGGGGTAAAAAGGCCGAAATTTTCTTTTCCTCTATAAAAAAGGGAAATAAATGTCATTAGACAAGTCAAAAATTCTAATAAGGAAATATTTGTGACAGATCAATTGATTAAAGCACAAATGAGTCCTGAATTAACATTAGAAATGAAGGAAGCCCTTATTGAAATCTTATTTAAATTTAGAGAAGCCATTTCTTCTGATAATGAACCACTTGGGGATATTAAAGGCCATGAAGTGTACATTATGCTTAATTTTAAAAGACCTTACCCTCCACTATTAGGAAGACCAGCCTACCCAGATATCCCCAGGGCTAGAGAAGCATTGGAAACTCATATTAATGAGCTGATGAGACTGGGTGTTCTTAAAAATGTTTGGCATAATGAGAAAGTAGAAGTCACAACCTCTGTAATTATTACTTGGAATGTGGATAGATCAAATATGGTTGGTGATTTTAAAGCATTGAATTCCTATACTATTCCAGATAGGTATCCAATTCCTGGAATCCATGAGACTCTTACTCAATTATCCAAAGCAAAATTTATAAATTCCACAGATGCTCTTAAAGGCTTCCATCAGAATTTTTTGACACCTCATTCTAGGAAATTATTGAGAAGAATTTCTCATTTTGGTGTTTATTAATACTTGAGGATGCCTTTCGGTATTATAATGCACCCTCTCATTATCAAAGAATGATGAATACCATTTTTCCACATGAATTATCAGAGGGATGGTTAATCATTTATATTGATAACATTATTATTTTTTCAAACACCTGGTAATTTCATTTAAAGAGACTTTGATTAGTACTTAAGAAAATTATTCAAGTTAACAAGAAAATATCTCTTAAGAAATTTAATTTTGGGTTTCATGAGTTAAAAGCTCTGGGGAATGTAGTTTCAGGACTGAGCCTTTGTATTAATAAAACCAAAGTGGCCACAGTTTTACTGAACCAAATGCCCCAGAACAAGAAATAAATTCTGTCTTTCTTATGATTTTCCATTTACTACAGGAAACACCTTGAAGATTTTGATATCCATTCCAGATCATTGTACAGTATTTGTGATCAACAAACTTTCCTTTAAATGACACAAGAGAAGATTCTAGCATATGATAAGGCCAAATATGCCTTAACCAATGCACCATTATTATAAATTCCAGGCTTTAAACTTCTTTTCATGCTGTGTATTGATGCATGTGGTGAAGATCTAGTTGCAGCTCTTCATCAAGTTAATATTGTCAATGATAAGCCTTATGAAGGTCCAGTTTGTTTTATCTCAAGACAAATTAAACTCACAGAGGCTAAATATGGAGCAAGCCAGATGGAGTGCCTTTTTTGTGTTTGGGCTCTGTAAAAACTTCATTATTATCTTGATGGTAGTGTGTTCAAAGTTCTTACTGATTGTAATTCAGTTGAATCACTTCTTAACATGGAAAATCCAAACAGACACATGTTAGAATGTCAAATTGCTATACAGAAGTACAGAGGCAATATGACAATAGTACATAAAGCTGGAAATACATGAATGCTGATGGATTTAGTATATGGGAATTACCCAATACACCTGATAATCCTTCTTATTCTCCTACAAATGCAGAACCTCAAATTCTGATTGCAGGGATTATCATCACAGATGTAGGAACAGAATTCTTTGAAGAAGTTAGAGAAAGCTATAAGAAATAGAGAAATTTCCATCTTCTTACTTCTCCACTTGACAAATAAAATTGTAGTAAGTCATTTTGGTGGTGGGGAATGTGGGCCTGTGAGATATGTATGAAATATCCATAAGGCCAAAAATAACTTTATACACAGTTTATTTAGTCTTAAACAGACCTATCAATTGAATTTCAAATAAAAAAATAACAAGAAAAACTATAGATTTTTTTTGGATAAACAAAGTTACAATCAGTATGCCATTTTCGGATTATACACCAAAAATAACCTAGGGTAGACCCATAGGGTTTTATGCCCAAAAATAGTTATTTCTTATGTTATTAGAAGATTTAAGAATCTCACAGTAAGATTGAAACTTTTTGAACATTTTTCAAAATTGTTAATAAGCTTAAACTTAAATTTGCATAAGGTTTATGCAAGCTTACTAAAATTTAGTTAAATTTAAGGTGTGGTGTATATTTACTGAATTGGCTAAGGATTTTCCATACAGGATGTAAATCCTGCATGAGCTCAATTTAAAAGGGTTTAAGGCCATAGTATGGCTTTAAATAAATAAAAGGGCAAAATCCACACAGAAAGGTGGGACAAAGGAAAAAGAACAAACAGAGCTGGGTACCCAACTTTTTGGATCTGCAAGGATTCACTCAAGTTTTTCCACATTTATTGTGGTATTTTCAACCTTATTTAAGCTTTAATATTAGACTTTGATCCAATATTAAAGTTGAAACTGGTTTTCTTCAAATTTGGTCAGGAATTTCAAGCTGCCAAAGGGTAAATCCCAATATGCAAGCTTTAAATAAAGGCTGTAAAAACTTTCAAATCTTAAATAAGCTTAAAACTTTAAATTCACAAGTATCAAAGCCCTATCAAAAGCTAAGGTTTGGTGTGAATTGCTATTTTTTGTGGAAAAATAGCAATAACTTCAAAAATTCATTAAAAATCCAATTCTTGATGGATTTGCTTGAAAATTTCACATAGCTTAAAAATGCATTTTATCTGTGTAAAAATCAAATTTTAAGTATATTTCTTAAGAAAATTCATTTCTAATTAGCCTTGCAATTAACCATTTCTAATTATTCTTAAAGAAAATTAAGATTTCTCTAAAAATTAATTAAAAATTCAGTTGAAAATATTTTTTCTTGAAACTTCATTCTTAAGTTTCTAATGTGACAAAATTCAATATAAATAAATTTATTTCATATTAAAACCTAAAATAATTAATTTAAAAGAGGATTAAAGTTACTTGGAGTTAAGAAGAACATTGGTAATTTTAAATTGGAATTAATGATAAGTTACCTTAAGCTAAGAATCTTATTTTTAGCCATGGTTTTTCATCTTTTACCTTATAACACCCTCTATATCCATTATGACTTATGAGATCTGCTCTTCAGGTTCAAAAAAAGCCTACACATCACTGTTTTTGTCCATCACAATTATCATTCCAATCAATTAGACATTTTAAACAAGTAATATATTAGTAATTATAAAATCTTATTATTAAAGTAATTTTAGAATTATTTTATTCTTTATTGAATCTTAATTTTCAGAATTGAAATTTTAGAAATCATAGAAATCACATTATTGTTTTAATCATCAATTATATATTTTATTATATAAAATTATTGTCTTAAATATCTTTTTTTAAAATCCCCAAATTCCTCTACAAAAGTCTCAAATCTTATTTTACCATAAGAAAGTTGGTTTCATCCTTTAAAATATTGGTTTTTGGCGTGTTTTTAACTTATAAACATTATTCAATATAGTAACTGTTGTTGTTTGAATTTTTGTATTGAATAAATATTATAAGTAACTTTTCTTTAAAGTTATGAATTTTTTAATATCTTATTAGTTTTTTCATATAGAATTTTTCTATAAGAATTGTCTCTGTACAGTGTGTGTGATAGTTTCCTTTCTAAATGATATCTATATTATATATAAGTGGATAAATATTATTATTTTCCACATGTAATTGTCTCATTATAAGATTTACACTTTGTATTGTTATAATTGTCAGTAACTATAACAATTTTAAAGTAATTATAATTGTTAAATTATTCAATTATCATTAAAATTTCTTTTTTTATATAATTATATTAAATTTGTGGCTATAATATTTCATCATATTATATTTTCTACTGAGGACAGTCATAGTACTCTTGATATTAGCTATTATTATCAAGAGTTTCATAGACAAAACTTACAATACAATTGCAGTTTTTTGTTGTTGTTTCAAAAATCATTGAAAAAAGTCCCTCCACACTGGCTCCATGTGTGACCACCTCAAAAACACATATTGCAAGCCTCTTCAGTGCCAATTTGACATCTTCCCATGGCAGCTGTAGCCAATATCCAAGTGGACTAGCTTCGTTTGTTATTTTCAATGGTTACTAATTAGTGTATTAGTTCTGAATCTGAGTGAATATTGCTACAGCCTTTGCTATTTTGAGTATCATCCTTGAAATATCTCTGATTTCAGGTTTTTTTGATACAGCAACACACTGATATGAAGGGCTTAAAAAAATTCAACAAAATAAATGTCATTGCAAAAGGTGATACTGTGTTTTTGAATTAAATTGAGGAAGTTTTCCTTTAATGGTTTAAAGCGTGGGTAGAAATACATCTTTTTTGTCATGAAATATGTTGTGATGAGTTCTTTCCAGATGTCTCTAATTGGTTAGTTTGCACTTTCTAATTTTCCAATTGCATAAGCTACTGAGCAGAGTAGCTTAACTAAGACCTGGTTGGTGGTGAAATGATCTCTGTCTTCAATTATCATCCTCATATTTCTTTCAATAGCTGGTATATCAGAATCTGAGTTGCTTTGAAGAGCTATACAAGAATTAAAACCTTTCTCATGTTCCATGACTTAGAGACAGACATTTTCCATTGAGTACCATCTAGTTTCACATTCAGTTTGAAGGCTATGCTGAAATTTATTTTCTTTGCACCAGGCTTCCAAGGTTTCATGCCAAAAACCTGAAGTAGTGAAAAAATTGACCAGAAGTTTATTCACTTTGATGATTACCTAAACTAAAGGATGTGTGAGAGTATTGTTAGCCATAAGCTTAAAGGCGTTTAAAAAACAGCTCACACCAATTACATGTGTAAATTCCTGCTCAAAAATAGTCTGAATTATAGAATGATGTTTAGTATTAATGGTTTTTTATTTTAAATCAAAGTCAAATAGCTTACTTGAAAGCAAACCATCACTGATGGGGAGTCAGTTACAATTGATGTAATTCTTCCAACTTGAACATCCTTTTTATTGAGACTCTGTTTAACAGAATCTAAAATATTCTGTGCTTCATACCATTTTTGGTACAAGTAAAGAATATCTAGGAAAAACTTCGTGTGCCTCCCACACAGAAGTAACAGGGCATAAACACTTTTTCCTGAGGTATCAGTAAAGCCATCAAGTGAAAAGGTAATATTGGCTTGGTTGCTAAGATTTTGAAGAATTTCTAACTCCTCCTTGGAATGGAGGACTATGAGTGTTTTCTCACTCATGTGTTGACAATTTGGTACTTTGGATGATGAGCATTCCAATTGTAGCTGATATTCCTTGAAATTCTCATTACTTAAAAAATGCCAAGGAATGTTGGATTCAATCATTTCTTTCAAAAGAAGTTCATGAAGCACTCCAGTCTTCTCTTTGTATATTTTTTTGAAATAAATTGATACTCTTCCAGATTCAGCTGTGCGCTTTTGTGGAATTTTAATATTGGTAGGTGACTTTTCTGATTCCCCCTCTCTAAAATGATCCTTTGGAATTTTCTGTTTGATGTAAAGCAATCTTTTTTTGGTGGGGAATTTAGTACAACTATCTTTAATATGACTAAAGAGTATGTTTGGGTTTTCATTGTTTAAATTGATATTACAGAAGCTACATTTGGCCATATGTCTGTTTGAAACAGTTCCACACATTTCAGACATCATGAATACTGTCCATCAGCTTCCATGTAATTTTGTGGGTTTGACCCAGGTCATACCATTGGACATATTGGGTTTATGAAGAGTTTAAATAAGTTTTGAATTAATAGAGTAATGAAAATAATTTGAGAAAAAGTCTCCCTTTGAGCCAGTATCGTGTAAAATGTGTTTTAAGATTCACTCATTAAATTATAAAACTCCAAATTTTCAACTCATAACATGTCATTTCTGTCTTACAAATGTCATATGTCAGAAAGTGCATGCACCAGGGGGTTTTCCCGTCCACCCTACCCTCACCCCACCTGGTCGTGAGCAAATGTGTCCTTGGATTCCCACACAAGCCGTAATTGAATGGAAGCTTCCGCTCCTCGGTCTATTGTGCTTGATGTTCACATTGCTATTATGGTTTTGCTCCGCTTTAGTGAGAGTAATCTTGATATATTCAAACAATTCTTGTTAATAGACGAAAAATACTTTAACAGTTTCAGCTTTGAAAGGGATCTTATGAAATGAATTAACTTATATTTTATCAAAGAAATCGCAAGTATGAAAAAAACGAAACGTAGAAAATTCGGATTCAGAAAGAACTCATCAGCCACACCTTTTTTTGGAAATATTGAAAGAATATCAGGACAAAATAAATTTAAATTGATGATTAATCTGAAATACAATTTTTTTAATCTTTTTTAATTGTTTTGGCTAAATTTATTAGAAAATTAATTTATTAAATTGAACTCTTTCTCCTGTTTTTCAAATCTGGAAGTTGTGTTAAAAATGAGTATGTTTCTTAAAATGAATGATATTTTAGGATACTAGGAAGTTCAACTAAGATTCAAATATAATAATTAAATAATATTTGTACTTACTGAAAAGTAAAATGATGAAATTATACCCATATTCTGATAGATAATGTTCCTGATCCTCAAGTGTCATATATTCT
The DNA here is from genome assembly GCA_023105745.1 of Austropuccinia psidii. Taxonomy (NCBI): domain Eukaryota; kingdom Fungi; phylum Basidiomycota; class Pucciniomycetes; order Pucciniales; family Sphaerophragmiaceae; genus Austropuccinia; species Austropuccinia psidii. Next base: position 65,821,194 of record JALGQZ010000005.1, read on the forward strand.
CTATAGATTGCTTATTATTATATAGAAAATATTTATGTCTGGCATTAGTTTTTTGTCCAATTTGTCTTTTATGAAGAAAAAAATATGTTCAGTTATTTCTTCACTGAGAAATTCTTTATATTCTTTCTTAACTGATTCCATTTCCAATATCTTTTTTCTTATATGAAGCGTGATTCAGATATACACACTTCACGTTCATTCCAGAATATTCAAAAAAAAATGAATTTTTCTATTATATGTGGTATGCCAAATATTTACTTATGTGGTTTCTTCAAAAAAAAAAGTTCAATAAAATTATCTCAAAATCAAGATATTATTATTTTTCTTACTAAGTAGTTTAATATATTCATAAGAGAAAATCAATAAATGCTTCTTTCACCGTCGATTTAAGCTATAATTATCTTTCCCTTTTGGGACAATCCCTTTTAAAATAATCAATTCAAAGGTAATATCATTTGAGTTTTCTTATACTTGTCAGATAGTTTTTCATGAGGAAAGACATAAAAATCACCAAAAATATATTCAGACTGTACTAAGAGCTTGGAAAAAGAATCACTGTGAAAGGTAAGTTTCAGTTTATGATAAGCTATAAATATCCAAAATATTCCTTTACAATAATAACAAAAGCAATTTAATTGGATTTAATTCTGAAAAGACTATCATAATTTGTTTTAAAACTCAATAAAGGAAGCTAAGAGATGATAAAATTTTCATAATTCAATGTTCTTTTTTCAAGATTTCTTTTATTCAATTTAAAAATAAAAAAAAATCATTTTTTTCTCAATATTTATTGTCTTTTCACAAAAATTTGGTCAAATTTTCAGATGAAAATATTTATTACCAAAGCATAAATTGAACATTTCAGAATAAATTACTTTCAAATTTATTCAAGAATATCTCATTATTGGGTTTGGTGAGTATATATCTCACTATTAAATCTTAATAGTCCTTTTTTGGAAAACCAAACTTGAGATTGGATTTTATACCCATGGTCATAGCTGTATAAGTAATGAGATTTTTTCAATAAAGCTCCTTTCAAAAACAGTGAAAATTATTCCTTGATATCATGAATATAGCTTTAAATTTACTTGTAGCTTTCATTATAGTAAAGAAAGCTGAAAATTTTCATGACAAAGAACCCGAAATAATGCTTAAGTCATCTGGAGTCGGTTTTCTATTCATAAAAATACTAAAACACCATAAAATACTCAATAAAATGGAAAATAAATAAAAAAATAGAAAACAGTACATTCCTTCTAGAGACAAATATAGGAGCTTCAGAAAACTATACTGAATTAATTCATCAATAGTGAAATATGTATTCATTTACCTTTTTAAAAAATCTAACATATGATATAGTGTATTTCATTTCCCAATACTATAATAAGGTCCAAATTCAATATTAGAATGGAAAATTATGAAGTGAAAATGAGATAGATTATAATAAAATCCAAAAATAAACGAATAATTATGATTTAAATTCATTTAAAATTGATTATTAAATTTATCATAAAAATGCTTCTCATTTTAATACAAGACAGAAAAAGATTAGGAGAATGAGTTTAAATTAAAACTAACAGCACATAATCGACTAAAATACTTAATTTATAGACTCTTTTAATAGATAAACCATGTTAGAGAGAAGTGTTATTTTGATTATTATGTTTTACTTTCATCATATATACTTAATTTAGTAAATTGAAAGCCTTTTTCAATTATTAAAAAGATAATTTCTATTTGTCAAATAAATAACTATATGAGCTTATTGTATATTCATAAGTTTTAAAATATATTTAAAGATTAAAATATTGAGAAAGCTAAGCTTTCAATATCTGATGATTTCATTTTAAGAATATAAATTTTGGTTAATAATCAAAGTGATTTCAATAGAAGATATCACGTGAAACCTAATGAAAACTCTGTATATAGCTTGATATGTAAACATGAAAAATCTCAATTTCTTTTTGAGATGACACTCAATTAACCCTAGCTTAGCTATAACAATGAATAGAAATCAAGGAGCTTATTATGCAATAGACTTATTCTAAAATTAATAATGATATTTTACATAATTATGAAGAGACTTTTTCATATTCTCAAGCTATCATATTAAATTATTAGTACAAAGAGCCTTATTTTAGATGATATAATATTGGGTGCTAAAATATTCTGTTCAGTGGAAGAAATAAGATCTCCTAAGTATAATTTTATAGTATTTTTTGAATATAAATCTTGTTAGTAATTATTAAGTAAATAATTTTATATTTCTTTTCAAAATATTTAGAGGATCCACTGGAGAATTTCATGAAATTGTTTTCAAATCTGAACTCAAGATCATATTGAATATTTGGAATCTGGGTTTAATTATTTTAATACTCCTTATTCATATGACATATTGATAATTAAATTAAAAAATGATACACTACTGATGAGGTTATTTCTTAAATTTTTTTGCCCTTTTGAGAATATTAATATGGTAGTCTCCATTGAGAACCTCAAAGAAGCTTAATAGAAAGCTCTATTCAAGATCATATCTAAGCTTTGGATTCTGAGGCAACTGACTCAAATACTCCTTATCAATATATTTAATTTATCATTATACCAATATATGGTGCACTATTAATACGATTCTTTCTATAATTTGGCATTTCAGCTTTAAATTTCTAGTCTAGCAGGATTATATTTTATCTATTTGATACACCTTATCACTCTTATTTTGAAATCTAGTTATCTCTTAAGTCCCAAAAATATTTGCAATACTCTTATAATTTGAATAATTTTATTGAAATAATTTTTATATTAAAGCTCAATTTATCTTATAATGTATCTATGTATTAAAATCAATATTTGAAGTTTCAATTAAAAAAGATAAAAATTAAATTTCTCTCAATTCCTCTTAAATTGAAATTCTTTAATGATAAATATTTCCACTTTGTAACTCTCTTCATTTTTCATTTATAAGCTTTATATATTTAAAATCTATAATCAAAATTTTAAATTTATTCATTCTTAAATTGAGTGTATAGCTAAAAACTTTAATAATAAGAAGAAATATATATAATGTATGTAAATCCAAATACTGAGATTTATAATCAATTTGAAGAGTATTAATTTAATAAGATGAGATAGAACTCGGCTCTTTAATTCTTAAAGTAAGAATATCTCTTATTTCCAACAAGTTATATGTCTTCAATTATGAACCTCAAATATGCTTACTTTTGAGGTATTGAACCATGATAATTTGGCAACTCATATTTTATACTGATAGTGGTGAGGTAGTAGCTGGGAGGAAATTTTTTAAAATCTCTTTTTTTCAATTTTTCTTCTCAGATATAAGGTGTTTTTTAAGCTCTAATAATATTAAAGATAAGTTATTTGGAGACGACCTCTTAATTTGATCATTTTAATTCTTTAAATTCAGAGAGATTTATTCAAATTACTGCAAAATAATTTTATATTTTTTCTTAAGAGGTTGTTCAAAGAATTGTATATCCTGTATAGCTTTCTTTATTACAGAAAAATGCCATTCCAAATGAATGAATATTTAAAATGGTCCTCTCACAAATCTGAAATTGATAATATTAAAATGCCAATAAAATTGAGTATAATTTTTTGAATTATTTTCTTGACATAATCAAAATAAAGTGTTACTTCTAATAAAAATAATATTACTTTATAATCAATAAGATTTCATAAATTGGATTAGATTAATAGTTAAAAAAGAAATAATCTTTCACCGCTATACTATCCGCTAATCTGCTATCAGTCCAGATAGTGTATGAGAGCTATTGCATCATATCAAACATCTTATCCACATATGGACATAATAGATAATAATTAATGACTCAAAATCTACTAGTGTGGTTCAAATTATCAATACATGAGTTAAGATAGAAATTTTGCCATTCAATTTTTAAGATACTGTGCATGAGTATGGTTTATGATAAAGAGGTATGATAGAAAAAGCCTCTTTGATAATGGAAGAAGTAAAGATGAAATCTTGAAATTTAGTCTATAATCCCTCAAAAATATATACTTTAAGACTTATTAGGTAAAAGAATGATATATCCTAAGCATACAGAAATTATTGTTTTAGCTTGAAGGAAATAATTCATAAATTTTTGAGTAAATTTGAGAAGATATTTAAAAACGGATTACTTCATAGATTGTATTTAATAAAATTAAGGAAACTATATAATATGATGAATGTCAAATATATCATGAGAATTAAATATTAAAAATGCAATGATAATCTGATAAATAGAATAGAATTGGATTTTGAATATATATATATATATATATATATATGAATTTTGATGTATAGGAATCATGTAACAGTTTAAAGTAATGAAAAACACAAAAAAAAATTATATTAGAATTTTTATATAAGCTGAGACTTTCAATTAGCCCAAATCTAAATGGAAAGCTCAAAAGGAAATTTTCTTTTGATGTGTGCAATATGAAAAGAAAAGAGATAAAGGCCAAAACAAATGCATGGGAGAATTTAAAATATCACTGGTTATTAGCTTTAATGAGCTCACCCAAGCTAAAGCAACTCCACTCTCATAGTAATGATTGATTTTATTCAAATCCTCAGTCAAAAAAAATGAAGCCTTCAAAAGAATTTTAACATTCAAATTCCTACAAATTTTGATGTTGATGCACCACCTGTTCATTTCAACATGTCAAAGGGTTCACAATTTGATTATTTAAACTTTTCCATGTCTTCGTTAGTATAGAGGTCAGTATACCCGCTTGTCACGCGGGTGACCCGGGTTCAATTCCCGGACGGAGAGATGTCCCGCCACGACCTAGGTGCGCATGCATGGACCCATAACCTGTATTTGAAACCGGGCAAGGTTATTTACGTCAGCCCGCTGCCGCATTGCGCGCTCGCGACCCTGGCTCCTGTCACCATTAAATACTCCGCCCTATTGCAGTCCGTTTTGGCCTTGCTTGAAGTCATACTCCACTCTGGTGAGGGTAAAGGACATTTCCAGTTACACTGCTTGTGACGTATTGTATTCTTGCAGATAGTCCAACCTTTTGTGAATCCATGAGCTAATATTTCGCTCCCTCCAGGAATAACTGCATTGCAAAAACTGTGAATAAGGACAAATTTGAATGAAAATTAAACGTTGAGCTGGTTAGGTATAACACCTATATTTGCAAAGATACTTGTTGATGTTTATTGATGTTGTATAAAAAGATGCGTTCCTTGATTGATATGATTTGAAAAATAACTCTTTATCCGTCTAGTTATATTAGATTTTTGACTTTTGCTGCTTTAAAGCATGGAAAAAAATAAATCTTTCGATGTTCCCTATCGCATACCCCTTTCTATGAGTCTGTTTAGCATCTCAAAGAAACCTAAAAAGAGACAAACAAAGTCATTTTTCCACATACGCCTACCAAAGTTTTTTGGATCTTGTTTTTATCATAAGGTCATAAAGAAATCATAGCGGCTGGTTTTAGTTATGATTGAGCTTATAAGCTTGGACCTTGAGCCATTTTCTGTAGAAAAGAAAGATACACCTCACAGAAGTGTGCTTCTAGTATAATTTTAAGGAAAAGGTTACTCACTTTTGTCTTTTTTTCGTAAGTCACGATTGATTTGAATTTATAGTATAGCCAAGTTTTTAAGGTAAATTTATAGATTTTCTTAGGACAAGCGAACCACAAAAACTCAAATAAATTTCCATTTGGCCAATTATTTGAATTACCTTTACTTAATTAAATAGTTCCTAAAATTTTATTTCTGTTTATTTTCCATTTGATTAATTAAGAATGCGTTCCTTACATCAATTACCATATTTGGAGATTTCTCTTAGAAATCTAATTTGATTTTCCCTATCTCTGAAATTGATTCATTTTACTAAGTGGGGAAATTTCAAATCCCACATCTTAGTCCACTATATTAGGTGAATTGATGTGGTTTTTTGTTTTTTGTTTTTGATTACGTTATACAAGACTATTAGCATCTTAGTTCAAGATTAAAATTTCCATTTTCTTGTTCATTAGGCATTTAATCACGAAAAATTATACTTTTTTCAAATTTACCTTCAGAGAATTCTATCGTGATAGATTTACCAGAAGTGTCATTACGAAATTTATGGGTGAAATTGCATCAGGGCGAAGAGATTCTGGTCTGTCATAATTCAAAGCTAAATCTGAGAATGATGCATTTGTAGGAGTTTGTGAAACTAAAAGAGCTGGTTCATGATTAGGTTAACAAGCATAGCTTTGTAGACTCAACAAATGAGGCAATGATCTGAGCTTCAAGTTTTCATGAGCTAGAAAAAACATTGCTTGCTACTACCACTGGATTTCCGACATGGAAAAATGCAGAGAAGCAAGGATACTACCCCACTAATCTTTGCCAATCTATTAAGAAACGGAATTGACGACATTGGAAACTGATTCAAGGCCAGGTTGTAGTTCCCTTATGGTCTCAATCAAAGATATCTCATTGGTTCTTGGATTCAGTATTGCTGAGTGGAATTGTGCCCTAGCTGAGCCAAGTCCAGACCTGCTTCACTTCCGCAGCAGAACCCGCATTTGCCTGCAGAAATACAAGTGATTGGGGCTAAATTAACCCAAGGCACTGGTAATATCTCACGCGTTGGGTTACTTTACACGCTAAAGTGTCTCTTTGACTCTTTCGTCAAGCACTCAATCCATTTAGGGCGGCCTAGACCCCACATCAGGCAACCACTTCAGTCGAACGCCGATAAATTTAGCTGACTGTCGGAACGACCGATACCGCCAAAGTCGCGAAATGACATTCAGCGCCGAGTGCCTGCATCACCTACCCTGCTACCCACGTGGCTATCTGCGCAACGGTCCCATCGGCGGAGACCACACCCGCACCGCAATCGGGAATCGAACCTGAAGATAATGGCGATCATATAATTACGGAAATTGCATCGTGATCAGCATCCATTCTGGCCTTTTGGCTTAGATCAAGTGTAGTATCTGTTCTTATCAGTGTAATTACTGGTATTGGTTCATCGAACCAATCTATAATTACTCTTATCTTTGAAATGCCCTTCCCCATTACCTGGCTTGCCAGCATGGTGAAGATGATGGCCTTGGGTTCACACTTCCCCCTAGTGCTGTCAGGCAGATTGTTTTATTGGCCCCTTCTTTGCTTCAATCATTTAAGACAACCATCCAGGTCAGAAACTCATGCGTGTGAGACCAAAGGTGGAGTTGGATCGATTTCAAGGCCACATCTCCTAAAAGCAATATCTCTCTACTTTAGTTTTTGGTTCTCAGTGAGCATACTTCCTCAACACGGACAGTTGAAGAATCCACCCTTAAGACCCCTTTGAAGCCAGGAGACCAGGCCTCACTTTTTCGGCAAAGTCAATGAACTCTCCAGAGGGGATGGGGATAGGCAGAGGGCTGAATGACTGACTATTGGGTCTCCAGTAGTTTATGTATACAATTTCACCCAAAACAATAAATGAAGCAATTCTAATGAAAAAATGGTGAAAAGAGAGATCACATTCCTAATAGCTTATTGGGTCTATCAAATGAAATAAAATCAGTTATTATAATAGATATGCATAAACACATCAGCTCAAATTTTTACATATGCCAATTTCTCCACAAACATGGTGGATACGGAATCTTGCTGATAAGTGATGAGTTTATTTCCACCAGAAAAGACCTATTCAGATGGTGTACTAGTGGCAGGTATTACTAGATACATTAGAAACTGTCTCCACTCATATTGCTTGATGAGCCCAATTTGGCCGGGGTTTCTAAAGGTTATGGGTGAGGAAAGTACCCGGAAAAGCCCATAATAATACTCCCTACTTCTGCATAAGAAGATTTAATACTTCTCACCCATTAAAAGACATAAAATAAACCCATGAAAGGCAATTTAAAGTATGATTATGTGACAAAGCAGATATTATTTGTTTCATTTAGAAGAGGATGAAGACATATAAACTTGAGACTAAAGAATGAAAATTTTTAAATAAAGTAATCATGTTAAAGATAATCCAAAATCTTTATTTTTCTTGTGTTTTAATAAATAAATATACTAAAGATCTCAAAAATTTCAGTTATTTTATCAGCATTTTTTTATAGAAAAGATACAAAGATTAATTTATCAAAGATTCCCTTTCAGAAATCTAATATTTTTGGAATCACAAATTAAGATTCTTCTAGATTTACCTTCACTAATATCCAGATAAAATGGTTATATTTAATCAAATATTTAAGAAATAGGAAAAAATTGGTGATTATTCTCTTTCAGTGAATTAAGAAATTATCAAATTTAAAATTGATCTCACTATGAAACAAGTCCTAAATCCTGAAACTTCTCATATTTTTCAAGTGATTCTTTTCATCATTGACATAATTACTGTTTGGAATAATATTTATATGGGAAAAATTCTTTGGAGTGTTTCTGGGATGCTCCAGCTCCATGGAAAATGGAAGAGATGAATATAACTAAGATTCATTATTTTTGATATTTAATGCAACCCAATATTGGTTTTTGACTATGAAATAGCTAAATAAATGAATTGATTCTGAAAGGAAATTTCTACATTGAAACAATGAGGTTACTCAGATTTACCAATGAAAACTAATGGTGAAAAAATTTGTTCCAGTGAAATTGAAGGTATAAAAATGGTGATCCTAGTCTTATTTCATTTAGAATCACTTTTATTTGGAAAAAAACCCTGTTTGGGTGGATTATTAAGTGAAAATTTGATAATTGTAAAATAAGAAAACATAAAACATGTAAATGGAAAAATGCTTCTGCATAAACGGCGCCTGTTTCATTCATGTTGAAGACATCAAGGGGCATGAAATTGCAAATAAATGAAAAAAAACAGTTTTATATTGAATATTTAATACTTTCAAAAAAATTTAAATACCCATTTTTAAGATTAAGCCATTTTGAATTCAGAAGTTTCAGATAAATTTTGAAATAAAGACCATTATTATCAGATGAAATACATTCTCACTTAGATGAAAATTTAGTTTCAAGTATTTTTTAATCTGCTTCTGAAAATTTTGGCTGAAATTGTCAAATTTAATTGGAGAAATGTGCTTCACCCTGGATGAAGTGGTCAGTTGATTTCTTTGCGTAAACTGTGTCTCATATTTTGGGAGCTACTATTGTGTGGGAACAAAGTAAGAAGTATCTGTAGGGGGAAATGACTGGGTAATACAGCTTTGAATTACTGGGAGAGATACCAAAACCAAGTGTAACAAGGTGTATTTGCTTACCTCCCTGATATACTGAATAGAAATATCTCTTGGAGGTCACAGATAAAGACTTAAGTTGAGTAGGTGGCTAGAAAACTAGGGAATACTGAATTAGTAAGTCTCTATAAAACTTATCAATTACAAAAAAATATGAGGGAAAATAAGGGGAATGAAGTGATAAATATAGATTTTTAAAAGGGATTACAGCTGATTTTGGGTTAAAATTTTTATTGGTGAGTGGTTTATTTACCTTTTGGTAATAATGAATTTAAACTAACTGTAAGTTTCAATATAACATTAATTTTTTTATGAATCTGATTCTATGATATAATAGAATATGGATGATGATGAAATACCCTTTGGATGGTTTTGCGGTTCTATTAATAAGATATCATAATGATAAATATCATAAAAGGGTAATTCAAGGGAGGATATAAGGGAATAATTAAAAAATATATTGGTAATTTAACTATAATTATTGGTATAAAAATCTCAATAATGACTATAAATCTTTTTTTTCTATACCACTTATCTTTGCTTCTGGTTATTTTAATAATTTAATATAATACTACATTATCTCCTATGAAAGGGATGGATATACTTAACTGCTGGAAGATCAGAATGGAAAATTTGAATGTAGAGGGAAAAAAAGTGAAGAGAGCCCTCCTTATATAACCTAAAAAAATCCAATTTTTTGGTTCTGGCTGGGAGATAATGTAAATAAAAATTTCCCTTTTTAAGGGTGAAAGATAATCTCAAAATCTGTGAATTGTGGTGTTGGTGTAGAAAAGTGACATTCTTCTAAGATATTATGACCAATAAAAGGACACAAGATGATAATTTAGTTGTTAGAAAATGTGTTTTTCTTATTTTTCTAGTGTTTTGGAAATTTAAAGTGTGAAACTTGAATCAATTCAATTTCTGACCAATGAGATTGTGAGATGGTAGCTTAAAGCTAGTTTGTGGTTTTGGGAAGGATGATGGCCAAAAGGAGTATTTATTTAGACAGGGATTAGTGTTTTTGAATTTGATTTTGCTTGTATTATGTAAGAATCTCATTCCGTATATTCAAAGACAAGGTAACTGATCTTATATATTCTATACCCTCCTCCTTATGGTGATAATTATGGGACTACTAAAATATTGGCAAATTTTTCCATTCATTTTATCATAAACTACCTATAAGAAAGAAAAATGTTTAGCTTTAGGTTCATTTGGCTTAGAGAAATTCTGAATCTAGCCTAAAACGTTTTATGGTATACCACAGTAATTGAGCCATCTTTCGAACAAGGTATAAATAGGGTTCTGAATTTCTTTGAAGTAACTCATTGTTTTTTTGCATTTAGATTGTCAAGATATATTATATTGATCTTATGGGAAAAGGCTTCCACATGAGTCTTTTTACAATATTAATTTTTGATAGATTTCTCAGTATTTTTCTTTTTCTTATCAAGTGAAAACTTGCACTTTTTTAGAATTTAAAAAAGGGGTTTAATTGCAATGTGGTAAGACTGATTTCCTATTCAGTACCATAATTAAAGTCATAAAGTATTCATTAATTTAATTATCTTGAGAAATTTCTCCTTGTTTAGTAATCAATTTTATTTGAGAATCTTTCTATAAGGATTTTAGAATTTCTTCAAACTTACCAAGTAAAAACACATCAATAATTTCTGATGATAAAAAGGATTATATTTAGAGAGATAGAGAAGAAAATATTGTTTTTCATACAGATAGAAAGAATTTATGATGGGGAGGACCATAAATCATGAATATTATCATTAGATTTCAAATATTGAAAAAAGGCTGGGAAGGATTATAGTTTATCATTGCTAGAGTAAACGTTTTGTGGACCATAAACCCATGTGGTATCGTGCTAAACAAGATATTTGGTGTAAGCTTGCACACAAACATCAGAGGAAGAAACTGGAATGTGTATGACTAAAAAGACAACACAAGAATGAAAACAAAATACAATAAAACAGTGGGAGCTAAATCTAAAACTCACTTAAGCCCAAAATAGAAGAGGTGCAAAAATCGGATATATTATGATAATATTAATAGGGAAAAAATCCTTAAAGAATTTGAATATTACTATTACAAATATTAAATAAGATCTGAAAGAGCTATTTTTACTTAAAGGTAAATATCTGAGCATAACCGCAATATTAAATTATAACCTATATTCCAAATAAATATTTGAATACCCCTGATATAGGTATTCTTCTTGAAGCTTTCAATGAGAGATTTCCAATGATAATTTATATTTTGGAACAAAAGATATATCCATATTTTGGCTCTAAAAAGCTAATAACCCACAAGATTACTGAAATTCTCAGTAAGGGATTGTATAAAGCTGAAAAAGAATAATATGAGGCTATAGAGCTCAATTAGACCTTAAATTAAATACTTTGGAGAGCATTTCTATATAAAACAGACAGAGAAATTTTGGCTAAAGGTTTATGGCCAAATTTGAAGCTCTTATGAAAGCTGTTATTGAGAGAAACCTCTGTATCTTTTCTCTAGCTGAATTTTAATCATTTGAGAAACATATATGACTTAAAGTCTTCTCAATAAATAAATTTCTGTGTTATTTGAATACCGATATCCTCAAAAATAATTTAAATAACTGTACTGGTAGTTTCTTAAGCCATATATATACATATATGTACCCAGCTTTAATTAATGCTAATGTCTATCAGAAGAGATACTGAATAGAATAAAAAGTAAAATTTAGAGAGATTAATCCAATTATTTATTATCAGAGCCGTGATATTTCTCAAATTAATTGGTATATCTATGCTTAAACTCTTTCCCTCAATACTGAAATGTGCCATCTTGTACTGAATTCACAGCCAAAATCATGGTAGTTGATTCCTACAGAAAACCAAAATTAATTATCAGTTCCCTACAAGATTTCCAGAAATATCATGAAGGTTATTTTGTGGTTTTTTAAAGGTTTATTTTCCTGTATTGGTATAGAATAATCATTTGTGGATCAAAGGCCAAGATGTTTATCATAATGACATCTGTATAGTGCCTTCAGAATCACGATAAAAAAATCAGACTGAAAATTTTCACTTTTAAGACTTGGTAAGAGAGAAAATATCAGAATACCCTTAATAGAAAAGGAAGGTCTCTTAATTACCAAAAAAAGAATCATAAGATTATTTTAATATTACTACTTGGTAAAGCTGTATCAAAAAAGTATTACCGTTTTAATAAAAGTGATATGATTATAGTTCATAATTATGGTAGTTACTTTAAGATTAAACTGATAAATACTCAGTAGAGCTAGAGATATAAGAAGATTAATTACCACTATTATAAATAACTTGAGAGACCTCCAAGTATATGTATTTATTTATTTTGACATGTAAAATTGACAGTACTATCTTGATCTACTTCATAGGCTGAACTTGAAAGAATTATTGAATAAGGGTTATGCGTCGAGTCAGTTCTATTTTATTCACATTATATTTGTGTTATTTTAAGCCTCAGAAGGAAAAGAACCGTTTGTGGAATCTAGCTTACTAGGCTCATGAAATCACTGAAGATATTTATGCTCTAATTTTATTACCTAAGGTCCATAATGTGGATAAATATAATTCAGTAAATCCATTAAATTTTTATCTCTATCCTATTGAAGAGGATGAACCCCAATTAATTTTTCCTTTTCTCTTTAATATCTATTTGATATTTTACTTTCCAAGGTTCAAAAATAAGAAATTTGTTATCCATGAGCTTCAAAGAACATAATTTTTTACTATGGGTAAATATATCATGAAAAAAATACTGGCTTATTTGGAAGTAATATGCAAACTTATTTTGTAAAATATTTCTATAGCTACTATGTAGTCCAATTATAGGAATTTAATGATTTTTTTCATGGCTATAAATGAAAATATTCAAAGAACTTAACTCGGGAGAATGAAGTTTTGAATTTGAAAAAATTGGTGTTAGTTTCTCTTTCTCAAGAAAGACAATATATTTGAAATTTATTATTAATTATTTTGAGCCCCCTACTGTTAAATACTATCATTAATTCAATTTGAAGTAGTTAGGTTTTCAACTTCTTTATGTTTCTTCCGTAAATAAGAGCCAGGATTGGAAATTTAAGAAAGTATTTATCTGCAATTCTTGTCAATACCATGTGGAAGGTAAGAAAACCTTCAATCATAAATTGAGTCAGACCCCTAATTTGGTTTAAAATATGGTAAAAACGTCATCTCAAGAAAATTATCCAAACGATCAAAAAAAAGAAAGGTGAATATAATGGGACATGAACCCGGATCCTTGGATCAAAAAAATGGGATTTTTAGGATAATATGGGATCTATTGAAATATGGTACTATTCACGCAGGTGGTATATTGAGTAATTGAGGAATTATGATCTTCCATATAATATTATATTTAAAAATTAACAAAGATATTGTAAATATATACATCAGATTTTAATCCTGAAGGAAATAATAATCAAATGAAATTTAAATGAAAGAAGTATAATAAATTAAATCTGAATCAGAACTAAAATAACTCATTAAATAATGAACCACTTATTTACATGATGAGCTTTGAACGTTATGAGATATCTAATATTGGAAGTCATTTTTTAGGCTTTGATGGTCTTTTTCAGATAAAAAAGATATAATGGGCCAAATCTGGGTTGAATATATAGAGCTCAAATAAATTTAAGATTAATTCAAGAGAATTATGGTTTTTAGCATGTATATTGGAAATTCAACATATTTTCAGCTTAAAAACTTCAAATGTGTTTTTGATCATGTTTTTTTGTGATAAAAGGTATTCTGGGTCTGTAATTTGGGACCTATGGAGTTCACAGGGGCTCTTGGGAATAAAAAGAGTGGCCTGGCACTCAGGAATCAGGGACTCACTTGGAGGGCTCCAAAGATAAAGAGAATAAAGAAGAATATATTTTTTTAAGAGAAAATGAGAGAAGTACACAATATTCCAAAAGATACAAATGAAGCCAAAGGCCAAAGATCCAAACAAATGAATCCTAAATTCACTGTTTCAAGCTTCCAGAAATAACAATGGAATTAGTAAAGGATATGACCACCAATATCCGCTGACAGGAAAAGAAAGAAGTGAAAATGACTGACTTAAGATTATCAGTATCTACTTTAATAATGAAAAGAAAATAGGAATAAAAATAAATCAAATATATTAATTAACTGGGGAAAAATTCCCCAGGGAAGAAAAGGTGGCCAGTATATGTGAAAAGTTGATAACTAATCCTGGGAGGTGGATTACCCAGCTGTATTGACTGTTTTGGGCTAATACAGATCTGGCCAGCTTGAGAATTAACTGTGTGTCTTCATTTCCCACAGTGGAATATGAATTGGCCCAAATGAGCCAATGCCATACAGATTTTCCAAATACTGCCTGTATGGATCAATTGAGTTGTCCAAGGAGTTCTGGAGTGCTTTATACCTTGACAAATGACTTTAATTATTAACAACATCTTTAAATTGAACTTGAAGAATCCTGGGCAAATATTCCTCTAAGGGAATACTGCTGGAACAAAAAACCAACACCTGGAAAGCCAGGGAGTTGGGGTCCTCAAATGGTATTCTGGTAGCTGCCATGGATTGTAAGACCTAGGGGATGAAGCCTTCTTTTGAAATGGGTGATTGGCCTGGGGACTTTATTTGAAATGGCATAATGGAGTTCTGAAAACTTCACAATTGAATTTCCAAGTAAAAATGGTGCATAATGGTATATAATACCATATATACACCACTCCTGGTTCCCACAGACTTGGGCCAGAAGTTTCCCTGATCTTTATGGGAAACCCCTTATTTAATGTGGCTGGTGGCCTCTGGTGATTGCCAGAGGCCATGGCTTGAGTCCTGAGGGATATGGCCAATCCGGGTGCCTTGGGTCCTTGGGCCAGAGGGGCAAGAAGCCCCTGGAAGAGTGGATGACCCCCAGGCCCAAACTTAGGGGTATTGGCCTGGGGGTTGGTGAGGCTAAAAATTTCCCAAAAGGGCCAAAGAGCCATTCCACGCCATGAGCGGTCAAATGGCCTAGGGTTGATAATATGTCCAATTGGCCATGCATTGGTGGAGGATTGACTTTCTGTAAAAAGAAATTGGGAGGGGGTTTTTCCTATGATTGTGACAATGGGGAATTGAAGAAAATTTGTAAAAATGGGTGTATGTGTTAAATAACTGAACTTGGATTCAAATATTTGGCATTAATTTTCATAGTTGTGTATCTGTATATTTCAGTTTTATTCAATATGTAAAATACTTATTTTAAAAATGAGGATGAATTTAATAACAAGATACTTCAAATTTTGAATATTTAGAAGGAAAAGGAATCTTGGATTCAAGGTTTCCAGGCTCTCCTAAAATCCTTTAATCTGAACATGAAGTGTCAAATCTACAGAACCTGTTCCCACTTTATCCTGAAATAACATCTGAGGGTTTGTAAAAAAACTTTATCCTTTGGATTCAGCACAAAAAAAGGTAATTTAAATGCTTTAAATATGTTCAAACTACCTTTAATGGTATTGTACCTGTGAAAAAATGTTATCAACTCATATGTGAGCCTTAGAGGCAATTTTGTATATACCAAAATGAAAACAAATACAAAATGAAAAATAAGGAGTTTGATTATTCTTTAATAAGTATTCAAAAAAAGAAGTAAATAATAAATTATGAATTCAAAATAAAATCAACAAAATTTAACAAGCAAAATTGAGAAAAAAACTGTGAAGACATTGATAGAAAACATTTGAGTTCTTTCTCTATTGAAAAGAATGTAAAATTTTCCTCACCATTAGATTACCAATCAAATAATTTTATTGGTTATCTCTTTCATGAACCATAAGGGTATTTTGAGATACCTCAAAGGCCACAAAAATATGATTGGGATGAATAAAATCAATTCTTCCTTAAAATTTATTACATAATGAAGAAAATTTAAATTAATTTTCTATTGTTATAAAAAGAAATCCAAATAAAAAAGAATGAAAAATTAAAATTTTTCTTATTAAAAATGAATAAAATGAATTTTCTTTCAAAATTAAAAAAGCTCATGATATTTTGAAAAAAGAAGAAGGCATTATGAAAACTATTATTCTTCTTTTCTTGTTGAAAACATGTGATTTTAATTTTACCATTGGAGTTATTCCAATGATATTTTATCTTGAGCCATCTCTGAGTGAATTTTTTTTAGCTCAACCCTGAATATGCTTAATTGAACATTTAAGGGCTTACCATGAGAAAATATAAAAATGATAAAATTAAGATTAATTCACCCAAAATGTGGTGTTAATTATCAATTTGTTTTAGAAATGAGCTGAGAGTTTGAGTGTTATATATCTGAGAAATCAAAGTATACTTAATGGAATTCTGCATGTGTGTTACATAAATGAAAATCTATTTACATACGAGATATGAGCTTTTGAAGTTGAGTAATTAAAAGACTAAATCAAATCAAAGTTTTGGTATAAGTGTTTCATGAAAAATGGATGATCTGAAGAGAAAATAAATTGGAAATATTAAATTTGAGAGGGAAAAGGAATATTGGTTCTTTGGATTACAGACCCCCAAATATATCTTACTATAGGATTTGAGCATCAAAATTCATGGAAATTTGCATTTATTTTGGACTATAATTGACTCATAGGATCTGTGCCTCCATTAATTATGTTGCTTAAGGAGAAAAAAGGGTATCCTTACTAGTAAATAAAGCTTAATACTACTATTAAGGAAGAAAAACATACCAAGGTATTGTTAGCTGGCTTAAAGAGTATTTCTTCATACTCTGATGTACCTTGAGAGAGTGAGATACACTATTACCATAGAAAAGGCTTTTTCAAAAGCCTTAAATGGCTAAAAAAATCCTTATTTTGGTCCAAACCAAGTCTTCTTCGTCTCATATTACCTTTGCCTGCTAAAATATTCTTACTTATATATTTAATTTAATTACTCTTAAGAAAGTAAATAAAATACTTGAAGATCCGATTTTAGCTATTTTAGAAAGAATCTTAATCATTTCAGCTCTTGAGACACCTTAAAAGTAAGTTAAACCTTTTTTCATCAATATAAATGTTCACCTGAGTTTTAATATTAATGCTAGTATTTTTGGGAAATTATCTCTTTTGATATAAGCTTTGCATACTCTATTTATATTTTAAGTCCTTGAACTCCCTTTTTAAATTGATTAAAAATGATCATATTTTCAGAAATTATTTTTTATCTTTGAATATCTCTTTTATAGTATGTTTTTGGTAGGTCTTTATTTTTGGTAAAATAATCAATATTGATAATCTTATAGATATACACTAATTATGAAAAACATACCTCGGAATACTTTTCATTAAAAAAGAATTAATATAAATACTTCAATTATTTTTACCTGAAAAATGTTAAGGAGAGATTAAGCGCCTGATCTTTAATAAAATATTGATATTAACACCTGGAAATATCTCACATAAATTTTAAATATTGTGGTTTTCACCATTCAAAACTTTAAAAAATGGCTAGAAGACAGAGGGAATTAATGTAAAACTGACCATGAATTACATTTTATTGTTTTAAATATAATTTTACAGTAGATTGAAATAGTTTAAAAAAATGATTTAAATTACTGTAGTGGATTCTAGGGTCCAGTAAATATGGGTAACATCGATACCTTCTTGGGAATTTTTATTTAAAGAATAGAAAGCTGAGAAGAATATTCCTTGCCGGGAAGGATTTCAATTTGAGGAAGCTTCAGTAAACATGCAAAAAATAAGTATCACTGCCCACAGGGGAAGTAGGCACAACCCAGAGTAAAATTAGGCGTCTACCTCACCTTTAAGATTGCTCAAGATGTTTAATAATATTAAGTCATCCTCTCAGACAAAGGTTTATGATTTTAAAATTCTTCACATAAAATGGGAATAAAGTTACCTATTTCAAAAGACTTTTTTTCAATATATTTTTCTCCACATATAATTTCTTAATGAATCATATTAAAAATACCTTAAAATGGAAACCCTTTCAATTTCTGGGTACCGAATAAACTTTTTTATTTTAATACCTCTGAGGAATTCCACATTAGCCTTATTATAAGTTTCTTCTTCCTCCCTCTTTTTGGTTATTTTTCCACTTCCTATGAAGCTCTATATTTGAATAAATTCATAAATAATTGATTTATTAATTTTCTTGATTTACGAAATATTGAATTCGTTAGATAAAGAATAAAATAATTCAACCAAATACACAAATCGATTTCACCCAATAATGAACTTACACCATACCAAAATACTGGGCTATAATATCCATTTTATACTAAAAAGTATTCATTACTAAAAATAATTCTGGATTGTTAAAATAATATTTTATCACTTTTGAGTGAAGTGAATAATATGCAACTTCTCATAATTCTATCTCAAATACAATCTTCTCTCCATAACTCCTTTCAATAGATCAGCTTATTGTATTTTGAAAGATATTGTTCTTAATAGCTATAAGTCTTTTCGATGAGGTTATTCCAGAATTGGGAGATATTAATAATTTAAAACCCATATTTCTTCCTTTCTTCATACAGTTTAATAATGTTTCAATTTGAAATGAAACCCTATTAGCTGATTGGTTTCAGAGATCAGGTAATTATTTCTTAAAAAAATACCCTGAAATAATCTGACTATTAATCCTAGCTAATTAAATTTACTTGTTATCCATGCATATTCACCTCTCTACCTTGATATGGTTTATCCTAGGTATTTTGAATATCAATCTCAACACAGATTTGTAAATCCAGCTTTTTAATTACCATATGTGTAGTGTCTATTATGAAAGGTGTAATATTATTAAAGGTAATCGTCAATTCAATTTTCACCAACAGAGAAGAAGAAATCACAGTTCCAAATAAAATATTCTCTAAATATCTAAAAATAAACTAATAGTTTCCAAGAGCTAGGCCATTATCTCCACAAAAATAGTATGACTCTATTTAGAATAATTACCTTAGAAATGAAATTGAAGGATAATATTTTCTGCTTTTTTTTATAACTCAGAAATATGTAATATGGGACACACTTCTCTCTCTTCACTTATTTTATTTACTTAATTGAGAAATTTACCTTAAAAGAAAGAAGCTCACCTTTACTTTTCTGAGTCTTCACAACACTCCCAATAGGTAATCTCTACAAAGTAGACTTCTGAAAGTTAGTTTGAAAGCTTTCACCTTCCTCTAAAAGATAAGGATTCAATTCCCTATAGCTTACTGTAGGTCATGGGATTTTGCAGGTATCAATTAGTTAGTTTTCTAGCGCACTTATTATCTCCTTTATAGGATCTATAACTAATTGAAAAGAGTAAAATTACTTGATTATTTAAAGAAAGAATATTCCCTAAAAAAGAAATATTGTATATATTTGACTTCATCAATATTTTATTAGTAAAAATGTGTTGGTTTTTCATATTCCATGTACCACTTGATATAAATCTCAATATTTATGTCCCCCATTGTAGATCTTCTATTGCCTTATAGAGTAGTCCCTTAATAATAAATTAAGTTAAATTTAATGATAAACAAAGATTTATTCAATTGACACAAGCTCAAGAAGTTTTGGAATGCTACATATTATAGTTTTTTCATATTTTATCCATAGTAGAGTGACCTTTCTGTTGATAATTAATCTTATTTTAAAGTTTTATCTTAATACCTAAGCTTTCTTTATTGTTATGGATTGATCTGTGATTATTTTCAGCCTGTGAATCAAACCCAGAGCACAAGCATGACTACCAGAATATCATAAACCAATGGTAGAGCAAAATACCACCAAAACATGAAGCTGAGCCAAACAGGCTCAAAAAGCATCAAAATAAAGAGGAAAATCACTTCTTTCCAAATATGAAAGTCCCATAATCATAGGACAAAGAATAACAAAGTTATTCAAGCTCAAAGCAGTTTCTGAACATAAAACTTAATTTTCACCTATCATCTAAAATCCAGAGAAAGAGGCTGAACCCAATCAAATGGGTATTCAAATTTAAGCTCTCAATAAGGCCTATCTAATGGTACTAGCCAAATTGGGATAGCACCAAAAATATAGAAGTTATGGCCAAAATAAGGTCAAATAAGGGTGAATAAATATTCACCTCTCATTAAGCTTCTACAGTTTTAGTGTGAGATACCCAAGGTGGGGTCTCTTTGGAAAGAGCACCATCAGGGCTATCTGATGGTGCCATTCATTTTCCCATATCTCATCTGGAACAAAGTTCATGGGGAAAACAAGTTCCATACAGATTTTGAGATAATTATATATCTGAATAACTAAAATTGAACATGGCATAACTTTGCCATATTTGATGTTAGCCATACCAAATAAGGTACCATTGTGTATATCTCATCCAGGGCTACACAATGAGCCACCTTTGAGCTCAATATCCTATAGACTGACAAAGGTATAGCAGCTTTAAGGTCAAATTCCCACATTTAGACCAATACCACTTTACCATGGGATAATATCCCATAAGTATGATTATGACGTGTAAAATAGACAAATAAGCTTGTTTATACTTCGAAACCTCATAGTTCAGTCAAATACAGAGGTCCCTACAGGTTCTGTACCGTTTATGACACATCCGAAGCACCAGAAAACACCTGTAATCTCCTTTGGTGAAAACCTTCACCCTGTATAGGGTAAAAATGACAACTTGTGGTTCTAAAGCCACATTTACACCCAATAAAAGTCTGTATTGAGTGTGTAGAGCCACAAACCAGCCCATAGTAGTGAAAGCCTTCACTCTGTGGTTGTTTGAAGAGGTAAAGAAGCTCCCACTACCCCAGAACAAGATAAAAGGAGGCCTTTCCTCACCAGAAGGCCAATCCATAATCTTGTTCTCAATATTCTTATATGGTATAGCTTCTGAAAGAAGTGGTACCCTTAGAATTAAACAGGTATAATTATAATTGTAATTATTGTAGGGCTTATTATTGTAAACCAACAGGTAAACACTGCACTCAGGGCTATCAATAGCACTCACCACCACTAAATTCTTTTTGTATATCCCTTTTTAACCAGCTCAGTATTAAAAAAAATAATTATTGTTGTTTCACACTCAGAGTTATAGCTTTTGTTATCATTTTGAATCTATGTTATAGAGTCACCCTGACATTTTGGGGGCCCGTACTGGTTTTTTACCTATTTTAGACAAAATTCCAGCTTTTTTTCACTTATTTTCATGCCTTTTGTAGTTATTATACTTGTTTTATTGCTTATTTTCACTTTTTTTCAAGCCATAAGAAGCTCTGAAGGGGATCAAATTAGTGGTTTTTCTCTATTCTGATTTTCTCTTGAAAAATAGAAAAGCATAATAAAATAATAAAAATAAAAAAAGTGTATAAATATTCTTTCTGAAAAATAATATTCTTCATCATTTTGAAGAGTTATAAATATATAATTTATATTCATACAATACCCAATTTTATATTTTTTTTTCATAATGATGTATACAAAGTATATATTTTTTGAATTTTACTTAAAGAAAAACTCTCATAATTCATTTTTTCACCCAAATTGGCGTGAAAAACTTATTATTATCATTATTATTGATAATTTCAATAATAATACTTCATAATAAAATATAATCATATTTTATTATTGATCTTTTTTTCATGATATATACAAAGTATATATTTTTTGAATTTTTCTTGAAGAAAAACTCTTATAATTCATTTTTTCACTCGAAATGGCATGAAAAATTGATTATTATCATTATTATTGATAATTTCAATAATAATACTTCATAATAAAATAAAATAATATTTTATTATTTATCTTTTTTCATAATATATACAAAGTATATATTGTTTGAATTTTTCTTAAAGAAAAACTCTTAGAATTCATTTTTAGCCCAAACTGGCGTGAAAAACTGATTATTTACATTATTTTTGATAATTTCAATAATAATAACCATATAAAAAGAAATAAAAACCATATTTCTTTTTTTAAACTTATTTTAATAATATATACAGAGTGTATATTATTTGTTTTTTTCTCCAAGAAAAAAAATTAAAATCATTTTCTTTTTCACCCAAATTGGTGTGAAAAATTGATAATAGTCATTATTATTGATAATTTACATAATAAGACTTATCAAAAAGAAATATAATAATATTTCTTTTACTTAATTGTTTCTAATATATAGAAAGTATATATTGTTTGGATTTCTCTTCAAGTTAACCCCTTATAATTGAGTTTTTCCATCCAAATTGGTGTGGAAAGTTGATTTGATAATTATTGATAGTTTCAATAATCATTTGTCCAAACTGATTTATTGATTCCTAACAAAACAGGGATTCAATCAACTAGATAAAACTCTCACCTTACAAATCAGAAATGATACCACCTCATTTCAGAGACTTTGGTATTCCAAGGAATTATTATTTACAAAGAGAATCAACCATAAGCAGGAATAGAGGCCGGGAAAGGAGAGAAGTTGAAGTTGTTCAAAGTCATAAGACATGTGAAAATGGACCTTCCTACACCTTCCAAAATGGTTTCCAACAGAAAACCTCCAGGAATGACTTGCATAGAACAGTTTATTCTAACCCATCAAATCTTCAAAGAGCTGCTCCAGTGGAGAATGGCAGACAGGGAATTCAACCTAGAGTTCCACTAGAAAGAACTTGTAGAAAGTATTCAGAGGATTTCCCTCAAAGAGATATTCTTCAAAGAACTTATCATATAAGGGAAATTGAACCAGAGATAACATACTCTGACTCTTTCAGGCTCATAAGGAGTGGTAACCCAACCAAACTCCCAAGAGGATTCACACCACTCAGGCACCAGCAGATCAGTGACCAAGAGTCACCATACTTTCCAATCCCAGGTAGAATCCAGGAGAGGAAGAGGATCATAGGACAAAAATAAGACTTCTTTCAACCAGAGGCAGAAAAGTCAGATCCTATGATCTAGAACTTGTTGGATCTTCCAAAAGAAGTACAAAAAAACAACAAACAGTTGTAAATACTTCTAATGAAGCTAGCAGCCCTATAATAAGGAATGATATCTCCACTCAGATTAAGCACAATTTTGTGATCCTTGAGAGTACCATAAGTAGTAATACTCTATGGCTAAAATTTTCTCAATTTGTAGAACAAACTCAAAAAGAGTCTGAAAGACTCCATGAAAATATTTCAAGGTTGCAAGAGTTTTATACCTTACAAACCAAAACTATTAATACCTTTCAAGAGGACTATACTAAATTAAGTAAAGCCTCAGAAGAGAGAAAAAGAAGACTAAATCAAGTCTTGGAGGAGCAAAATCACTGCAAAAGGGGTAGGGAATACCTGAATCAAGATATTGACAAATTGTTCAATGTCTGCCAAGACATAAAACCCCAAACACAAGGCAATGTTTTGGATAATCCATACCACCAGGGAGAAATTAAGCCAGATGCCTTGTTGGAGAATAAGCCAAGATCCACATCACAATACCAAGATGGATATAACATGACTTATTCAGAGAAGAAAGCAGTGAAACAGCTTCCAGAGGCCTCAAGCTGGCCAAAACTCTCCGTTGTAGGAGAATATGATCACATGGAACTCATTGATTATATTGATGGGCTTTTCATTGATGTTCCAAGCATACCAGATTACTGGATAACAGCTAGACTGAACACAGCATTCCAAGGAAATGCTAGTATGTGGTATACTGAAATGAAAGATATCCATGGTAGAAGAAACTGGCCATGGTGGAGGAGCCAAATAATCTAAAAGTACAGAAATGATACCTGGATATGGCAGAAAACCCTTTCATTTGGAAATGATAGATACACAGTGGACAAAGATCCATATTATTGGTTTCTGAGACAGTCAAAAAGGCTAATAGCCACTGACCCTTGAATAACAACAGAAATGAGAAATTACAAACTGTTGACCAAACTACCAGGAGACTTAGAGCATGCAGTAAAATGCAGATTCTCCAATGAATCAACCTTGGATGAGATATCAACTACTTTTCAAGAAGTAAGGATTAGAACATCTATTGGTAGATACAATACCGATAGTACTGGGGATAACAGGGATAATACAGCCCTGGAAGCCAAAGAAGCTCATAATTCAGAATCTGAATAACAACAGGATCTTCCAACTGTGAATCACCCAATCACTATGCAGAAAATTTTCACAAAGACAGGGATGAGATATTGGAAAGAGAGAAAGAAACAAGAAAAGACCAAGAAGGTCATGAATCTGACTCTGATGGTGTGGGGGATGGCTGTGGAAATAATTCATATAGTGAACCTAACCCCAAGGAGGAATATTTGGTGGAATTTGAGAACAATGTAGGAAAAGAAACTGGTTCAGTCCACTGAAAAAGAAGGAAACCAATGACCAAACATCTGGATGGTTTTAAACATAAACTACCAGACAGGGAGGGTATGACCACAAGAAAGTTGTTGGCTCAAGGTAACAGGAACTACACTAGTACCTCAAAGAAGGAAGGAAAGTCTCATCAATGATGATCCTTTTTTTGAAGGAAGGTTATGTCAGCCTGTGACTCAAAACCAGAGCACAAGCATGACTACCATAATACCATAAACCAATGGTAGAGCAAAATACCACCAAAACATGGAGCTGAGCCAAAAAGGCTCAAAATGTATCAAAAAGAAGAAGAAGCTCACCTCTTTCCAAATCTGAAAGTGCCATAATTATAGGACAAAGAATAACAAAGTTATTCAAGCTCAAAGAAGTTGTTGAGCATAAACCTTAATTTTCACCTCTCATCTAAAATCCAGAGAAAGAGGCTGAACCTAATCAAATTGGTATTCTAATTTAAGCTCTTAATCAGGGCTATTCAATGGTACTAGCCAAATTGAGCTAGCACCAAAAATATAGAAGTTATGGCCAAAATAAGGTCAAATAAGGGTGAATAAATATTCACCTCTCATTCAGCTTCTACAGTTTTAGTGTGAGATACCCAAAGTGGGGTCTCTTTGGAAAGAGAACAATCAGGGCTGTATGATGCTACCATTCATTTCCCCATATCTCATCTAGAACAAAGTTTATGGGGAAAACAAGTTCCATACAGATTTTGAGATAATCATATATCTGAATAACTAAAATTGAACATGGCATAACTTGTCCAAATTTGATGTTGGCCATACCAAATGAGGTACCATTGTGTATATCTCATCCAGGCCTACACAATCATCCAACTTTGAGCTCAATATCTTAAAAACTGACAAAGGTATAGCAGTGTTAAGGTCAAAATCCCACATTTAGACCAATACACCTTCACTGTGGCATAATATCCCATAAAAATGATTATGAGGTGTAAAATAGACAAATAAGCTTGTTTATACTTCAAAACCTCATAGTTCAGTCAAATACAGAGGTCCATACAGGTTCTGTACCATTTATGACACATCCGAAGCACCAGAACACACCTGAAATCTCCATTGGTGAAAACCTTCACCCTGTATAGGGTAAAAATGACAACTTGTGGCTCTAAAGCCACATTGACACCCAATAAAAGTCTGTATTGAGTGTTTAGAACCACAAACCAGCCCATAGTAGTGAAAAAATCCACTCTGTGGTTGTGTGAAGAGGTAAAGAACCTCCCACTACCCCAGAACAAGATAAAAGGAGGCCTTTCCTCACCAGAAGGCCAATCCATAATCCTGTTCTCAATATTCTTACGTGGTATAGCTTTTGAAAGAAGTGGTACCCTTAGAATTAAACAGGTATAATTATAATTGTAATTATTGTAGGGTTTATTATTGTAAACCAACAGGTAAACACTGCACCCAGGGCTATAAATAGCACTCACCATCACTAAATTCTTTTTGTATAGCCCTTTTTAACCATCTCATCATTAATTAATCATCATTATTTTTACGTCACACTCATAGTTATAGCTTCTGTTATCATTTTGAAGCTATACCATAGTCACTCTGACAATTATAGCTTCTGTTTTACCATAAGGAGAAATATTTGAGTCTAAACTACAAAGTATAAACTTGAATTAACTTGATGACCACAAACCACGCCCTTCTTGAAACCTCATTTCCGCGCAAGCTTTTTGTATCAATGAGGATTTATTTTTTCCATTTCAAAATAATTCAAATATAAAGTTTTTCTTTACTGGAGAAAACACATATTCTCTAGTCAGTTTTATACCCTCTAAACAAATCTTGGAATACCCATAATGGCTAGTATCAGATAAATAGTTTTCATACTGAATAGAAAATTCCCTTTTGAATTATATCTATGATATACAATACACTTTTCTGAGGAACTACAGCTCAAATTGTAAGAACCAAGTGATAATATTCCAAAATCTAAAAAATATCAATCATTTTAATGATTTCCATTCAGTTTCACTGTTTTTTGATTGAAGGTTGAAGCTCTCTAGAGAATAGAGGACCTTTACAGCTTTCTGGAATTCAAATATCTCATATTTACAATTCAGCCCAGTGTTAAATGATATTTTTATAAGTTATTTTCTTAATATTTTTTTAATATTAATTTATTGAGCTATTTTATTTTAAACTTTGGTTCTTTTTTGTATATTAAGGTATTTACCTGGTTATGGTGTCTCTTTCTCTATCTAAAAGGGATTTATACCTGTTCCATACCATTTCTAAAATGTTTTCTATAACCAACTTGTGGTTCCCTCTATATGCTTTTCCAAATCTTTTCCTCTTTAAACTACTCAGCTCTCTTTCATTCCTTACCTATTGAAGCTTATAAACGCTGAGATTCATCCTATCTAAGGCTTTAAGTTTTAGAAAATTACTTTTTGCTAAAGATTTTTGATTAATACCATTGGAGATATGTAGAACAAGCTGAAAGAGTCTATTTTTGACATTTTTTCAAAAGATTCAAGCTACGCCATCTTTTCATACACGTAGTCTACTGAGTACGTTTTCGCAAGTTCTTTCAGTATCCCTCTGCAGGAGTAATCTGAAGAGATATTTAAGAAAAAATAAGCACCACTATCCAATTTTGAAGCACCTATATGGAAGACTTAAAAACTTATCAATAATATCTAAATACAGAGGTGGATTGATAATTATTCAATCTCTAATATCTGAGGGATCAGAAATATTTTTTTATAAGAAAACAAATAAACTGAATTTTTGGAGGTCAGATTTCTGAAATATATGAAATAATCTGTCCTCTCCTTTGCATCTCTGTAGCTTTTTAGTAATTTACAGAAAAGTATGCCAAAAAAATTCTCATTTTCTCAATTAGCTCTTTGTAAAATTTATGAAAAATTTTCATAGTGTGCCTCGGTTTCTGAATTCAGATATTATAGGTGGCTATTTAATCTACACCAGTATTTAATTTAACCTTCCTAGAATTATCTACCCTTTTGACGCCACAAAGTCATATTATATAATTTGAATCTATTCTTCATCTAATGTAAATATTTCAGATTAAATCTTCTCATTTCATATTTATAGCTTCATTCAGCTCATTTTAAATTCATTTGATAGGATATTTACAGAACTCCATTGATCCTCATTATTGAAATCAAACCATAGTGTATCCTCTTCATTATCACTGGTATAAGTCTAAGAGTTAGGCTCTTCATTATTTTTTTTGATATGCATATTATATAGAATTCTTTTAATTTGAAACCATAAGGGGGACGAATCTTATTTACCCTTCATTAAGCATTCTTCAGCTAAAATAATTTGATTGATAACTTTCCATACCTTGAGGTGGGTTTGATTTAAAAAATTCTAATTGGATACTTCCAGCTGAGAGTAACAGTCAAATAGTTAGAAATGCGTTGTTTTCGTAAAAAACTTTCTCTTATCATATCCCATTTTTCTCACTCCTTTATATTTATAATGAAGCCATAATATTTATCCTTAAATCACAAACTTTTTCAATCAGTTATTCAAGCTATAGCACTACTGGAATATTCTTCCAATATAAATTATTCTCCCCCTTAATCATAAAATTGTTTTTTTGTTCAAATTCCAAGATACTTAATTCAGAGCATATAAGGCTCAATAAAACAAACCACTGCATTTTGGTATTCCTAATCTTCTTTAAATATGATATTCTTCCTACTAGCGACTGGGTCACTCCTGAGTCTACTATATAGTTATTCTTTCCCAATAATATTACTAGCTTCACTCTTAAAGCTTATTCAGATCTCTTTTATTCCTTAGCACAAGCTTGTGCGTCTTTGGAAATAATAGGGAATTCAAAATCCCGGTGCCCTATTTGACCAAAATTAAATCTACGTTTTTTTGGATTTGTCCACTTTTTCCTTCCAGAATAATTTATGATTTTTAAAGAAATATTTCTGAGCTATTTCAGTAATAGAATGTTTCTTTTCCTTTTCTTCTTAGGTCCACTTCTATATTATATTTCCATTATTTCTATTTTAGTATACATTTAAAGACATTTTATTTGATATAACAAAAGGTTTTGAGACAATATTGAACATCCAATCAATTTTCATTCACTAAGAAGGGCTAACTGGATATCTTTTGAGGCATTCAGTTTTCTATTCTCTGAGATCTAAAGATCATAAATATAGAGAAAAATACACGATTTTGATTAATATAAATTTTCAGCTTATTTTTCAATAGGCTAAATAGATTTGTGAAGCTATATACAATTATTTTCGAGTTTTGATTATGAATAAGTGATATTTAAGATAATTCTAATAATTTGGAACTTCCCTTTATTTTAGCTTTGAAAATGGTCAAAGCTTCATTATGATTTGGATAATATTATATTTGATAAATTTTCAGCTCACTGGTGGGCCACACATCTTCTGATATTTCCAGTCAGCTATAATTTTCAGGAGATAGAATATTACTGAATTTTTCTAAGAATAATTAATGAGTCATAGCTACAAAAACTATAATTATATATGATCCCATTATGGCTAATACACAGATATATTCCTAGATTAAAGTGGTTTAATAAAAAATAAAAATTCAACATTCATTCCTTTTACTACTTATATGTTGAGCTTGAGTTTATTTTCAATTTGAAAAGAGGTGGTCCTATAGCAACAGAAGAGGAAATCATTCAAAAATATCAATCGTGGCTGTATTATAAACTGGATGGATCAAAATATGATCACTCACTAAGCCACCCCAAATCCGAAAGATAATGTTTGAAATATTAGCTTGCGAATATTATATTATATTTAGATATATATTTCCAAATTTTCAATCTTTTATATGAAAATGGAAGGGCTTACTAGAGGAAAAAGATTTGAGTTTATGGTAACGATTCATAAGATGGGGGCTCAAAAAATATTAGTGGCATAATAAGTCTCATAGAATAAGAAATAATATAGCTTTACACTTATTTCGAAGAATCATTCTTTGTATTTGTATTCAAATGAGGCTTAATAAAAATTATATAAGGTGGAACAATAGAATTAGTATTCAAATAGATTCATCCAATATCAATCAAAAAAATATTCCAAATTAAATTTTCTGAGATATTATATAGAATGGATATTAAGTTCTTTCTTTGTAAAAAACTTTAGTATGTTACATATTTACAGAAGGGAGAGGAAACAAGAAGACATTCTCATACTTCATTTCTCAAGAGGTATTAAGAGAACGTAATGAATAATTTAGTAGCTAATTTATGCTAATTACAAGCTAATGGATCTCACTTAGCTATAGATTGAATTGATTATCAACAGCCGTTTTTCTAAGGCTAAAATAAAAAAAGTTGAGCTAAAGAGAAGATATATTTCCTTGGTAATATTTCAAGGTAAAATTAATGAAAAAAATATATCTGCTTTATTGAAGTAAAGATTTTTTTTCAACAAAATTTTGGTGCTTCATATTCAATTTAATTCTTCTACGGTTCACATCAGATTTTTCTTTTTGGATGAACACATCAGTTTCTAAAACTCACTTGTCAGAAAATTATTAATTCTTCGGTTTTTTCATTCTCCACATGTTTCCTAACTTCAGAAATTTGGCTGGGATAAATCTTTTAAACTTCATGCATGTATACCGGGACAAAATATAAAGATAATATATTCCTAATTTATAAATTCCTAGAAAGAATACTCATGATGAATAAAGAGATTAGTAGTCTCAAATGGAAATATTATTATATGATTGGTAGTATACCTATTCATAATTAATAATTATTTACCATGATAAAATTGGAAACATCTGGAAGAAGGCGGTGTTGCATTTGGAAGGCGAATTGGGCCCAGATGGATTTGTTCTTGTAATTAAACTTAGAGATTATCACCCTTTTAAGAATATATTCTCATAAGAATTGACCAAATTTAATTCACTAAATAATAATATTATCTACTCGAATTAATTGATGATACCTTTTCACAAGTATACCCTTAATTGTTATCTTTGACCTCCTTATCATGAATAATTTTGTAGATTACAATTTGAGAAACATGGAGATTAGGTATAGGCAACTGGTTGCTTCTGGATCAATAAGATGAATTATTTTCTAAGCAATAAAGATGGTGAAGGGAACCTTCTTCTACATGGCTTTGAAGTCATAAATATATAATATGAAGTTCACCTCAAAATATTTTCAAGTTTATTTCCTTTGAATATTTGAAAATAAGATGACTCCTGTTTATATTTTCATTTCTTTCTCTCAACTTGAAAGCTGAATATATTGAGAGGAAATTTCTCAATATTATATCTTTAAAGTAGTTGAAAAATATTAAAATATAATTCCGTAAATAAAAATTTATCAATATAAGATGATACTTCTTTTTCCACTTTATTTGGGATTTCTATCTGAAATTATCTTTTTAGCTTCATTAAGCTTCTTAGTAGCTTGATGAATTAATTTTGAGAAAGAGGGATCATTTAAAGAATATTTATTTTTTAATACTACTTGGAACTTTAGTAAGTTCAATTATTATATTAAGTCAGGAATATAGACAGTTTCAGCTCTTATTACAGGCTATTCAATATATTAGAAATATTTTATAATATTGTGTAGTCTATTTATAATGATTATTCTCACGTTTATATTCAGTTTTTTTAATATTTGAGAAGGGTAAGTCCTCAGGTGTCTCTCCTTATTCCTTGTAGTTCTTTTTCTTTCCTTATTTCAAGGTATTTATGGGTAAATAAGGGTCTTTCTAAGTTATTGAATCTCCCAAACCATGAAATAAATCTAGAGGTTTTTGGTTGGAAACTTATAAGTATCTATGATTTGTTTATATGAACTACAATACAGATTCAAAAAAATTTGAGTAATTCAAAAATAAGAATAATTGAAAAGCTCAGGAGGTATAGCTTAGAAATAAATCAAATGTACATTTTCTATAATAAATTATTTTTAATTAATAAGATTATTTATTTAAATCAATTTTCACAACGGAAAGAATCAAAATTAACTTATTCAAACTATAACTAATATACATTCACTGGCTCATTATAGAATATTACATTTTTGGTTATTAAATCTTAATACTCCCTTATATAATAATTTCCCTTAATTTTCTTAAAATGACCTCTCAGAAAAATTATTTTTTTCATCTTATACCAAAACAATCCAATAAGTCAATCTTTTCATATTGACTTAAATATCTTATTTACTGGACTAATAATATGAAATGATATACTAATCTTTTATTCATTAAGAATCAGCTCAAATGTTTTGGAAGAAAAACTGACAAATATATTATATGATAATGATACAAGAAGATGATATTATCCAGAATTTCTCTTTGAGGTATAATAATTAGCCTCAAATTATAGCTTTTTCTCTTTCAAAGGAAGACTCCTCAGTTATTAAAAGATACCAAATATTTCTTTGTCCAATTTTATATATTCTAGATTTAATTGATCAAATCTCCCATCGAAAGCTTCAAAGTCTACAAAGCTTGTAATATTTATCCAATTTATATTATATTCCATATTTTCTTTTTGAAATCAATGTTTTTAAAAAACTGTATTTTTTTTCCTGTATAATTCAATTAAATTTATCTTATGAAGAAAAAATCTGGAGATATTATTTCTGGCATAATTCAAATTCTTCTTAGAGGAAAAAACTTGATGAGGGTGTATCTTTTCTATAAAATCTTGATATATTTTGAAATACTTAATCAATGAATAATTCTTTTCATCTCATTTAATGTTTTCCAAGGGTACCAGGTATATAGATATTCAATTAGTAATATTTGATGTCAAATATGAAAAATTGAGAAAAATTATATTTTGAGATCTTTCTATGTGCGTGAAGAGCTATAAACCAGAACTCAGAATTTTGATTTATTTTCATTCAGGAATATTCATTTATATATAAATACAGATTATTCTTATCTGATAATAAAATTTGGTTATCAATTTACTTTGAATTATTGAGCTTTTAAAATTGCTTCCAAACACCAACATTGACAAATTGAATTATACATTTTTGTCTTGCATATCTGGCTTTTATTTATCCAAAAATTTATATTTTTCCATTTTATTTTTTTCTAATTTGCACCTGCATCTAATCTATTTCATACCTCAAGTTCTGAATGCAGCACCTGATAGCAGGTTCACCCATATTTTGTGACTACTCTATTTTGATATGATCTGAATATTGAAAATATCAACTGAAAAAATTGAGTAATAGCTTAAAAAGAGGTTTATTTAGATTCCTGATATAATTAGGCTATCTATATTATTTTTATTATGCTATGATATTATCATCTGTTTCATCAATAATATTATTTTGGTAGATATTTAATGGAATATGATATAAATTATCATCAAATTAATCGGTTTTCTATCCAAAGATCCATTTCAAATCTGAATATATAATTCTCACATTCCTGAAAAGAGACTAATATACTATATAATATTCTTTTTGTAATTTAGCTAATTAAATTTATTATTTTAGGTTATATCTTAGAAGATTCATTAATAAATAAGAACAGATTTTTCCGGGTCTAAAAATAAATCACAAATTCTTAGATCTCAAATAGCCACTGTTTTCAGAGAAATAATGGTCATTTAGTTTATTTTAAGTATGAATTTGAGAACAATACACAATAAATAAAGTCAATTTATTGTGGGGCTCAGGTTAATTTGACTAATGATTATCTCAAATTAAATACTATCTTGTTTTGGAAAATAAGCAGGGAAAGTTTTTCATGTCTACAAAAATATTTTGAAAAATTCTTGTAATATTTCCTATAGTTACTGCCTCATCTTTTTCTGTATAGAAATAATTTTTTCACATCACCTATTCAAAATTATGAGATATAAAAAGGTTTTTTGTGATTATAGACCCTCATCTGTTTCAAAATTCATTCTTGTTAAGAATAAACTCTTTGTAAATAAAAATTATTAAAGCCCTAACATTCCTGAGCTTCTGACACTCTCACCATAGAGAAACTTATACATCAGGCTTCTCAAAGAACAAAAAAACTGAATGTAGTTTTTCTCAAAATCCCTGTTTGGTTTTTCTTTCTGAATTGAACTATACTTAAACATTCTAATAAGTAATCTTTTATCATTTTCTAACTATAATTATATGTTGAATTTATTCTTCAATTTCTTAATTAGGATGTTTTTACTTCTCATTCTCATATTAAACAATATTTATACGTAAGTTACTTGAATAAATATTGGAATTAACTCAAACTAATCAGAATAATTCTAAATTATTCAGATATTTAGGAGAATTTTCCATTATTTCTTTCAGAAATATTCTATTCCTATTTTACTAATACAGTACCATATTATGAATATTTCTTACTCATAAAGCTTATGGAGAACATTCGATAGTAAATTAATGCCTTTAAGATTCCACTTTAAATTCTCTTAATCTCATAAAGTATTCGCCATTTTATTTTATAAATAAATTAATAGAAATAGTAAATAACATTGAACAACAATTTTGATAAAATTTAGAAACTAAAAGCCTTATGTTAGCTCTCCAAAAGTGAAAAATTTGTCATAATTATTTTTCAATATCTTTGAGAACCTTTCCTCCAAAAGGTTTAGCTCCAATTTTAATATATTGAGTACCAATTGATACTCTAAAGGTGCATAGACAAATGATATATCCCAAAATTAAAAGTACTTCATATTAATGACTTCTAGCACAATCAAACTTAATTATATCAGTAAAAAGATTCTAGTAATTATGAAGTTATTATGAGTTATGTTCTTGTAGGAGGGAGATATATGGGGTTTTTAAATTATGAAGCTATAGAGAAGAATCTCTATAATCACCCAATTCTTCAGCTCTTTCAGGGAATCAAATCTTATATCTATAATTCTAGTCCATTATTATTAATTTACTCAATGATATTTCTATTATAATTACCTTTAAGTCACAAATAATAATAAAAAAACAATCATTCAAAATTTCAAAACATTGAGAAAATTTCAAAACAGGAAGAACCCCCTTCCAAATTCTAGGTTTGAAATTTCTTAATCTCCATAAATGGAAATTTTCTCTATTTCTTGAAGAATACTTACTTCTTATCTTTTGAGATTACGAACTATCCTATTTAATCTCAGCTACTGTTACCACCACTCAAATTTAAACAGTTGAAAAGCACCCTAGAAGGTGAGAGTTATTGGTAATAATGAAATATTCTTCTATAATAGCCCGAAGTCATTCCACCATTTTTAAATGCTTTTAGGCCATTGATTTTATCTTAAGAAATTTAAAATTAAGTCCAAAATCAAAGAATGAGCTCTTCAAATTTCAAATTTAATTTTACTTATATTTTTCGTGAAAAACTCTGGCAAAATTTCCAAAAGGTATCTGGGGCTAAATTTATATCAAATTCTATCTTGTAATAAAATTCAAAATATTATTAATGATATCTTTTATTTGAATGATTTTTATGGAGTATCTTACATTTCATTCATTAAAAACAAGAAAATTTTTGAGTTTTGGAAATTTAACTTTGATAAAAGGAGTAATTTTTTGTCTTAAAAATACCTCGAAATTATAAAATAATAGAAAAAATATTTGATAAATTTTTAAAAGTAGACACACTAAAATTATATTACCAGAAATTAAAACTATCCAAATGAACTTTATGGGAGATATTTAAGCTCAAAAATGAAGTCTCTTTGAGAAGAATTTTATCAAATAAATAGAAAGAGGGACTTCATGAAAAAACATGAGAAAGGATCCCGGAAAGTATAATAATAAGATAACACTCTCAAACTTACCAGAGCTAACATATAAATTGAGTAACGGTTCTCATAGTGATGAATGAGTGTTTAGTTCATTTTGCGGTGGTCAAAGGATAAAGCTATTATTATTCTCTTTATGAAATTTCCAAAGGGCTTAATATTATATGAAATGTATTTTTGGAATTTTTCATGGATTTATTTAATGTTCTATTAGGCTAATTATAAAGGGAAAAAATAATAATATTAAAATAAAGGATTGTAAAAGGGATAAATTCCTCTATAATTCCAAAATGCTTAATTTAAGTTAAGATTCAACTCTAAATTTTTTTTATTTCTATTTGGTAATTAGGTTTTCATGTTACATTAATATATCCTGGCCTATTTCCTTTTATGTTAATCTTAACCTTATAAGCCGTTTTTAAATAACATGTAGGCTTTTAGGCCTGGATTGTATTCTTAAAATTCTGTTAACTAGCTCAAATTACCTTTTTTTTAAAACAATCCACAAATTAAAATGGGGTTGAGGACCCTTCTATACATTCTTATCCAAAATGCCATAATTATTTGTGGGTATGTTTAAGTTTCTAGCTCAAATTGAAGTATTTTGGGAATTTTTGAAGTCCTAAATATGAAAAATAATGTCTTCTTATTTGAATATAAATTCCTAATAAATAATTTATATTGAAGATGGCAACAAGGAGCTTGCCTTAACCTCCAAGGATTAATTCCTAATCATTAATCTATAGAATAAACAGCTTCAAAACACATAACTGTTGTCTCAAGAGAAAGATATGAGAGAATTTGATGATATATTCCAATTCAAAAAAAAATATTAATTTTAAAAATGACATTCTATCTATTAATAAAACATCCAGAAAATATATGAGAGAAAGCAAAAAGGAGAACACCCGAGGGTATAATGCACAGAAATAATAATATTCAAGGAGTAAAAATGAGAAACCTAATTGGCTCTATTGAATATTCATGATAAAATGGGTTATAAAGTAAAAATAGAAATACTTATGAGTATTATCTCTTCCCAAAATAATACATTAAATATATAACATCATCACATTAATACTTATCATTTGTGATTTCATTCTGAAAGTTACTAATGATATGTTATTTTTTGCAGTTATTATTTGAATAAAATGCATTTTGAGGCTTAAAATTTAATCTTGACATTCCATTTTAGTTAAATTAAACCATTTATATCATAATATTTGTACTAATAGAGTCAATCAAATAAAACGTAAAGCTACAAGCATATTGATCTCAATTTCTCATATTAATGGGCTCACTAAAAAAATTGCAAAATGGTTTTAATTTATGCTATATTTTATTTAATCCCGACTTGATTTAGAAAACAGGCTCTATGAGCTTAAAAAAAAGAGGGAAAAAAATTGTCAAATATTTATAGCCTCAAAAAAACATCAAAAATTTAATAATTCCATTTAATAGCCCTAAAACACAAAAAATACTTTTTTTATTTTCGATCTTTTTCTGAGGTATTTCTTTCTCTTTTTTGAGTAGAAACCCATAATATTTAGTTATATCTCCAAATTAAATTCAAAAAATGAATTCTAATTTTTTTGATAAACTTATTAGAATAAAAAAACTAGAAATCACTGAATGAAAATTAATTGACAAAAAAAAATAAAAAGGTAATTTTGTGTAAGAAATTTCTGCCTTGTTTTAAATTAAGCTTCAATTTAGAAATAGGCTAGAATGAGCTTGTAAATACCCTATCAAAATTAAATTCTAGTTGTGTAATGAATTTAAACAAATTCCACAATTACATTGCAATTACTCGTAGCTACTAGAATACGCACCAAGCCACATTTTCTGAAATAAAACAACAATTTTGGACATAAAACTTTCTTTTAATAGGCTAATACCTTTTATTCTTTAAATTTTCAAAATTTGAGATATATACTACTAAATTAAGCATAATTTAGTCAAGCTGCATAATTTTCAGCCAATGGTGACCCAATGTATTATTTAATTTTGAATCCAATTATGATATAGAAATTTGATTTATTTATATAATGTATATATATTAATTTTTCAATGATAAATAAATTCCTTATCAAAAGAATTTTCGTAAAACAAATATTTTCTGTAAATTTGTTAAATTCATTTTCATATAAATTTTTTGAAATGATTCTATCATTTAATTTTATATTTCATAGTTGAAATATCATTCATGTTTTTGTGATATTTTGGCTTTAAGTAAATAAAAATCAGGCTCACATATGTAGGAGAAAGGTTTTGTTTAAATAATTGAGAAAATCAAAGCTATCATTAATATATGAAAACCCTTTTTTTCTCCCCTAAATGCAATACCTATATATCCCTGAATAGTATTAGATCTTTGGCCAATTCACATACTGATAACTTATCTTAATTCCTGATATGAGTAATTTGGATCCTAATAAGTATCATAGATTGAGATCATTTTGTTATTCTTCTAAATATCCAATCCAAACTATTGGAGATATTTAAGAATTTTATTTTGAATCAAAAATCTCTGGGATAGGGACAAATACTAGCAGAATTTGTTATATTATTTATTATTTCCAAAAACTTCAAGATATTTTAGCTAAGTTTTTAGATTTTCAATCCTACTCCTTTTTGAAGCCTTTTTTTTCATCCATTATGTAATCCTTAATTTATTAATTATTTATGTTAAATTTACCACTCATTCCAGGTCTTGAATGAATTATAACGATATGAGATGCATCTTTTTTTTGAGTTTTTTTCTAACTTTTTCAATAAAGGAACTTTTAATTCATTCAAAAACAAAGCTAGAGAATTTCCTGAACAATTTTATTTTTTGATCAAGATTTGACCACCCACACCCCTAAATAAAGGAAAAGAGTAAACTACAAATCTTTTTTGAAAATGATGATATAAAATAGTTAATTCATAAAACGTTTTTCTTAAAGATAAAATGAGAAAAATATTCAAGATATTTGAATTTGAATTATTCAATAATTTATAAAATAACTCATAATAATAAATCAACCAATTTAAATAACTTCAAATCTTGTATTTTATTTGAAAGAAAAGACTACATTTATTCATGTATTTTTCTTAGAAATAATCATAAAAGAAAAGAAACATAACCATATTTTGATTTTTTTTTCCATATTTTTTAAAGACTTAACTATTTATCAAATTTCAAAAAAAAAAAAAAATTGAATCTTTGAAAAAAAAAATCTACTTTTTTGAACTATTGTTTTTTGTACTAAAAATAAAATAACAAAAAAAATATCAAAATAGCATATTATCATTTAGGAATTTGAACACATCAAGGAATATTTAATTGTAGACTTAACCTCTATATATTTCCTATAATTTTCAATATTTTCATTTTCATTTTTCAAAAATAACAAAACAAAAACAAGAAATAAAATATTTTTTGGAGATTTATAAGAAAAGATTTTAAATAATCATTCAAAATTTTACTCTTTTGACAAACCTTAATTAAATGAAAACATATTTATTCTCTTTTATATTTTTTTTTGGTAAATTTTTATGTATTTTTTTATTTAAAAATAATTATCATAATAATAATTTCAAGCTTAGATAGGAAAATACAAGAGAAAGAAATTTATTTCCTTAATATTTAATTTATTATTGTGAGACATTATCTTGGCCTTGTTTATTTTAAAATGGAATCAAAGAAAAAAGAAGTTAAATGAGATTTTAAATTGAATTATTTACAGTTCACATAAATTTATTCATTAATCAACCCAAATAATCTTATATCTTTTCTTATGGGTATTCAATTCATTGAATTCTTAGATATTTGGAGAGACTGATAGCTTATTATTGAGAAAAAGTGGTACATGTAGCATTAGAATATTTCAAAAACTAATTTTTTTCTATTTTTGATGTATTGAAACAGTTGATGTAATTAAATGATTGATAGTTTTAGCTCAATAGCAAAGTTTTATCATAATTTTCAGAAAATCTGGGTCAATTAAATTGAACAGAGAGAACTCGTTATTTCAACCTGGTATCGAAATTTTCTGAACTCACACCAAGAACTCTTAAAATCATATCTGATATTATTTACCAAAGGATTTACAGTATTACCACAGATTTCTTTCAATAGATGCACCAGCCACTATTATTGTCAAACACTTAGAAGCTATTGTTCTGGATTAACTGTTGTTTTAAGCTACAAAACTATCCTCTCATTAATCTATTAATAATAAATTGCAAATTAGAACTCACTGTGAGATTTTACATTTGTCACTTGCTCCTGAAAAACCCTATACTCAAAAAAAGGAGCTGACAAAAAAATATTTGTTTTTTAATTATTTCTCACAATATAAAACTTTAATTTCATTAATTCATTATAAATTTTGAACTTTTTAAATATAAAAATTGAATTTTATTTCCAAAAAAATAAGAACATTTGAGTTTTTTTAAGTTAATTATAATTTTAAAAAACAAATTGAATTGAACTGATATAATTTCAAATTTAAAAAATGGATTTAATCATCACAAAAAAATCAATTAAATTAAAGAAGGAAATGAAAAAACTTATTTAAAACTGAGAGTTATATTGATTAATTACCCAAGTATAAGAAAGTTTACTTATTTTAAATTTTTCTCAATTGAAAACCAGAAAGAAAAGAATTGATAAAATTTTGTTCTCTCTTCAATAATTGTAGTTTTTTTTTTCCTTTCTTGAAAAGAAAGATCCAATTAATGAATTATTATTTTGTTCATTTTTTCTTTTCATTTTCATGATTATATTGATTGTTCAAAAAACACAATATCTGATTATTGAATGTTTTGTTTATGGTTTTTCTAAGTAAATGTAAAGAGCTAAATTAAAATAAATTTTCTTATATCTTTTTTTCTTAAAATCATTTCTGAAAAAAGGAATATTCCTTTTCATCAAATTATCATTGAAACTTAAATAATTTCGTTTTATTTAATTATTTCAAATTAACTTGTTAATTAGAATATATTTTATCTTGTTTTTTTTAAAAAAAAATTTAGCACTTAAAATGAAATTATTTTTTTTAAAAAACCTTTCCAAGATATTTCTATGTTAAATTAAGGAATAAATAACTAAGTTTATATTTTAATTTTGTCCATTGATTTCAAAAATCACATTTTTTTGGGCTTGAAAAATCTTTTTTTTTTAAATTATAAAAGTATATTAAACTTTTTGAAAGTTTTATTTATTATTTTTTTAAGAGAAAAAAGCTATAATGAAAAATAAAATTTAAATCTTTTTCATATCTTAAAGAGTTAAAAATTTAGCAATAATTGAAAAATTCAAAAAACTAATCCAATTTATTAGTCATTATTTTCTTTTATTTTTTTAAATCAGTATTATTTTTATTCTTCTTTTTAAAAATTTAAAACCTTATTTAACTAAAAAAAAAAATTCCTTTACTATTTTTTTTTTCTTTTTTTTGATCTCAGTAATTCAAAATCAAAGAATTAAATATGAATCTTTCTCAATTTGAAAAAAAAAAGGAAAACTTTATAATATTCTTCTTTTTCATAATGAAAAAAATAATATAAATTTATTGTTATTAAAGAAATGTGTAATTTGAATCCCATATAGTTTGTTTCCTTCGGTTTCTTCTTCTTTTATTAATATAATTTAAATTAAATTGATTTTTCTAAAAAATATAATTGTTTGAAAAAATAAACAGCTTTTTTTTTTTTTTTTTTGGATGATTTAAATTGAGAAGTTTTTTTTTTTTAACTTAATGATTAAAAAATCTAATTTGTTTTTTTAAATTTACAATTTTTAATGAATGGAAGATTTTTTTGTTTTGTGTTTTTTTTCAAAAAAAAAATAAAAAATAACATTTTTTTTATTGTATTTCTGTATAATTGAGAGTTTTTTTTTTTTCATCATTTAGAATTCCGAAAAAAAAAAAAAAAACTTTTATATCATTAAAACAAAAGAGAAATAAATATTTTTTAATATCACTTTTAAGATTTGATTTTTCATTTTTTATTATGGCTTGTAAAAAAAAAAAAAAAAAAAAAAAAACTTCAAAATAATCAAGAAGAAAAAAAATGAAAGTTTTTTAACTTTAACTTTTACTTTTTATTTTTTGTGATTATTATAAATGATAATAGTAATAATAATCTTAGGGAGCTAGTAAAAAATTGTGTGAGTTTTTATTAAAATCACATGAGCACTTACTTGTTTTTACCAAATTATGGTCAAAACATGTAAGTTTAACTTATAAACGTATAAAAAGGCTATTTTTTGGAAAACAAAAACCTTCCTCAAAAAGGTTTTTTTAATAATATTTCAATATCTTTTTATGTATGTTTATCAATCACACTATATTTCTTCAGTATTTTCTTTTATAATTTTCCTTTTTAAAAGGACACAGTTAGATTATGGAAAAATTATTAAAAAAAAAACATTAAGAATCATATAACTAATAAATTTTGATAATTCTTTTCATAAAATGAGGGGGATAATCTTAATAATTCAAAGGAAAATTCTCATAATCTGAGTAATTTTCCTTATGTAATAATTTTAGGCCCAAAAACAGGGATCTTAATTTTTTATCCTTAAATGAAGATATAATCTCCATTTTTACAATAATGAACTAAAATTGATAAAAATATAAGCAAAAAATATTTTATGACAGAAAAAAATATCACCATAATGTAAAAAAATGAATTGTTGAAATTACAATAATGCAATTTTATATTGGTTGCTTGTTAAGCATACCAAAATTTTTCAATATTTTTTTTGTTTGGATCTTTTTATTGTAAAATTTGGTACAATTGAAAAAAACAAATTCATTCAAAAGGCTCCAGATTATGAATTTTACCCATTTATTCTGTTGAAGAAAAATATTTGGATTTTTTTTTTTGAATAAAAAATTACATGCTTAAAAAAAGGGGTATTGATAACAAAATTCAAAAAATACTTATGAGAAATGTATCTTTTCATTTATGAAATATGAACCTATTGAAATTCAAAACTTTTCTTTTTGAGGAAAAAGATTCTTGGGAGAATTAAAAAGAATTTTTAAAAGCCTTCAGTGAGGGACTACAGCCTGTGGAACTAAAAAATTGGCAAGAATGTTATAAAAAAAAGGCTTATTGTATTAAAAGAATATCCAAAGTGCTGTTGAAACCAAAAAAATAACCTTATCAAATAAATAAAAATAATTTTATTCTTTTCATAGAAATAATATTATTGTTTCAATAAAAAGCATTTTATTCTTTTTTAATAAAAACCATTTTATTGTTTCAATACAAAGCATTTTATTTTATCACTAAAAATAATTTTATTTTTTTTAAATAATAATAATAATCTTCTTTATTCAATGAAAAAAAAATATTCAGTTCTTATATATATAAAAAAAAAATATTTTTATTCTTTTTTTTTTTTTTTTTTGAAAAAAAGGTTAAAATTTTCATCAAAA
Organism: Austropuccinia psidii; assembly: GCA_023105745.1. Lineage (NCBI taxonomy): Eukaryota > Fungi > Basidiomycota > Pucciniomycetes > Pucciniales > Sphaerophragmiaceae > Austropuccinia > Austropuccinia psidii. Next base: position 65,863,975 of record JALGQZ010000005.1, read on the forward strand.
AATAAAAAAAATATCATTTTTTATTTTTTTGAATAAAATTATTTTAATTATTTAAGTTACAAAAATTCTTATGATTTTAATAATAATTTTTTTTATCATACTGATATCATAATTTATATTATTGAAACAATTAAGCTAATATTATGTAACAAAAAAAAAGGGTTTGGGAGGTATTTTTTATTAATATTTACAATGATCATATATATATATATTTATCAAATTGTGATTAAAAAAAAACATAAGATTTTGGTAAAAATAAATAATTTTTCTACCTAATTTAACCAAACCCTTAATTTTAAATATTTATAATTTTCCTCAAAAAAAATTTTTTTTTTCTTCTTTTCTTTTTCTTTTTATTCAATAAATAAATAAATAAATAAATCTAATTCATTAATTAATATTTATTTTATTTTATTTATTTATTATATTTATTTATTAAAATTAAAATTTATTCAATAATAATTTTTTAAAAAAAAGAAATCCTTTAAAATTTTTCAAGATATCTATATCTATGTATCTATATATATATATATATATATATATATATTATAAAAATTAATTAATGAAAATATAATTTTTTTCAAACAAATTGCTTAGCTTAATAGCTTTTTTTTTTTTTTTTTAAAAAAAAAAATAGATTTTCAAAACATGTAAATTGAATTTTGTCTTATTTTATTTTTTTAAAATTTTCAATAAAAACATTTTACTTCCTTCTCTTTAAAGAAGAAAATTTTAAAAAAAGATTCTAAGCTGTTGAACTAAATTAGTTTTGTTTCTTGATAGAAAGCACTTAGAATTCTTATTGCTCAAGATCAAAATTTGGATGCAAATGAGACTGGGATTGCTTTTCAAAAACCCAAGCATGTAGAGTGTTTATTAGAAGAAAATTCCAGTACATAAAGAAAAAGTATCAAGTTAATTAGATAAAATCTGCTTTTAAAGATTTAACCTTTCCTTCTTAGTAAATACACAATCACCTTCCTCCAATTGAGAATTTATGCACCTGGTCCATTTGGTGTTTGTAGCCCAAGTAATTTATAAAATAACTAGGCATGATAATTACTGCTTTGAAGAAAGTTCTTTTTGGAGTGTGGGTAAAACCAAGCAGCCCGTCTCGTGAAAAGATATTCTGGCTGGCACTCAAAGCAGCAGTCATGTTTCTCAAGACTCAGTCTCGTTATGACAGGAAGGGGGGCAAAATCTAGTTTGATGAACTGATGGAACCATTGAACTTAGATGATGTCCGGGCGCTCTCAAGACTAAGGGAACCCGTTTGGGCAAATAGTTTCAATTAATGTTATGTAAGTGCAATTGTTCCATTATTCTCCCACTCATAAAGCGTGCCTTGGAATTTTTTTGAAATCCTCACCGTACACCACTTATGAGTTCAACCAAGTCAACGACATTTGGCCCTCGTAAGCAATGGGTGAGAACCGCGTCCGCGTGATATAATTATGTGAGTATTATGTCGTAACTAAAAACATACTAAGGAATAGCTACCCACAAAGCATTAAGCTGTCTACTCTGTTATATACGAACCAAGAGGCAAGGAATGAGGATGAGACTGATAAGAATTATTTCGAAAAAAAGCTTGTGTATTTAATTAGGCTTTTGACTTATTATACGAAAAAAAAACTTTTCACCGCCTTGGATGGGTTAAATGACTTGGTAAAATTCTATTGCTATGACCTAATCCACCCAAAGCTCCTATGTTTTCATCAGTGCCGCCAACAGAATGATCAAGCTGACGAGCGTCTAATCCAAATTCCACTTTGGTACTTGTAACTCGGCTTTCTAGCTCATTGACTTTAGTACCAAGCTCTTGAGCAATTTCACCAATCCAATTTAGTGAGTTGAGATGGGCGTTGAGGATGCCACCAATTTGAACCAGAGGATCTTCGTTTGCAGGCAAAGTCCCTTCTGGATCATCAGAGCGACCAGGGCCAGCGAGCATATTCAACTCGGCTATCATGGTACCTAGTGATGATGCCATGTCATTGAGTTGGACGTGAACTTCTTCGGCTGTCCTATAGGCTTGTTGTCGTTCTTGTGCCGTGGTACGTAATCGTCCAGGAACAGACAAGTCTTGTGGTTGATTTGAAAGTTGACGCTCATAGTCATCCAAGGCCGTTGCTAGCTCCACTTGTTGTGTCTCAACATAATCTAAAGTTTGTTCGATAGAGCTTTGAATCGGGTCAATGCGTTGGAGCTCGTCATATAACACTGAAATCTGAAACATAGGAATAAAAGCGTTATATTAAGTAAGAATAATCCTTTCGCCTAACGAGTTCCAGGCAAAACTAGACCAACCTGGTCGCCATTTTGGATTAGAACTTGGTCCCAGGCAGCAATTTCATTAGCGGTATGCTTGAAGTCTTCGACGCGCTCATCTAATTCTGAATTCCAACGTCCTACTAGATCTTCCAGTGTCTTTCCCTTTAATAGGGAAGGGGCTAAATTAATATTAGGCTTGTTGAGAAGAGATTGATTGGATGTACTTGGAGGTTTCGGTGTCGAAGGTGGAGCTGGCTGTGCGGAGGAAGACGGCTGAGCCGTGGTAGGTGTATTCATTGCCAGAGGTGAAGATTTGACTGGAGCGGTACTCTTGGCTGAAAACAGATTAGTTGCTGTAATTTCAAAAAAAGTTCAAAGTGTTTAGTAATAAAATCAAGAGTTGACATAATTAATAATTGAATATAGGGTGATAAAAATTTACCGGAGAGGGTCGAAGCCCCTGTGGGGGCAGTAGTGGCATTGGATTTGTTTGATGTAGTCAGGTCGGAAGGTTTAGCACCAAAAAGATTGGTTGAGGTGGTGGTTCCAGTATGAGAAAGGGCACTAGCAAACGGGGAAGCAGCTGGTGAGTTTCCTGCAGTGGTAGCAAGTGGTTGGGTGGTGGCAGGGGACCCAAATCCTGATGACGAGACGGTAGCTGGCGCGCTGGAGGAGTTTGTCGTCGTAGTAGCGTTACCAAACGGGCTAGCTATTGCATTTGTGCTAGGCTTGGATCCAAATAAGTTAGAAGTCGCGCTGGTACTGCCGGTGGTAGGGGTGGTTGTGGGATTGGAAAATATGTTAGATGTGGAATTGGAGGCAGTATTAGAGCCGAAAAGACTAGGCGGAGCAGGAGTTAAGTTACCCGCATTAGAAGCGGGATTTGACGAAGAAGTAGGTGTGGAGGCAGAAGGGGTCGCGCTATTGATGGTTCCGAAGATGTTGGAAGCGGAGCCGGACGAAGGCGCGATCTTGGAAGTGTTACCAAAAGGGGAAGACGCAGATGTTGTGGTGGGATTGGTTGTATTGCCAAAAATGCTTCCGGTAGTCGAGGAAGATGCGGTTCCGAAAATGTTTGTCTTGGCGGGGCTAGACTGGGGAGTGGTAGAAAGGGCTGGCAAGGCAAGATTCAGAGATAGAACTTAAAGCTAGATAGCTTTGAAAGGACTAATGTGAGGAAGCATACCTGAAGTGGAGCCAAAGAGGTTGGTACTACCAGAGGAAAACGAAAAGGCGGTCGGAGGCTTGGAAGCCGAAGCCGATGGATTACCGAAGGGCGAAGCTTCCAGAAAAAATCCCACGGTTAATAAGAATATCATTGTGGACAAAACAAGATTATTTACCAGCATTGGCAGAAGAGCCAAAGATGTTTGTGGTTGGATTGTTGGTTGACTTGTTGGAATCTTAAGAATCAATCGCAGACGAGCTTAGTCCGAGCCGCAAGTTATGAGAAATTGAACGGCAAACTGGCTCACCCATCTCTGAATATCAATGTTTCTTTCCTGTTAGAAACTTTGAGACGAATCCGATGTTTTTTTGAAGTTTTTGAGTGACGAAGATAGGAATTATACCTAGATTTGAGGATGAAGGAGGCTCAGATGAAGAATTGAGTGGATCGATTTAGATTGCCTGGGAGGGAGCAGACGGTCAAGAGGGATTTTTATGGCCGCCAACGCAGTCACGGACGATTCATGCGCGACACCCTCAACTAGCGAGAAATCACGCCACTAAGACCTCTCCCAAGGGTTGATGAGCATGAAAGCAGTGAAAGCCATAAGCACCCAATCTGACAAGATAGCCTGTGGGAAGAGAATCCAAGCTGCTGGCTTGAGGCAAGAATTCAGCTCAAACAAGTGGCTCTGGCTAAGGCTCAACTAGCTCCAGTGCAACCTGACTATAAAATGATTCATTCAAATACTTTTTTGCATCATTTTATTGACATCAATCAAGAAGTTAATCATTTGATAAGAAATTTTATGAAATTTATTAATTTTTTTTATCAAGCTATATCAAATAATAGGTGTAGAGGCTTTTCACAAAAGTAAAATAGGTTTTAAAGTAGGCTTAGTAAAGATTATTTTATTGGATTTGCTATTTTTATGAAAAACCTATAGAGAAACTTTTTTCTATATTTTCACCCTACCAAATTCCAAAAGAAAATCTGATAAGTTTTTCATTGTTTTATATTTACTTGAGGTAAAAATTTTATCCCTTTCCATATTCATATTCACATTAAAACAATTTACTCCCCAATGGTTGAATTTTTAGGAAGTATAACCTAATTTAATTTTACTTTAATAACCTCCCTAAAAGTTGAAAAATTCTGAAACCAAAACAATCTAATTTTTGGAATCTCAAATAAGAACATATTAAATCTTGGGGATTTTGGAAAGATCAGACCTCAAAAGATGTGATACATTGAATTCAAAAAATTCAATATTTTAGCCCCAAATCCCAGTTTTTACACACTACTCTGCAACACTCAAATCCAAAATTATGGCCTTTCCACAATCTATCATACCCCCAGCTTGAAATGTAAACAACTCTTTGGATTTACAGGAAGCTGAATCTACTTCTAAAATGGAAAATGAGACTGATGAAGAACTGGAGAAAGACATTCTATTACTCACTTACTTGTCAGGCTCCCACAGTCAGAATCATGACTGAAACCTAACCTGATTATACTCAGATTAGGTTTTTCCAACTCCCACTCTCAATCTTTCACTCAATTTTTTCTTTTTTTATTTTATTTCTCCCATTTTCATTCCAACATATCTATCTCTTATATATCACTGTTTTCTTTATATCCTTTAGTCATTTATGCTTTGGTAGTACATTATTTGTATTAAACTACCAAGGTAAGGTTCTTACTAATATCCATCTTACCTAACAAAATATTCAATTAACTTTTTTGCCTCCCAGTTCATGCTTGTTTTCTTCATAGTCATCCTCTGCTGAACCTATTTTTGCATATAATTGTTGTTCATCCTTTAGGTAGTTTAATCAAACTTATACTTGTCTCATTTATTATTCATTACTATTTTTACAGGAATCAAGTCCTTGAGTTTACTATTTATAAGCTATAACAGATTTACAGTCTTGACACAAACTAGGACAAATGAACAACAATGAGCACTCACAATCCTCTTAACCAACTCAGAAGAAGTATTCCAGCTCTATCTGAGGAAAACTAGCTGTAGTGGAAGCTATGCATATCAATTTATCTACAACAGAATAATTAATTCACTAATGTATTAATAAAATAAATTCAGCTTCAAAATAAATGTAAGGTTTGACTATGAAATAATAAGTAAAAACTACTAATATTTTGCTTTTTGTACTATTAATGTCCTAATTAATGATGAAATATAAGAATAAAACAACTACAATAATATATATCATTGTGATTATGGCTTGGAAAAATATTATATTTTTTTATAATTAATTAATAATAATAATTATATCACATAATGATTTTAATAAAATATATTTAATATATTAAAGCTAATTATTGTTGTTACAAACAAATTATAATAGCATCAAAAAAAATTATTTAATAAAAAATAAGAAGTCATGTGAGCCTTTGAGATATTACCACATAAACAAAAAGCTAACAAAAAAATTTATAAACTTTACTTTAATAACACTAATCAAAAATTGATTACTAAAAATCTATGAAAATAAGTAAAAATGCCATGAAAAGGTAAAAATTGTTGATTATCTCAGAAACCAATGAAGAATTTTTTTTAAATAAATTACACCAATAGGTTTACCATGAAAAGCTAAATCTATGATTAATTTGATGTCATATCTGTAAACCCAATACTTCCTGAGATACCTGGATATATGCACTTTTTCCTCAGTGCATATATTGATGGTTTTTAGCTCATATATTTTGAAATAAACATACTAAAGATATTATCCAAAATTAAATTTAACACAAAATAACTTTAGGTATACATTTATAAACTCTATTTGATAAGCTATATATAGTATTATGGATAATAAATAGAAATTGACAAAAAATAGTCATAAAAGCTGGTCAATAAAAACCAAAAGTGGTCTAAACTTATAATGAAGTAAATATTAAAATTGAAGTAACTCATATGGGAAAAATTATTTCTTTTATTTCATCATAATAAAGGTATAACCCTGTTAAATAATGGCTCAAAGCTTGAAATAGTATATCTCAACAGAAAAGATGAATTGAAAGAAAATTCATCAAAAATAGCATTTTGATTATGTAATAAAATCCTTTTGTAAACTTAGTCAGGACAGGTCAAGATATCAGAGTTTAATGGATGAACTTAAACTTCATTAAAAACCCAAGATGTATTAATGATCAAATTTAAAGCACAAAATGGATGATTTTTGATCCTTAAATCTAATCTTAATCAAAGTTTAACAGTTAAATAAGAGATACAAATGGTTTACCTTGGTATTTTATGATTATAAATACGTTAATACACTTAATTTAATTATTTTCAAAGATTATTAGCTTAATAAATTAAATTTATAGTGATAACATTGAATTATGGTGTAATTATGAGATAATAAGTTTTAATAATGATTTAATGATCACCAAATGCAAAAACAGGTAAATCACAGTGGATAGAATCATTGAAAAAGTGCTATGAGGTATCTGGTGACTATCCTAAAGGATATTTACTATATAAGGACCCTTTCTTACTCTGTTTCTTCCTCAGATGCATCAAATTGAATAAAATATTAAATACTTAAGTAAATCACTTTATTATTTAAAATACAAATATTAGTTCTAAAATCCTAAGGCTATAGCTTGTATTACTTAATTAAGATTTAGTGATTATCTTAATTTTTTTATTAAAATTGTTAAATTCTCTTAAAATCCCTAAATCCACATAAAGTAGTAAAAATTTTATTTCTCACTATTTATAATTGTAACTAAATTAAAAAAAAAAGGGTTTATAGAACTTTTTTTGGGTAAAAATAATTCAAAATTGTTATATTAAGTGCTAAAAGTAGGCTATTTTATAGGGTGTTGGTAAACACACGTAAGCCCTTACGTGTTTTTACCAATTTATGGTAAAAACATGTAAGTTTATGGTAAAAACACGTAAGTGACCTTATTTTTCAAAAAAAAATTCCTCAGGCTCAGTTTTGAGGATTTTTTTAATTTTTTTTTGCCATACTCCCGACTTGGCATGTCAATAAGCACAAATTTTTTCGAAATTTTATTTTTGGCCAATATGCCAAAATGGCATATTTTTTTCAAAAATTCATTTAAAATCTTCCCACTTATGAATTTCCTTCATTTTTTTTTAAAATGAAGGGTTCAATGTCAAGAATAAAGCACCAGAATCCCATAATTTTGGGAATTTTTTTGGGTGGGACAAGTGAAGGCGCAAAAAGGGTTTTTGTTTCAAATGTTTTTTCCCATCATTGTAATATGCCTATTTTTAAAAAGTGATTTTAATAACTTCCCACTTATGAATTTCCTTAATTTTTTTTAAATTAAAGGGTTCAATATGGACAATCAAGAACCAGAAGCTCATGAATTGGGAAAATATTTTTGGTGGGACAACAAGTGAAGGTGCAATGAGTGTTTTTTTTCAACTGTTTTTTTTCTTGTGTGTAATATGACTATTTTCAAGTACAAAAGTTCCACATGTTTGATAAAAAAGGAGACTGAGGTGGGATTTAAGCAATAAATATGACTGAGGAGGGGGATAATTGGCATAAATTGTATATACAAAAATCATTCAATAAGAATCAACCTCCAAAATAGTGGGTTTTTTCTGAGAGGGGGAGGAAGATTGGAAAAATACAACATTATGTGTTTCTTAAATTTATCAGCCCACCCCAGGGATTGTGTTTGGGCATGAATCTCCCAGTTCACAGTAATGGGGGGGACTGGATAAACTTTAGAAATGATGATGTCCAAAGGAACAAAATGAGCACAACTATTCAAGAAGCAGATGAAAATGGGGGGATTATCATTTGGAGGACAGAAATAAGGGAAAAAAGAAAAAGATTGTGCTGTGGAATAAAAGAAAGCTGGTCTTTTATACTTATTTGCAATTGGATCCCCATGTCAGGCATGGACATCCACTTGCTTTTTGGAGCCTGACCAACATCTTCATACCATTCAATTCTTTCCAAATAAGAGGATACTGAGGGAATTAAGGTGTTCATGGCTTCATAAAGGTCTTGATTTTGGTGAATTTCTTCAGCCAAGTCACCTCTGACATCAGCCCATTGATCTTGAGTCTTGTAAATGAAGTGGGATACTGTTCTGTAGCCACAGTTTCCATCACCCTGGACATTGATGGCCTTTAAGGTGTATTTAAATATAAACTTGGGCAAGTCTTCTGAGCCAGTTATCTGATAAAATAAGTTCAAAAAATGAAGAAATATCCAAATAAACAACAGTAAATTACATTAAAAAGAATCAGAAACTCACAAACAGCTTGGAGCATTCATCACTTGTGTGATAATTTCTTTGACAATGCTCACAGGTCAAGTCAATTGCATCATAGATATTCAAACTGGTGGCAGGCTTGTGTGATTTTCTTTGTGAGGTTTTGATTCCAATTTCCAATCTTCTGGACCTTCTAAGGGTTACTTCTGATTTATTTAATTCAGTTGCTGAGGGTTGTGAATCTGATGAACTGATGGATGTAGATAATGAGTCCTCAGAATCTTCAGATGAGTCCACTTCCATAATTGGAGAGGGGATATTTGACTGGGATCTTGACGTTGTTGTATTGGTCACTTTTGAGGGGGGTCTTCCTCTTCTCTTGGATTGACTTTCAATAATTTCAAATCTTGAAGGTTCTCTTTTGTTTTGATTTTTGTTTTTATTCTTGGCTCCTTGGGGTCTTACATGGATATTCTTGCATTCTGGAGGGTCTTCATGATATTTATCATCCTCTTGACTCTTGGGAATTTGATCAAATGGGACTTTTCCAGTCAAAAAATCTTGAAAATGTTGAAGTTTTGGAGTGATTTCTGCCAATGGTCTTTGAAACAGGTCTTCCCCAATGTCTTCAAATATTTTCTTGGCTTCATTCTTTCTTTCTTTTTCAACACTTTGATCATCACTTTGAAAACCAGCCTGAGAAGAATATGACAAATAAAATCAGTTAATAAGAAAAATAATAATAATAAGAAATTAAAAAACCCTCACAGGAAAATTCAAATGCCATTGAGTATGGAAGTCTGATAATTCAAGCCTTTGGCGCTTGGCAAATGCCTTTTGGCTCTTATGCTTGCAAAGAATGCCTTTATGATTGTTGTATTTGTTGGTACATTTTTCATTTGGAGGAAATTTTGTTTTGAAATTTTCAAAGGCAATCTGAAGAGCATAATGAGACACCTTGCCATTGAGGGCACAGATGTGTGGAGGAAAATTCTTGACATGGACAATCATTTCTTTGGAGATTCTGTTGATTATTTCAATAAATTGTTTTCTGAATGCCATGTGGAGAGCCCTGAATACCTCCAGGATAGTACCAGTGGACTTTTGGAGCCAAAGTTTAACCATGGCATGGGCACCTTCAACTCTGGAGGTGGAGCCCACACCCAGGTGGCAATGGTGGTTGGTCCAGGCTGGCACATAATACTCCTTTAGAGGAAGCCACGTCTTTTCCAAATATTGCAAGACCTCAGGATTTTTAACTTGCTTTTGAAGCTTCTTCCAGTTGTCTTTGTAAGAATTTTCAGTGGATGAATACATAAGCTGAGAAATGAATCCCAAAGTCATTAATAAAGACAATAATAAGAAAAAAAGTTAAATAAAGTTAAGAAGTATATTACTTGATTCCAAAGGCCCATAAGATTTTCAAAATCAGTTCTATGACCAATTTTCTTCATGCAATGAGCAGATACATCCTTGTTGATGTGCAAAATGCATAGCATGACTTTAGAGTCTGGGAAGAGCTTCTTAATAGAGTTTTTCAAGGCCAGATCCCTGTCAATAACAATAACTGGAGGGGGAACAAGATTGGTGTTGTTGAGGACATTTTCTATGTATTGATTTAATGCCCAAGTATATGAAGGTTCATTTTCATTCTTCATCAAAAAAAAAGCCCCAGAAAAGGTTTTATTGGTTGAGCTGAATCCAACAATATCAAAAGAGGCATTTCGTACTTATTGGTTTTATAAGTACAATCCATAAGATTTACATGAGGAAAGCCATGAAGAAGTTTTATGGCCAGGGGGTGAGTAAAAAACAAGGAGGTAATGTGTCCCTCAGAATCCCTTGCAGAGGACCAAACAAAATTTTCTTCTTTGAGAGTGTCAATAAGAGCATCAATGGGCCTTATGCCTTGTAGTTTGTCTTTCTTGATTTTCTTGACTTGGTTGTAAATGTCTTGAGGGATTACAGGCCTGTCAGACTCCCTCTGGCTGCATAATTGGGCCTGAATTTGCCTTGTCATGAGCAGTGATTCAGACATTTGAGCAATTTGGGATGTTTCTTGCTCATTGAATTTCCTGAAAGCAGGATGTGCCATGATATTTTCAGTGGCATCATGGCTATGTTCAGGATTTTTGACTTTAAGAGGCCAAGTGGTACTCTTGGCATATTTCCTGGCATAAAGTATAAAAGGACAGTCAAGCTTTCTTGAGGTGACTGTTTTTGAGGGGCTTTTGTTGGGATTTGGGGTGCCAGACCTGTCACAACATATTTCAATTTGGTTGTGGGTCATATTGGACCTCAAGGTGGACACAGCATACCCCTGAGCCCTGGCAACATTATGCACATGTTTCCAAAGAAGCTCAAGGGTCTGAAATTCACCTTCAGTGGGGGGTTGAAGCATTTTTTAATGAAAAATATGTATAAGAGTGAAAAAAAGGGGGAATTGGGGGATTTGGAATGGGGTAAGAACCTTTCAAAATGTGAAAAAGAGGTGAAAAAAGGTGTGAAAAATGAACAGAAGTGGTTAAGAGTGAAAGAAAGTGGTTTAAATGTGGGATTAATAGATGAGGGAAGGTAAAAAATTGAAAATTGAGAGGCTTGAAAGCAGGTTGTTGTGGTGGAAAATGCAGTCTTTGGGGGAAAAAAAGAAAAAAAAGTGTGAAAAGCTTTGCAAAATGGCTTTGGTAATGCTGTTTTTTCAAAAAAAAACCATGGTTTGGGGTGGGGATAATGTGGATTATTGGGGTGTTTGGGCTTGTTTTTTTTTGGGGGGAGGGGCTGGGCAAAAAAATCTGAAACAATTTGGAGTTAGAGAGGTTTTGTGGGGAAAAAACCTCTTTTGGGCATGTTTTGGCCCAATACAGGCCCAATTGTGTTTCATTTTTAATTAAAAATGGGCCCAGGGCACCCCTTACGTGTTTATACCAATTTATGGCCAAAACACATAGGCTCTTACGTGTTTTTACCAATTTGCTTACATGTTTTTACCAACACCCTTTTTATATTATCATAATCATTTCTCTCTTAATTTCTCTCTAAAAACATTTTCATCAATATAAGTAGTATTTATATTGAATTATAACTTTAATTTTAATAAAAATCTAGTTATAAAATGTTATTCTTTATTGAATAATTTTTTTTAAACTACTTCTATTTGTTGATGAAAATAATAACAAGTCTTAATATATTTACTTTATTAAATTATTTTTATAATATAATCTATATTATTTATTATTTATAAATAATATAATATATTTTAAACCATAATTAAAATAATATTTTATCATTTTATTTTTTCAATTATTATTACTAATTATTAATTAGGACATCCAGACTATAAGAAGTAAAATATTAGTAATTCTTACTTATTATTTCATTGTAAGACCTTCCATTTGAGGGCCTGGACAAGAATTTTTACTTAAAATACCTTATTACAGAAACTAAAAATTGGTCTTATCCATAAATAATGAAATTTATAATATGAATTTGATATAATAAATCTATAACTATTTAATTTAATAACTATTGAGGCATTTGGAAACCGATTGTGCTGTCTTAAATGTGGTTTTTCACATCCTCAGACTTTCAAAAACTGTTTTTTGAGAAAATATGGTAATTAAATAATATTTTTATAAATTAAAATTGAAAATTGATTGAATAATTTCATTATCATATTTTATTTCTGTTAAAAAAAAGAATTTTATTTCTTTTCTCAATTATTTCTCTTATAAAAAGATAAAGCAATTTTTTATGTGGAAATTGTCATATTCTTACAAAAATACAATTTAAATGAAAATAATTATATTTATTTGTCTTCTTTAGTGTTTCAAGAAAAACAAAAAGAGGATAATCAATGAACTTTTGAAGTATTGGTGAAAGAAACTTGTGAAAGATTTCTATTACAAATCCCAAAAAATTGGGTTTTCCAGGACCCCCCATTCAGGGCTTTGAATGTGAGCACCTTTCTCAAGCTTTAAAAGGAATTTTTATTTTATTTTTTATTTTATTTTTTATTTTATTTTTTATTTTATTTTATTTTTTATTTTATTTTTTATTTTATTTTTTATTTTATTTTTTATTTTATTTTTTATTTTATTTTTTATTTTATTTTTTATTCTATTTTTTATTTTATTTTTTATTTTATTTTTTATTTTATTTTTTATTTTATTTTTATTTTATTTTTTATTTTATTTTTTATTTAATTTTTTATTTTATTTTTTATTTTATTTTTTATTTTATTTTTTATTTTATTTTTTATTATATTTTTTATTTTATTTTTTATTTTATTTTTTATTTTATTTTTTATTTTTTTCTTCTTTTTTTCTCACTATGACTACCATTAGAGGTTTCCAGTACTCCATCCAATCAGATGGAGGTATACTAAGAATTGGAGATGATTCCACAAAAGGGAAAAGAAAGGGAAAAATTCCCAGTGGAACAGAATCCATACAGGGAAGCTCCCTACCCCAAAGGAAAGTCATTGATATTAATATTATTTTTGAAACAAAATTGGAACTAAGTATGAATTATCCAATCAGAAATAAATAAGATTGAGAAGGCTCAACAATAAATATAGTTTATCCAATGAACATAGTATTACACATTATAAAAGGACAAGGATTGGGAAATGTTACCCAAAATCCAACAAGGAGTGATGAACTCTTGGCACATTCTCAAGAAATTCCTTCAAGAAGAGGAAATAGTTAAATTATCCAATGGATTGAATATACTATCATAAAAACCTCAAATAAAAAAGATAAATGAGTATCAAAAAGAAAGAGGTATGAAAGCAATGGAGAAGCCCCAGTAGCCTCTACCAGAAAGCCTCAAGTCAATCAAACTCCCCAAGAAGGGAAGAAGAAAAAGAAAACAGTTGGAATAAATCATACTCCCCAAATTACAGGATCCCAACACTCCAAAAATATTTTATGGAAAGAAAATTGATGGAATTCAAGGACAAAGAATAATTAATAATGAGACAGCTATCTTTCCAAAGAAATAACTTTGTCTCCTCATTCTGTAAATACTTTAATGTAAATTAATAAGAGAATCTTACCATTGAATAAAGTTAGAATTAGTTTATTATAATTCAAATAAATAAATAACAGGTTATTACCCTTATCCCAAATTTTTGTACAAAATAAGAAATAAATATATAATATCAGATTCAAGGTTGAAAATAACAGAGAATAGAATTTAATTGATAATACCCAAAAATTGTTACAAAGGCAGAAAGAGTTGTATAATAATATCAAAGAAATTAAAGATAAAACTTGAAAAAGGAATTTTGATAGAAGTATTTATAATTTAACAGAAAAAATGAATAAATTATCAATATATGTTTAAAAATACAAAGAAAAGACTTCCTAAACTCGAAAATTACTCCTAGACCATATATAAGAAAGTGATGAGGCAGGACTGAATCTTAAAAATGAAATTAAAAATGAGATTAGACTAATTACTGAGAAAATGGATAGTTCAAATGAGGCTAACTTAAATATGCAAAAGTTATCAAAACCATTTTCTCATATAAGAGGTCTTATTAAAAAAAGAAAGAAATAAAAAAATCCTTGTATAACAGAACTAAGTAATTAAAATAATAAACTTGCAATTAAAGAAGCACTCCAATTTTAAGGAATGGCCAGAATTCGCAGGAAAAGGTTAATATGATCATATTTCATTTAAAAAAAAATTGAGCTTCTACAAGAAGATTATCCCATATCAGATGAAATAATAATTGAAAAATTCCACTCCTTTTTTTGAAAATATGCAAAGAAATTGTATTCTTTAATAAGAAAGGAAAATAGAAATAACACCTGGAATTTGTAGAAAAAAGAAATTCTTACAAAGTGTTAAAATGATGCCTGGAGATGTAAAATGGAGAATACATTTGAAAATTAATTCTTTGAACTAGAAAAAGACAAACCTTCAACTTGGTTGCTGAAAAAAATTGAAAGGTTGAATTCCCTATATCCAGAAATGTCACAAAAAATGGTACATATGAGAACACTAAAGAAATTTGGAGGCAAGCTGGAAAATTACTTAAGAAGTAGGTGCAAAAGGAAATGTTCCACAGAAGAGTACATCAATTCACTAGAATATATTGTGACAATAACAATGATTTTAAGAACCTGGCAGAAATTATACATAAAGAGTCCAAAAAAACCAACCATACTAATGAGAAAAGGAAATTCCATAGCTGTTGTGGTATTGGGAACTCAGCAAATAATTGCCTTAAAAAAGCAAAAATTGATGAAATTGTGGAAACAGAAAACCAAAATGATAAGGAGCAAGAGTCTGAGTCTGAAAAAAAGAAAATCAGGAATCAGAAGCTTCTTAAAGTGATAAAATCTATATATTCAATGCCTAAATTAATAATATTGACTTGATATATGAAGTATTAGATGTAAATTCCCTCTTAACACAAGCTGTAAATTCTGATACATGACTTAAAAACATACAAGATGCCAAACTTCATAGAAAAACAGCTGAAAAAGGTATGAAGTATGCATCTGGGAGGTCTAGTATAAGCATTGTTATGATGAAAAATCAAGAGGCAAGGATAAAGTTGGACACAGGCACATTTTGTACTTGTGTTGGGAAAAATTATCTAAATAAGCTTATATCAGATTGGGAAGAGAAAATTATACCAATAAAAGGTTTCAAGCTTAGTAGTGCAATTGAGAGCATTGAGCCCCTTGGGATTATTGATTTAACACTAATTTACCCAAATCCATCTCAATTTATTAGACTAAAAGTAGAGTCTTAGTAATGGAACACTGTAATATTAGCCACTTCATACTTGGTAATGATTACTTATTAATATATGGAATAGATATCTCAAACCCAAAAAAATAGGTATCTTACCATAGAATATCATGAAAGAAAAAGGTTTGGCTTCTTAAATAAAAAAAAATACTATCATAAAAAATGAAGAAGCTAGTAAAAACAAACAATTATTAATAAGTGAACAGTTGAAAGAGGCAGAAATAAATGAAGAATTAAAAAAAATGAAATAAAAGACTAATTGATCTCCTGTAAAAAGACAAAAATTCCTTTGAAACTGAAAAAGAAACATTATCTGCTATAATCGAACATGAATTGGACATTCTAATCAATGTAGAATAAACTTATCTACACCTGTTAAGGAGAACAGATTATACAGCAAGCCCAAGAGCTAGAGAAGACTTAGAGGTCCACATTCAGGAATTAATGGACCTAAGAGTCTTAAGAAAGTAGGAAAAAATGAACAGTAAAAGTAATTCAACCTGTTATTATAACATGGAAAAATGTCAAATAAAGAATGGTAGGAAATTTTAGAGCTTTGGATACCTACACTATCCCTGACAGATATAAAATACCTGGAATCCATGAGAACTTGACACAAACTTAAAAGGCTAAATTTATCATAGCCATGGATTTCCTTCAAGATTTTAACCAAAATGTCTTTACAGAAAATTCCAATAAAATTACTCAGGATCATAGTCCACTATGGTATATATGAATACCCAAGAATGCCATTTGGTATGAAAAAATCCCCTCCCCATCATAAAAGAATGAGAAATACCATATTAACTCAAGAACTGTCAGAGGAAGGGCTAATAATATATATTGATGATATAATAGTTTGTTCACAAACTTGGGAAAATCAATTGGAAAGACTAGAAATAATCTTATCAAGAATTATCAAAGTCAATGTAAAGATATCCTTGAAAATGGGTCACTTTGAATATAGTGAACTAAAAGAACTTAAACATGGAGTATCTGGAATCAGCCTCGGAATAGATAAAAATAAATAAGAAGCATGCCTACTTCAACCAATTTCACAAATTAAGAAAGAAATTCAATAATTCTTAGTATTTTCTGAATACTACAGACAGAATATAAAGGAATTTTCAAAAATTTCAAAATCACTTTATAAGCTTTCGGAAGAAAAAAAAACTATTATATTACTGAAGAAAGAGTTAAAACATATGAGGAACTAAAAATATCCCTCACAAATACCCCCTTTATTTTGATTCCAGATTGGAAATAGCCCTTTAATCTGCATAGTGATGCTTATGGAGAGGAATTAGATGCTGCACTACACCAGACACAAATAATCAATGACAAATCTATAGAGGGACCAATTTGCTTCATTTCTAGCCAAATCAAACCATCAGGACCCAGTTATGGTGCAAGTTAAATGGAATGCCTGTGCTTAGTATGGTCTCTAGAGAAACTACCTTTGTACCTGGAGGGAACAGTCTTTAATGCTATTACAGACTATAATGCTGTAAAATCCTTACTAAATATAGAGACACAAACTAGAAATATGCTAATATGGTGGCTAGCTATCCAAGAGTATAAAGGAAATATGAATGTAATCCAAAATTCTGGAAATATTCATAAAAATGTATATTGCCTCAGAATATGTGCCCTAGCAAATACCCCTGAATACCCAGCATGGATACCACAGGAAGCATAAAATAATAGAGAAGATATATGTGTCATGGAAATTGGAACAGAATTCTCTAAACAAGTAAGAGAGAGCTATCAAGGGGATAAAAAAATGCCACATTTTATTTCATCCCTTAATGAAAGACTTTAATTATCCTTAATTATCTTCCAAAGTGGATGAAGTATGGCTAAAAGCTTATGATTAAGGAAGATTCCACCTCCTTGATAGAATTATTTATCATAGAACTCAACAAAAATGCATAATAACTCTAACAGACAGAGTTTTAGTAAAAACCATCCTACCTGAGTGCAATTTTAGTGTTGTATCTAGAAATCTCTAAAAAGACAGGACAATAGAAAGAGTTAAAACTTGTTCTTGGTGGCCAAATTTGAGAAAAGATGTTTCATAATACTGAAAAGCTTGTGAAAGATTTCAAAAATAAAACAGATCTACAGGTAAGAGATTTGGAATGAAAATACAAATCTAAGAGCCAAAAACCCCATGGTAAATTTTCCATATGGACTGGGTAACAGCCCTACCCCCAGGGGGAGACAGGAGTTTCAATTCTTTCCTAGTATTAGTAGACAGATATAGTAAGAGACCTATGTACTTCCCTGTCACTCAAGATGAAACAGCTATGGATACAGACATAATGATATGGAATAGAGTATTTAGCCATATGGGCTTATTGTAAAATATCATAAGTGATAGAGAACCTGAATTTAATTAAGATCTATGGACAAATCTTCATAACTGGTTTGGGAAAAAATTATCATTCTAAACAGCCTATAAACTTCAGACTGATGGCCTAGCAGAAAGGATGATCCATTCACTAGAAGATATGATTAGAATATCCTGCTCTTATGGGCTGAAATTAAAAGACTATGATGTCTTTAATCATGATCTGTGTAGTCTAATACAAGATCTTCAACTGGAAAATAAGACATCAATTCACTCATCAAGGGGGAAAGCTCCAGAAATGTTAGAAAAGGCTTGAAATCCAAGACTAACTTATGACACCCTAAAGAAGGACTTAGTTGAAATTGACCCAACAAAAAGAAGATTTAAAATAATTCTGGATGAAGCAAGGTATCATACACAAAACATTTATGCAAGATTATTTGAAATATGCAAAGGAAAGGTGGGACAAGATTCACAGATCACAAGATTTCAAAATAGGAGACCTAGTACTAATATCAAATTTGAATTTTGATCAAACTAAGGGACCAAATAGACTGAGAAATTCCTTTTCATGTACCCTTATGATAAAATGTTTACATGGCCATAATTCTGTACAACTAGAGCCAAAAGGTGATTTAATTAATAAGTGCCCAACATTCTATATATGGTTTATAAAGCCTTACAGCTTAGGTGATAAGGAATTATTTCCCCTGATAAATATACCACCACTTAAAATTCCCCTTATCATAGAAGGAGGAGAAAAGAGAATATTAAAGGTCCTTAAAGAAAGAAGTACAAGAAACAAAAAAGAAATAGAGTACCTTGTGAGGTATAGAAGACCAACTAAAGAAGATGAATTTTTGCTTGAGAAGAATATAAATAATGCTGAAAAATTGCTAATAAGATTCAGGCATGAAAGGAGACCAAAAGAATAAAACAATTTCATAATTATTGATATTAAAGACTCAAAAAGTCTATTGAAGAGTTAATAAAGTGGATTATGATACCCCAAAAGGATATATCAAATCTTAGTAAGATCTTTCTTGGTGGTAAGGAATGAGTTCCTTTAAGATATGACCACATGCCCAAAAAAGTCATCAAAACAATACAAAAATTATTTCAATAAAACTAATTAGAGCTCAATTACTAAGAGCACATTAAAATGAATATAAATGCTATAGAGAGGTAAAATTTTTGATTATCTCAAACTCCAATCAATAAAATGTGAAATAAATCTCACCAATAGTTTCCTCATCCCAAATAATATATATTACTCTTTGGATTTCTCATCTGTAAGCCTAATACCTACTGAGATACCTGGATATATGCACTTTTCTGATCAGTGCATATATTAATGGCTTTTAGCTCATATTTTTTGATATAAACAGAATAAATATATGATACAAAGCCAAATATACCATAAAATAACTGTCTGAATACATCTTTAGACCTCATTTGACAAGCTATATATTGAGTTATGGATGATAAAGAGAAATTGAACAAAAATAGTCATAAAAGCTGATTCCTCAACCCCCAAAAGTGGTCCAAACTTAAAAATAAATGAACATTCAGATTATAATTGCTTACATGTGGATAATTATGCAGAATTTTTCATGATATTAAAGGTATAACCCTGTGAAATAATGGTTCAAAGTTTGAAATAGTATATTTTGACAAAAAAGATGAATTGCAACAGAGTTCATCAAAAATGAAGTTTTGATGATGTAATGGAGTACTCTTGAAAGCCTATTAAGGACATTAAAAATTTTCAGAATTAACTCTTTGAATTGCAGCTGCCTGAAAAATCAAAATCTATCAAGAATTAAGGTTAAAGCATAAAATGATTCATTTTTGATCCTTAACTCTAAGCTCAATTTAAGTTTAACAGTTAAATAAGAGATAAAACTTTTTTCTATTGGTATTTTAAGATTAAAAATACCTTAATAAACAAAATTTTATTGTATTTAGATATCATGATGTCAATGAATTACATTTATAGTGAAACTTTAAATTGTGGTGTAATAATGAGATAAGAAGCTTTGTTAATTATGAGATCATCAAAAAACCTTAAGTTAATGATAAAATACAGTGGATAGAATGACTTAAAGAGTTCTATGAGCTATCTGGTAACCAGTTTGAAGGATATTGTCAGCCTGTAGCGCAAAACCAGAGCATAAGCATGACAATCAAATACCATAAACCAATGGTAGAGCAAAATACCACCAAAACATGGAACTGAGCGAAACCAGCTCAAAAGGTATCAAAAGAAAGAGGAAAGTCATATTTTTCCCAATATGCAAGTCCCATCATCATAGGACAAAGAATAAAAGAGTTATTCCTTCTCAAAGAAGTTACTGAGCATAAACCTTAATTCTCACCTCTCATTTGAGATCAAGAGGAAGAGGCTTAAACACAGAAAATAAGTATTAAAATTGAATATCCAAGTCAGGGCTATCAAATGGTACTAGCCAAACTGAGCTAGGACAAAAACTACAGAAGTTATGGCCAAAATAAGGTCAAATAAGGGTGAATAAAATATTCAACTCTCATCTAACTTCTGCAGTTTTAGTTTGAGATACCTGAAGCGGGGTAATTCTGCAAAGAGCACAATAAGGCCTATCTGATCGTGCCATTAATTTCCCCATATATCATCTTTAGCAAAAGGTATTGGGCAAACAAGTTCCATACAGATTTTGAGAAAATCATATGTCTGGATAATAAAAATTGAACATGGCATAAATTTGCCATAATAAATGTTATCCATCCTAAAATAGGTACCATTGTTTAGATCTCATTTAGGGCTACACAATGAACCAACTTTGAGCTCAATAACTTAAAAACTGACAAAGTTATAGCAGTTTTAAGATTAAAATCCCACAGTTTGGCCAGTACACCTTTACTGTGGGATACTATCTCATAGCTATGATTATGAGGTGGCAAATAGAAAAAGAAGCTTGTTCATACTACAATAACTCATAGTTCATTGAATAATGGGGTCCCATACAGGTTCTGTACAGCTTTCTATGTGCCATACACATCAGAAGAGGGCTGTGTGGCCGCCAGATGAGAATTTTCACCATGTATTGGGGAAAGCTGCCCAGATGTGGTTTCAAGACCCCATCTGAGCCCAATACAAAGCATAAAGGAATTATAAAAACCACAAGCCAGTACTCTGAAGTGAAAAATCTTCAATTACTCTATGTGGATGGCCTGGAGGACCTTTCCACCCAATTTCAGGATAAAAGGAGGCCTTTTCTCTGACAGAAAAGAAATACCCATCCTGCTCTTGAATTCCTAAATAGTACAGCTTTCCAAAAACAGTTATACTCTTGGAAAATAACCATGTATACCTTAATTAGTGTATTGGAGTTCTTATTATAGTAACCCATCTGGTAAGACTGCACCCAGGGCTTTCAACAGCACTCACCACCACTATTCCTCATAGTAAAGCCCTTAAATTATCAATTATAAACCTTTTTTAACTAAATAATTCATGTAACAGTCAGATTTGAAGCTGTATATACATTTACTACTACTTCATCATAGACTCAGCCTGACGGATATTTACAAAATAAAGACCCTCTCTTACTCTGTTTCTCCCTCAGATGCATCAAATTGAATAAAATGATAAATACTTAAATAAATCACTTTTTTCTTTAAAATGAAAATCCTAGATTGCAAAAGACTGAGCTTTCTGCTTGTATTAATCCATTAACTTTTAGTGATCATATCAATATTTTATTAAAAATTGTCAAATTTTCTCAAGATCTCTACATACATGTAGAAATAGTAAAAATAGTATTTGCCACTAATAATAATTGTGAGTACATTTTAAAAGGGTTTAATTAATTCTTTGGGAATAAAATAATTTAAAAGGAAATATTAACTGTTAAAAGTAGGCTATTGGTATCTTATTATAATGATTTATCTGTTAATTGTTCTCTAAAACAATTTTCTATCAGTATAAAGAGTATTTATATTGATTGATAGCTTTAATATTAGTAATATTCTAGCTATAAATTGATATTTTATACACAATTATTATTTGTTGGTAGCAATAATATCTAGCCTTAATATACCAAATATTAGATTCTTAAATTGTCAATCTATTTATTTTATTCTATTCTTTTCATAATATAATTTATATTATTTATTATTTATGAATAATATAATATATTTTACACCACAATTACAATAGAATTTCATTATTGTAATTATTAAATTCTTAATACTTATTATTAATTAGGCAATTTAGAGTACAATAAGTAAAATATAAGTAATTTTTACACATTGTTTCATATATGAAGCCTGAAATTTAGAGCTGAAATACTACTAATATTAAAATTGAAAATGAATACGAATACTATTTTTATTGATTAAAAGTAGTTTTAGAGAGAAATTATAAGATAAATAATTATAATACAATAATAATAGCCTAATTTTGACACTTGATATAATAATTTTGAATTATTTTATGCATGAAGAAGTAATTATAACCTTTTTATAATGTATTTACAATTTGAAATAGTGAGAAATACAATTTTTACTATTGAGTGGATTTAGAGATTTAAGGAAATTTGTAAATCCTAATAATATTATCATATAATAACTGAATAGTAAGTGATTAAAAAAAAGCTATAACTCCAGTATTTCACAATGAAGACTTGTATTTCAAATAAAAAAGTGTTTTACTTAAGTATTTGATATCTTATTGAATTTGATGTGTCTGAGGGAGAAAAAGGGGAAGAAAGGGTCTTTATATAGTAAATATCCTTCAACCTAGTAACCAGATACCTCTTAGAAGGTTTTAAATGATGATATCCACTTGAATTAATAATTATGTTGCGGTTTAGTGATGATTAAATCATTATTAAGCCTTCTTGTCCCATTGTTACACCATAATTTAAATTTATCACTATAGTGTTTAATTTATTTGAATAATAAGATTAAAAAATGATTCAATTTCATTGATAAAGGTAGTTTTAATAATAAAATATAAAAAAAAACAGTTTTATCACCTATTTTACTGTTAAACTTAATTTAAGATCAGAGTTGAAGATCAACAATGATCCATTTTATACTTTAGCTTTAGTCATTAATAACTTTTATGTTTTTACTGAAACTGTAGGTCAAAGTTTCAATTATAATAGCTTGCCATTTCCTTACTAAGATTTTCCAAGGATTCCCTTACCTCATCAAAAATATATTCTTTATGAATTTTCTTGTGAGTCATCTTTTCTGTTGAAATATACTATTTCAAACTTTGACCCATCTGTTCACAGGGTTATACATTGAACCTCATGAAAAAAATACATCAATTATCAAATATGACCTAGTGCAATTCCAGTATTCAAGTTTTTTTAAGATTTGACCACTTTTGGCTTTGAGTGATCAACTGTTATGCTCATTTTTGGTCTATTTCTATTCATTATTCATAGCTTTTGTCATAAATTATCAAATAAAGCTTATATCTGTTCTCTTACATTTATCTAATGGTGAACTGATTTTCTATGGAAGCTTTATTATGTCTATTTAAAAATATATGTGCTAAAAACCATCAATATATGCACTTATCATAAGTGTGCATACATCCAGGTATTTCACTAAGTGTTGGGTTTGAAAATATATGTAATTTTGGAGGGGGACTCCATTAGTGTATTTCATTTCATATTTCAATTAATTGCTTTCTGAGATAATCAAGAATTTATGTGTTTTAAAGGTATTTCTACTTATTTTAATGAGTTTTTAGTAATTGAGTCTTAATTAGTTGCAATCAGATAAGTTTTATATTTTTTTTGTTAATATTTTGAGTATTTTTCCATATTTCAAAGGCTCACATCTTCTACAACCAAAAAAATTGTACCACAATCTGATATAGTTGTTTGAAGTATCATCCAATTTCCCGCCTCTTCAATATATGTTTTAGAGTTGTAGCCCAATAATTCTTAAATTGTTTTATTATTTTGTTCTCCATTAATGCCTGAACCTGTATAACAGTTTTTCAGAATTAGTTATATTCTTTTCAAGAAATCATTCATTATTTTTTGATTGGGTTCCTATACCCCCAATTCATTCTCTTTATTTTTCCTTGTCCTTCTTTCCTTATGGAGCTTACTGTTTGATTTTCTTATCCCTCTTAAAGAGGGCAAATATCAAGTGGTGGTATATTTCTTAGGGAAAAACAATCCTCATTACTTGAAAATTCAAGATTTATTAAGCTTACAGGGAATTATGGGTGTTTATTCTCAAATAACCTGTTAGCTCTGGCTTTACAGGATTGGGGCCATGTAGGGCTTTGATCATAAAGGGTCCTGTAAATTAATCTTTCAATTCATTTGGTCCCTCTATTTTAATTGAATTTTAACTTGAAAATAAGACAAGGTCTCCAATTTGAAAATCTGGGTTTTTGTAACTTTTGTCCATTCTTTTCTTTGCATACTTAAAATAATCTTGCATAAATTTCTTTGTATGATACCTTGCTTCATGCAGAATTGTTTTAGAGATGTTTTCTGTTGGGATCATTTAAGCTAAGTAATTCTTTAGGATATAATAAGGTAGTATTAGATTTAAGCTCTTTTCTAGCAATGTGGGAGTTTTCCCACTTGATGAGTGAATTGATGTCTTTTGTGCTAGTTCAAGAGCTGGTATTAGAGTACACAAATAATGATTAAAGACCTCATATTTTTTGAGTTTAAGACCATAAGAACAGAATAACCTGATCATATCTTCTAGTTTTTGGATCATTCTTTCTGCTAGTCCATAAAATCTGGTGGTCTGTGAATTTTGTCCAACCTTTCCTTTGCATATTTAAAATAATATTGCATAAATTGTTTTGTATGATACCTTGCATAATCAATAATTATTTTTAAGCTTCTTTCTGCTGGGGTAATGTCAGCTATGTACTTCCTTAGGGTGTCATAATTTAGTCTTAGATTTCAACCCTTTTCTAAAATTTCTGGGTGTTTCCCACTTGATGAGTGAATTGATGTCTTATTTTCTAGTTCAAGAGCTGGTATTAGAGTACACAAATAATGTTCAAAGACATTATAGTTTTTGAGTTTCAGAAAATAAGAACAGAATATCGTGATCATATCTTATAGTGTTTGGATCATTCTTTATGCTTGGCCATCAGTCTGAATTTTATAGGCTGTTTTGAATGATGATATTTTCCCAAACAAGCTATGAAGATTTTTTCATAAAGATGAAGTGAATGCAGGGTCTCTATCACTTATGAAATTTTTTAATAACCCTTTATGGTTAATTACTCTATTACATATCATTATGGCTATATCCATAGCTGTGTCATCTTTGTGACAGGGTAAGAACATAGGGTACTTACTATATCTGTCTACTAATACGAGGAAAGAATTCAAACTCCTGTCCCCCTGTGGATAGGACTGTTACCCAGTCCATATGGACAGTTTTCCATAGAGTTTTTGGCTCTTGTATTTGGATCATCATTCTAAATTTCTTACCTGAAACTCTGTTTTCTTGTTGAAATAGGTCACAAGTTTGGCAGTATTATGAAAAATCCTTTCTTCAATTTGTCCATCAAGAATAAGTTTTAAATCTTTCTATTTTCCTGTCTTTTGAAAGATATACAGATACAAAACTATCATGGAATTCATGTAGAATAGTGTTTACTAAAACTCTGTCTGTTAGAGTCATGACACAAGCGTGTTTAGCTCTATGATAAAGAATTCCATCAAGGAGCTTGAATCTGTCTTAATCATAAGTGTTTTTCCACAATTCATCTAATTTGGAAGATAATGATGGATCTTTACACTATTTCATTAAGAGTTAGAATCAGATATGGCAGTTTTTTAACTACTTTATACCTTTATCTAACTTGATTTTAGAATTTTATGCCAATGTCTTCAAAAAATACACCTTCTATGAGATTTTTTGCTTCCTGTGGTACCCATGCTGGGTATTCAGGGGTATTTACCAGGGTCCATTTTCTGAGGCCATCTTCATTTTCATAAGTATTTACAGACTGTTGGAATATAGGCATACTCCCTCTATACTATTGGAAAACTATTTGAGATCTTAGAATATGTCTATTTGGTGTCTTCATGTTTAGTAATGATCTTAAAGAATTATGGTCTGTAATAACATTGAAGACCGTTACATCCAGGTAATAGTGTAGTTTCTCTGGCTCTCATACTAAGCAAAGGAATTCTATTTGACTTGCACAATATTGGGCTTCTGTTCTCCTAATTATCATAGAGGGGAAGAAAATTGGTCCCTAAATAGGCTGTTCATTGATGATTTGTGTCTGGTGTAGTGCAGGAGCTAAACTTATCCACAAGAATTAATCTATAACCTGAAAGGTAATTTACAATCTAAAATAGAGAGAAAAGGGGATTTTGTGAGGGATATGTTTAGTTCTTCATATTCTTTAGCTCTTTCTTCAGCCATCACATAGAATGTTTGTTTTTAGAAAACTTATAAAGGGATTTTGAAATTTTTGCAAAGTCCTTTATATTCTGTTTGTAGTATCCAGAAAATCTTAAGAATGATTGCTTTTATTTCTTAATTGGTAGAATTTTTTTAAGTATTACTGCTTCTAATTTATTTCTATCTATTCCAAGGCTTAGTCCAGATACTAAATTTCCAAGTGCTTCCAGTTCACTATATACACAGTGACATTTTCTCAAGGATATCTTCATATTGATTGTAATTGTTCTATTAGACTGTTTTCTAGTATTTTCAATTGATTTTCATAAGCTTGTGAGAAAACTATGATATCAGAAATGTATATTATTAGCCATTACTCTGACAGCTGTTGAGGAAATATGGTATTCATCATTCTTTGATAATGGGGAGGGGAATTTTAATACCAAATGACATTCTCAGGTATTCATATATACCGCAGTGGACTATTATCCTTGGTAGTTTTTGGAATTGTCTCTTAAGGAATTATGGTGAGAAAATTTAACGGAATCCATCAATGTGATAAATTTAGGCTGTGACAATTGTGTCAAGCACTCATGAATTCTAGGTATTGGGTATCTGTCAGGGATAGTGTAGGTATTGAAAGCTATAAAATATGCTGCAATCCTTAATTTACCATTTTGGAATGTTATGATAAAAGCTGTAGTTACTTATAATTGCTCATTATTTACTACTTTCTTCAAGACTCCTAGGTCCATTAGCTCCTTAATGTGGACCTCTAAAACTTCTTCTGCTCTTGGGCTGACTGGATAAGCTGGTCTCCTCAACAAGGGTGGATAAAGCTTTTCTACATTTAGTATAATGTTTAATTCATGTACAATCATAGTAGCTAATGGCTTGTTATCAGTTTCAAAGGAAAAATATTCTTGGTTTGAGATATCTATGATATATATTGATAGGTAAAAATTTCTAGATATGATGTAAGATTTGACTATGAAACTGATGATAATATTACTATTAATGAACAGTACTATGTCTGTTCTTACGAAATATAATAATAAGATATTATTATAACCACAATTAGATAACTAAAGAATTATTTCTTTCACGTGTTTAACACTACTAGTGACCTTAACAGTGAGAATTAATTGTCTATAAGAATCAATTACAAGAAGAATTTAATAATAAAAACTTCTTTTATTGAAATAATGAAAGTATATTAATATATAATTATCTTTTGCAAGAATAATTATAAAGATAATTATTGAAGAAAACCAATTTTAGAGAAAAAATTCAAGAATTAAAGATAAATGACTCAGTTATACTCCAAAGAACTTATTGAAAGATATAAGTAGAGAAATTTGACGTAGAATTGTGGATTTGAGGGATCAAAATGATTCATAGCAGGATTACAACAATATATAGTTGGATTCTATGATTTCACGTCTTTCTGATTGGTTTAAAGATTTAAAACACTTAAGAATATTTTAACTAATACTTACTTGTTGGTAACAATGATACAAATGGATAATAAGATGATTTGATATGGAAAAGACTGCAAGAGGAGGCCTCTTTTAAGTCAACAACAGCTCACAGAGGCGTGCCATGGAGCAAACTGAAAAACCAGAGAGTGAGAAAACAATAAACCATTTTGTATTACTGATTGCATCATCTGTTGTCACATAAGATTATCATAATTACTTAATTGATGCTTTTACATGACTACCAACCCAATATGGTTAAGAATAAAAGGATTAAAATCTGTAAATCTTCTTTTATTCCAAAATAATCATTGATTTCTCAAAGTTATCAATGTTATTGGAAATTTAATCACAGGTTGTAATTACTGTGAATTTTTGAAGATTCAGTGTTTCACATAGAATAGTCAAAAATGGACTGTAAGTAAAACATAAATTCTTTTTGGTTGTACCATAACTAATAAAGCTCTCCATTGGTCCTGAAAGTTTCAGAAAGATGAATTAAGAATTGTATTTTTAATGAATTTTTGAAGTTTTTACCTTATTTCTACGTAGAATTGCAAATATCAGTGTTTAACTGGTTGCTATGAGGTAAATCAATGGATAAAAGTCCAAAAAGGGGTTTAATTACTCTTTTGGGGTTTATCCAAGGAAAGTCATTAATAATTGACATGGTTACAGGAGTCTAAGTAGCTCTTTACCTCCTTGGCATGTCAAAATAGCAGGTTATTTGCTATTCTCTTAAGATTTACTGTAGTTGTAACATGGTAACCAAGTTCCCAAAGTGTTTTAGTTTACTAATTGGGCCAAGATAAGCCATGGATCCAAGCCTTGGAGCTTTCCACGCCTCTGAGGCCTCAGAAGCTGGGTACCCTGGCTCTCTTTGATGTCTTTTGTCCCCCTTGCCTATTTTTCACGTTAAAATAGAAAATTAAGCTTCAAGTGAGATATCCACTATGGGTGTACCAAAAGTCCATGTAAGAATACCATGATATTAAGTGCCCAAAACATGCATAACATTATTCTTAGTGTATATGTAACATGGGATTTCTCACATTCCTATTATTTGGCATGAAATTAAGAAAAACAAAAATTTTCACAGATCTTTTATGTGGTATTAATGATGTGGTATTGAAGTATTTCCCATATTACCACCTCAAAGAGTTAATTGGAGCTTATTCACTCTATGGAGCTACCCTAAGTGAATTTTTGTGTAGAATCCAAATCTGGCCTTGAATCCATGGATTTACTTACTCAATAAAAAGTTATTCATCTTTTCTGAAATAATAAATGATGAATTTTGGATATATGCATGACTTATGAGTTATGCATAATTCAGAATTTAGTTTTAAGATAATTGTGGCCTATTTGGGTATATAGAATATACCTGAAGGCTCACATATGAAGTAATTACTTCTGCATTTTTCCATTAATATAAACTCTACTTTCACTCTTATAAATTGAGATGGATATTAGAAAATTAGTGTTAAATAAATAATCCAAAGGGGTTCCATGCTTTCACATGCACTACTGAGCTTCAACACTTGTGTTTATATAAGTTTATCTTCTCAATCTGGTATAAGTTTATTTAGATAGTACTTCCCAAAAAAGTTATAATATGCAGCTGTATCCAGATTTTTTTTTCTTCTTTATTGGATATCATGAAAATACTTATAGTATATTTCCCACATGGGTAACCCCTCCCTTTTGAAGCTTTTGTTCTATGAAGTTTGGCATCTTGTATGTTTGTAAGGCATGTATCAGATGCTCCAGCTTGTGGTAAATTGGAGTTGATTTCTAATAATTCAGTTCTCAAATACTAAAAAATAAAAATAAGTATAAATGTTTCTATTGAAATTATATTTATGTAACAATATGGTGATTTCCATGTAAAAAAGCTGCCTTATGATTTTATAAGAGAAATGAGTGACAAAAGAAATAAAATGTATTTTTTATTTTCAATTTTTTTAAAAAAATAATAAGATTCTTCAATTGATTCAGAATATAATTTTATAATTTTAAGTACAAAAACAGTATTTAATTACTAGAGTCACTCAAAGAGAGGTCTGGTAAGTCTGAGGATGGGAAAAACCATGTGTAAGACAGTAAAATCACTTTAGCAATGCCTCAATAGCTATCATAGCAGATTATTGTTATTAATATGATTTTTTGAGGATAATCCCAATTTGAACTTTTATAATAAGGTATTTTGAGCAAAAATTCTGGGCCAGGCCCCCAAATGTCAGGTTTGAATATGTAAAAATGTGTAAAAATTATTAATCTTTTACTTATTGTACTATTAATGTCCTAATTAATAATGTAATATAAGAATAAAACAGCTACAATAATGAAATATAATTCTATTTTTGGAATAAAAAATATTATATTATTTATAATTAATAAATAATATAAGATATATAATAGAATAATTATAATGAAATAAATATCTTGATAGATTAATATTCAATAGATCAAAGCTAATAATTATTTATACCAATCAATAATAATAGAATCAAAAATGCTCATTTAATAAAAATTAACAGTTTATAGCTGTAATAGCACCAATATCACAATTATAAATCAATATGAATATTATTTATATTTAGTAAAAATAATTTGAGAGTAAATTTCAGAGAGAAAATATTTTAATAAGATAAAAATAACCTACTTTTAGCACTTGGTATGATAATTTTGAATTATTTTACATGTAAATAAGTAATCAAAACCTTTTTTTTTTGAATTCAGCTACAATTACAAATGGTGAGAAATAACATTTCAGCTATGTTATGTAGATTTAAAGATTACAAGAGAATTTAACAATTTTAATTAGAATATAAATGCAATAACCAAAGATTGAGTAATAAATACAAGTTATAATTTCATACTTTTACAATTAACATTTGTATTTTAAAGAAAAAAAGTGATTCAATTAAGTATTTAATACTTCATTGAATTTTATGCATCTGAGGGGGAAATAGAGGAAGAAAGGGTCTTTATATAGTAAAGATACTTAAAACTAGTGATAAGATACCTCATATAAATTTTGAAATGATTATATCCACTAGAATAGATAATTGATTTAAGGTTTAGTGATGATTAACTCATTATCAAAACTTTTTGTCTCACTATTACACCATAATTAAAAATTATAACTATAATATTGAATTTTAAAATTAATAAGATTTGGAAAGGATTAAATTGTGTGGAAAAGGTAGTTTTAATCATAAAATAATAATATAAAAAAGCTTCTTCTCCTATTTAGCTTTGAAGCTTAAGGTAATATTAGAGTTGAAGTGTGAGCCTTAAAGGTATTTTCATATACCTAAAAAAGACCACAAATGATAAATTAAGATACAAATATAAATAAAATAAATTTATTTATATTATAAAAATGAAAATGAAAATATAAATACAAATTTATATTCAAAAATCAAAATTTAATTATAATTTAAAAATAAAATTACAATAAAATTTAAAATTATGAGAATACATTTTTACTTGTAAAAATGAAGTAAAAATGAATTTTTAATAAAAATTATGAAATTAAAATATTTTTGGTAAAAATTTATATAAAATATATTATAACTTTTTATCCAATAAATAAAAATAAAGAAATTATCACACCATTGGATTCCTCATAAAAAATAAAGTGGGGTCACCTCTGGATGAAATTTCTGTAACTCAACTCTAAATAAGTTTAAATTAAGTTTTTAGTATTTTTTGTACAAAATTATGAAAATACTCAAAACCTTCATCTAATTCACACCACATGTGGTGTTAACCATCAATTTTTGTGTTAAAATTGAGGTGTTGTGTTTGGTTTAGAAGCTATGAGGAATTGAAGTATTTTCAATTGAAATGTCAAAATGTGTGCGTGTATTACATAAGTAAACTTTAATTTACATATGAGGAATGAATTCTTACAGATGTGTAATTAAAAACTCAATTGAATTACATATGTAAATTATAATTGTATTACATGATGAGGAATTAAAGAAAAGATAAATTGGAAAGATTAATTCTGGGGGGGGAAAAGACACTCTCCACGCAAAAGGTCATTACTTTTGGCCTGGAATTGAGTCACAGGGTCTGTGACTCAATTGATGATGAGGTTTTGATACCAACCAGGGTAGTTTTAACTGCTTCCAAGAGGGTAAAGCTACCCTTAAATTAAAAAAATGTTAGTAAAAACAGTTTTGACTGGTTTCTACGCCTCTTACACACATTCTGACGTGTTTTGAAGGCTCTAGAGCAGGTATTGCTATAGTAATGGCTGTTTTAAGGGTCTAAAATGGCTAAAAATAGCAAAAAATGGCTTAAACCAGCCCCTTTTTGGTCTAAACCAGGGTTCAATGATGCCATAATTGGCTTTTATGTTTTCAGACTGTTTTTCACGACTGATAAGAGTATATTTTACTTTTGGAGTAAGAAAGTTGATGGCTATAAAAGAATATCTTCTTTGCCCCACTTTTGTCTTCATGTAAGAATCTTTTCCTTTTATAATTAGTTTAAACACTGTTGAACAAAGCAATAAAAGATTCCAACCACCCTTTTTTAAGAATTTTGAACCTTTTAACCATGTGAAAAAATAATTATAATCATTGTTTGTAACTCTTATAATCATTTTTACCCCTGAACCACCCCAAAAGTGAATTAAAGCATCTTTCATCACTGCTAGCTTTGTCACTTTGTTTCCAATTTCACTCTGGTCACTTTTGGGAATGTTTTCTCTTTAAATGTATTTTTGAAGACTTTGTTTGTTAATTAATTGCTTGCAGTTCTTTGCTCAATTAATTCCAATTGAAATTGCTCTTGAAGAAATTTCTTTTGTAGCCTTAAATATCTCTTGTAAAGTATCTTTGGATAAATCTTTATTGTTGGTAAAGCAATAAATTTTTATTTTATTATTGTTTTATACTTTAAAGGTTAAAAACAATAACATTAGTGTTTTTTCTCTTTAAAAATACTATTTCTTACTATTTTTGAATAATTTTACCTTATACAAATTTTGAGGACAGGCAAAGTACTTGATATTTTATCAAAGTTTCATATCCACACCTTACATAAAGATCAAAAATGATCCATCTTATACTTTAAATTTGATCCTTCATAGCTTTTAAGTTTTCAGACAGCTTTAATTCAGAGAGCTAATTCTAATAGTTTGGAATTCTCTTAGTAAGATTCCACAAGGATTTCCTTAGCTCATAAAAAGGATATCTTGGATTAATTTTCTTGTGAGTCATCTTTTCTGTCGAAACATACTATATCAAACTTTGATCCATGATTTAATAGGGTCATAAATTGAATATAATGACAAAAAATGCATCATTTTTCAGGTATAAACTAGTATAATATCAAAATATTTTTCTAAGCTGGGTCCACTTTTGGCTTTGAGTGGTCAACTGTTATTATAATTTTTGGTCAATTTCTCTTTATTTCCAATAGCTTGACTTATATCTTGTAAAGGAAATATTATGGATGTGTTATTACATCTATTATGTTGTGAATTTATCTTTGGATGATATCTTTATTATGCGTTTTTCAAAAGATATGAACTAAAATCATCAACATATGCACTGATCATAAAACTGAATATGTCCAGGTATCTCAATGAGTATTGGATTTAATTATATGCCATAAAAAGAGTCACATATGTAGTTGTGAGTGGAAAATCAATCAGAGTGATTTATTCCATTTTTTCATTCATTGGTTTCTGAGATAATCAAGAATTTATGCCTTTTTAAGGCATTTCTACTTATTTTAATGGGTTTTCAGTAATTAAGTCCTAATGAGTGTTATTGAGATAAGGTTTATAAATTTTATGTGAATTTTTTTTTGGTGTGTGATCATATCTCAAAGTTCCATAAGAAAGCAGCATAATTGATGCAAGAAATGAATCCTTTGCTCTAATAACCAGCACACTATATTGAAGTAAATAATTCTGCAGTAGTCAACAAGGAAGTATAGAAAAATAGTCATGAAATATGGAAGAAGATAAAAAAGATTTTCTTCTTTATCTTTTCATAGTAAAGACTGAGTCTAAAGTTTTCTCTTAAAAGAAACTTACCAAAACAATTTGAGAACACTTATTTCAGAATGTAAACACTTTCTCAATGAAATCTCCTCCATTGAACCAGAGGTAGGGAAAATTATCCTGGCCTTCAAAATTCTCACCAAAATCCCTGTCAGATCTCAACTTTTAATTAAGAAATAACCCTCAATTACAAACAACAAGGGAATCCAGAAAATGTGTTGAAGACCCTACATGAGGCAGAACCAAAGGAAGAAGCCCTATTTAATTATTCCTCAAAGGCATTGGAGCTCAACAAAAAGTCCTTTACTTCAAAGATTGTATGCTAATTTTCCAATGGGAAACAAAACCCTCTTGTCAAAAGTAATGGACAAGAGAAACCTTTGAAGCTACACCCTGGACTGAATTTAGAACAAAAGTTCAAAGAGCCCCATTCTAATCTTACCTTTTATTGTGATCTTCTCACTCAAAAAAGGAATCAAATGAATCCCACAGTGTTAAACAAGAATTTCCACAGGTTGTGACAGATCCTTCTTAAAGGTGGAAGCCATTGGAATATAAAAAATGGTAGACTTTAAAGGAAGGACTTGGATCCTACCGAACAGCCTATACGCTCCCAATCTAACCACAAACCTACACTCCCTATTAAACCTAGCCCCTTCCAAGACCAGAATAAAAAAATCAAAATAAAAGTTTGAAATATGTCTAGAAAAAAGTGGCATTACCTCTCTTATATGTCCAATGTCAAACTTTGTACTTGAAAACAAAATTAAACTTCCAACAAGCTAATGATACCACACTGAAAGAAAAAAACAAATCTTCAATTAACACTGAGGGAATATGAACAACTAAAGCATAGGGAAACTGATAAATGAAAGTAAAGGTAACCTATATTCTGATGTATGCACTAAAGGAAAAATAACTGCTTTTCCTTTCTCATAAAAATTTAATCCAGTCTCCTCAAGTATAGAGAAGATCCACATTGACTTATGGGGTCCAATATCCACCTCCACTGTATCTGGTAAAAGATTCTTTCTGATTATCATCAGCCAATTTAGTTGATTTGTATCTTTTAAGCTACTCAAAATAAAAAGAAATACTTTCAATAATTCTAGAAACCTCAAGTTCACAGACAAAAAACTTTAATAAAAAATAATCAAAGGAATAATTTTAGATGGAGGAGGTGGGTTTGTAAAAAAATGATTCAAGCACCTCTGTGATGACAGTGGAACAGAACAACAAATGGTTACTCCATATACTCCCAACACAATTTGATTTCTGAAAGGGGGAATAAATTTATCATTTAGAAAACAAGATTTTTTCTAATTCAATTGAATATCACCATGCAGTACTGGGTGAAGCCATAACCACTTCCTCTTTCCTATGTAATCTGATTCCAAAGATTTCCAAATAATCCACACCCTTTGAGCTTTGGTAAATGAAAAAGCATCAATAGATAGCCTTAAATAGTTTGCCTGAAAAGCCTGGGCATAAATTACACCACAATTACATCACCAAACATTTGCATCCATAGGCTGGGAAGGAATATTCTTGGGATACAAAACCAATGGCTAAAGCTATAGAGCCCTCAGAATCAAGAAAAAGTACTAGCAGGAATTTTGTTTTTTATTAAAAAAGATTTCCCTCAATTGCTTTAGTAATTCCAGATAATCAACCACCTGAATTCAATTTATTTCTGCACTTTAAAAACAAAAATACTCAAGTACCAAATTCTCCTCCAGATTGGGAAGCAATCATCAAATTAGAAAACTAATCCTCAGAAGAGGAAGTGGAAGTGGAAATGCTCTCTGATTCTCCTAAACATGAGCTCAGAAGGATAGGAATAATTGTTCCTAGGCACCATACACAAATAAGTCATGTGATTGATCCTGCTAACATCCGCCTGCACCAATGAAGCACCACAGGAAATCTCACTAGGAATGGGGTAGATGAAGTCCTTAATTCCTACTTTGAGGACTTGAAAGGGCCTGTTAAGAATAAGTGGATGAATTCTATTAAAGATGAAATGAGAAATATTAATAAACTGAAAATTATGGGATTTTTTTTGGTGTGGGATGAAATAAGGAAGTACATTGAGGGGGAAATTATTGGTAAGTCTGTTTTTAACTTCATAATTTTCCAATAACCATGGGTGCTAAGGTGTATTAGCTTCCCCTCTAAATAATCATGAATAGTCAACCTAAGGATAATCAAAAAGTAAAATAAGATTTGTGGCTTTGAAAGAAAGAGAAGACTTATAAGTAGTCTCTAAATCAGACCTATCGATAACACTACAGTGAAAAATTTGATGTAACACTATAATTTTTTGATAAACTAAAGAGCACAGTTATTTAATAAGGCTAATAAAGACATTTGTTTTGGATTTTATGCTGATGATAGTTTTTTTAATATTAATAACAATAATAAAACTACTGAATTTTATAGTGATGATATTTCTTCAATAAATTTTGTTTATACTACATTTATATCACTACTGCTTTTTTTAATAATACTAATCTTCTGAGAAAGGATACTAAGCTGTAGCCACTGTTATACTACTATTTTTCAAGAATACTAAGCTAATTAGCAAGGCTACTAAGCTTTAACTACCATTATAATACTCTTTTTTAATAATACCAAGCTAATTAACCAGGCTACTGAGTTTTCCATTACTAAAACACTAATTCTAATATAGATATCCTGTTAGTTCTGAGCTGGTTGTGATCCTAGAATGTGGAAGATTGTTCCATGATATCATGAGGAATAAGGGAAGTAGGACCTCTATTTATACCCTTTGAGCCTTCATAGAGTTTCTCAAAAAAGGGGACTTAAAAAAATATAGCTAAGAGGTTTTAGCTGGTGGATGTGTAGTTTTGGTATAGCAATGTGACATGCACTTCAGCTTCTGACCATTTAGGTTGAGTTATCTCATAAATTTGTAATTATAGGTATGAACCTGAAATTAATTTGAATTATTACCAATCAGATGGTGTTATTTCTTTGATGGATTTTGGATCTAAATTCTAACCAATCAGATGATGGTTTTTTTTTGATGGATTTTAGATTTAAATTCTGGCCATTCAGATGGTGTTATTTTTTTTGATGGATTTCAGATGTAAAATTCTCTCCAACCAAACACCTTAGCTTGCTTTTTGCCCTTATCTTCTTAGAAGCTTCAGAGGGATATCAATTTCACCAATTACAGGTTGAAATTGCCTTTTTAAATGCTCCAATTAAAGAAAATATTTTCCTGGAAGTCCCTCAAGGACTATATTGAATAAAATATACTCACGTTTCTAAGCTCCACATGGCACTATGGCCTAAAACAATTCCCTTTAGGAGGGTGAAATAATTTATCAAAATGGCTATTCAGTGCCAGTTTCAATAAATATGTCACAGACCCTTGTGGTATTTGTAAAACAGAACCATATCCAATATGGATCTACACTAATGTAGACAATATGGAAATATTTAATCCAAATATTCAATAATTCAAACAGCTCATACAGAAAATTTTTGAAATGAAAGATTTAGCAAAAAACAAATTGCTTCTAGGAATTAAAATTTACCACCATGAAAAAAGTTTCTCTCTTTCACAAACTAATTACATAGAAGACTTATATAAGGAATACAACATCACTTATTTGGCACAAACAAAAACCCCTCAAGCCCCATTTTCAACTTCAAGTAGCCTCAAATGCCAAGATATAAGAGCTCAATAAAACAGAAATAAGATTTTTCAGGGCTGTTGGATATCTCAAATGCATAAGCTCAAAAACAAGACCTAATATTACATTTGCAGTAAGACATCTATCTCAGCTTTTGAAAATCCCTGGAATACTCCATTGAAAGGATTGCCTTTACCAAACAAAATGCCTATTTCTCCAGTAGCTCAAAAAAAACAGAAATCAAATCATCACTTACACCAATACCAACTGGGGAAACAGTCCCATTGACAAAAGATCAATATTAGTCTATAAAGAGAGAAGAAACCATCATTCAACTTACTGGTGCTCCGAGAAACAGTGCACTATATCTCACCCTGCCACTGAGGCTGAATACAAGGAGCTCTAAAATACCAAAAAGGCAACAATTTGGCTCTCAAATATCAGAAATGAAATGAATATACCTACTAAAGATCAACCAATATTACCAAATGACAATAAAGGCACTATTAAAATTACTGTATGAAAAGCTAATAAGAGGAGCTTGAAAACAAAACATATGGAAATTAAATTAAAACACATTGAAGAGCTACTAGAAAGCAAAGATATAATTCTCCAGAGCTTTTCATTCCAAAATATGACAGCTTACTTTCCAACCAAAGCTGTAGGTAAAACTTCTCTGAAGACCTCTTGTCTCCCTTGTAACTTAATTTATAACTAAACCTGCTCTCTTTCTGTAAGTAGATTGCAAGGGGGGTGTCAGGCTCCTGACTTAAGACTGAAATTATGATAATCAGGTTAGGCTATTCCACACCCATGCCTATCTAACTACCACTAATGATATTTTACTCAACTCTTTGTTACTCAATTTTTTATTTTTTATTTTATTTCTTCAATTTTCATTGTATCACTGTTTTCTTTCTATCCTTTCTTAATTTATGCTTTGCTAGTGCATTATTTGTATTAAACTAGCAAGGTAAATCTCCTACTACTATTAATATTACCTACCCAAATATTATCTTGTTACCTTTTTTCCCTCACAGTTTATTCTTGTTTTATTCATAGTAATCCTCTGATTCACCTATTTTTGGATATAATGGTTGTTTGTATTTTAGGTATTTTTATCAAGATTGTACTTGCTGAATTTATAATTAATTGATATTTTTACTGATATAAATTAATTTAGTTTACTATTTCTAAACCATTACATTATTACTATGAAAAGAAAATCCAACCCAATACAATCCACCTTATGGATACCACAGAAGTTCTTTCAAAAGATTACTATATTGAAAGTTTTTACTACTATGTAAAGAATCTTATAGAATGCACAAAGGCTTAAAAGAAATGACCAGAGAAGAAAAAATCTTCCAGAGAGTGATATTGCTATATATTTAGATGTAGTACTTTGCAAATTTGGTAGTGATAGTAGTGACTCTTTAGCTTTGAGGATTAGAGGACTATTGAGCATTGTTAAGGGAGCTTTCATCCTCTATAAAAAAAGTTTATTTAATGAATTTTTAGGAACAAGACATCTTATCTTACATTACAAGATCATATTGAAAACAAGGAGCTATCTCAGTTAATGCAAACAGAATAATTTTCTGGTTGCATTGGGTTTCTTTATGGAAACATGATCCAATTTTTTCAAAGACTACCAAAATATTCAGAATTTGATTCTTATCATATATCAAAAGCACAAATAGGAACTTCAAAGATCTACATAAATTGATATAGAATAATGATAAAATACAGTCTTAATTAGCTAATAAATTTAAATTCAGATCTTTTATCCTGTCTGGGATGTGAATAAATGTTAGTATTCCAGGGTCAGGGTATGAATAAAGAGTATTTGAATATAAAAATATCTACCAGACTCCTGAAAAATAATTTTCCAAATGCAAACATTCACTGGATTATTAAGAAAATTTCAGCCCAAAGAATTAAAATCAAACCAGATCAATCACCAAAAAAGCTTGACTCTTTCCTTTATGAACAATAGTGTGAGCCTTAGAGGTAATTTCATATACCCAAATGACCACAAATACAAAATTAACATATAAATATAAATAAAATAAATTTATTTATATTATTAAAATGAAAATCAAAATATAAATATAAAATTATATTCACAATTAAAAATTTAATTACAATTTAAAAATAAAATTACATTTATACTTGAAAAAATTAAGTAAAAATGAATTTTTAACAAAATTGTAAAAAAAAAAAAAAAATTTGGAAAAAAGTTAAATAAAAATTATTATAGCTTTTTATCCAATAAATAAACATAAAAAATTAGTTCACCATTGGATTCCTCATAAAAAATCAGGTGGGGTCACCTCTGAGTGAAAATTTTGTAACTCAACTCTAAATAAGCTTAAATTAAGTTTTTAGTATTTTCTGTATGAAAATTGAAAATACTCAGAACTTTAATTTAATTCAAATCATATGTAGTGTTAATCACCAAAATTTGTGTTAAAATTGAGGTGTTGTGTATATTTTAGAATTTATGAGGAATTAAAGTATTTTCAATTGAATTTAATTGAAATGTCAAAATGTGCGCATGTATTACATAAGTGAACTTTGATTTACATATGAGGTATCAATTATTACTGTATTTAACTGTAAAACTCAATTGAATTACATATGTAAATTATAAGTATAATACATGATGAGGAATTAAAGGAAAAATAAATTGGAAAGATTAAATTTGGGGGGGGCAGAAGGAACTCCAGCTCTAAGGGGGAGCTAGACCCCCAAATTCCTTGCTGACAGGCATGTGGTGTCAAAATTCACGCAAAGGTTCATCACTTTTGGCCTGGAATTGAGTTACAGGGTCTGTGGACTCAATTGATGATGAGGTTTTGATACCAACTGGGATAGTTTTAGCTGTTGCCAAGAGGCTAAAACTACCCTTAAGATAAAACAATAATAGTAAAAACAGTTTTAACTAAATTCTACGTCTCTTAAACACATTCTGACGTGTTTTGAAGTCTCTAGACCAGGTATTGCTATAGTAATGGCTGATTTAAGGGTCTAAAATGGCTTAAACCAGCCCCTTTTTGGTCTAAATCAGGGTTCAATGATTCCATAATTGGCTTTTCTGTTGCCAGACTTTTTTTCACGACTGACAAGAGTAAATTTTACTTTTGGAGTAAGAAAATTGATGGCTATAAAAGAATGTCTTCTTTGCCCCACTTTTCTCTTCATGTTAGAATCTTTTCCTTTTATAATTAGTTTAAACATTGTTAAACCAATCAATAAAAGATTCCAACCACCTTTCTTAAATCATTATAAACCTTTTAGCCACGTGAAAAAATAATTATAATCATTGTTTGTAACTCTTATAATCATTTTTACCCCTGAACCACCCCAAAAGTGAATTAAAGCATCTTTCATCACTGTAAACTTTGTCACTTTGTTTCCAAATTCACCCTGGTCACTTTTGGGCGTGTTTTCTCTTTAATATTCTTTTTAAAGACTTTGTTCTTCAATTAATTGCTTGCAGTTAATTGCTCAATTAACTCCAATTGAAATTGCTCTTGAAGAAATTTCTTTTGTAGCCTTAAATATCTCTTGTAGAGTATTTTTGGATAAACTTTTATTGTTAGTAAAACAATAAATCTTTATAATATTATTGTTTTATACTAATAAAGTTATGAACAATAAAATTGGAGTGTTTTCTCTCAAAAATAATATTTCTTACTATTTTTAATTGATTTTTACCTTATACAAATTTTGAGGACAGGAAAAGTACTTGATTTTTAATCAAAGTTTCATATCCACACCTTACAAATAGGTCTATATCAATACTTCGATTATGATGCTCAAAAGAATCTGATATAGTTAAAAGAAGATAAAATTTTCAATTAAGGGTACAAATGATATTAAAAACATTTCTTAATTAGGTTATGAAATGTATGATATTGCATGATTTTTTGGATTTGATTGGGGAGAAGTGGCTACAGTTGTAATATTATGAAGACCCAACTGAGCTTAAAACAATACCTAAAGAACCAAATATTTGGATAATGCAAATTCATAATTTAAGGATAAACAAATTTATGTTAAATTGGTATAAAAATTAATCTTAGTGATATTCACTATGAAAAAAGCTACACCAATCAATGGGGGTAGAAGGTCAAACCCAGATTATAGCTTGACTTCTCCGATGATTCTAAGATTGAGCCTACTATTTTTATTTGGTAAGCTTCTTAGACATGTTTTGATTATTGAACTTCCACCTGTTCATATTCTCAACCAGCTCTGAATAATTTGAAGGCTAACCAGATGTAATATCAATAATTAAATATAATAAGATTATTTTATGTAATTAAGAATT
This sequence comes from Austropuccinia psidii, assembly GCA_023105745.1. Taxonomy (NCBI): domain Eukaryota; kingdom Fungi; phylum Basidiomycota; class Pucciniomycetes; order Pucciniales; family Sphaerophragmiaceae; genus Austropuccinia; species Austropuccinia psidii. The sequence goes on from JALGQZ010000005.1 coordinate 65,905,683, forward strand.
TCAGTCATATAAAATAGATTTGTGCCTTTAATATAAAAGAAAACATTTTAAAGCTACAAAACTTTCCTTCATAATACAATCCACTTCACCCTCAACTGTAAAAGCACTTCTCCATTTATTACACATTAATAGACTGTATTTCTATTTCAAAGATTAAAATAAATTCTGTGAGATCTCCAGATATTGAAATTTAGATTTCTTATAAGATCTCACCAATAAAGCTTCAGTTTTTGGCTTTGAAACCCTTCAGAAATTAATTAAAACTTGTAAGATTTCCTCTTCAAGAAAGGTTTTTAATGAGAATATTTCACAGGGTTACTTGAAAGCTTTAAAATATTTTGTCTTTTGTCAAAACAAAAAAATAATTTTAGAAAAGAGGATCAATATAAAATTGATAAAAATCCCTTTCCTGATACCTAATTGAAATGGGAGAATAAAGGATCTATTTAACATAATTCTTCAAAGTGATCTTTTAATCCAGTTTTGAAAAAGGAGAATTTGCAATTGTAATGAAGTTGAATTCTCTCTTAAATAGAATTAAAAAGGACTATTTCTTGGTTAAAAAATGTATTATCCTCCAAAAAATAGTTTTCTTAAATGATCCAGACGTATGATTTTCAATTTATTTTCTATTATTGTCATCAACAACGTTGAAGGAAAATCTGAGCTCACTAGAAATAATATGTTCCTTCTTTGAAGGGGTAATATTAAAAATAAAAATTAACTAATTAAATGCGTGGCTCATGTGATTCAATTAACATTTTCCCTGAATGTTTAATTGTTACTTGATAAAAGCTGAAGATTTATGCTAAATATGAGAAATGAATGGAGCTAAAGTGTTCACAGAATTCTCTGAGTAATAATTAAATATAATAAAATATTTTGGCTTTATTGAGTTTTTTATCAAAGTTTTTTACTCCATTAATCAAGAACTCCTGATTTTAAACACCAAAGCTCCGTAGGAAAACCATAATCATTTGAATGAGGAAAATACTGTTGATGTGAGCCTTTGAGATATGAACAAATATCCAAAGATCTCACAAAATAACCTTATAATAATTATTCTAATAATAAGAATTAAAAATATTATCTTGAAATAGGTAAAAATACCATAAATAGGCACAAATTATTTATTACCTGAGAATTTAATGGATAAAAATGCAAAAAAACTATACCATTAGATTACTAAGGCTAAAATATACAAATAAATGTTTATGTCATATCTGTAAAGATGATACTTACTGTGTAACAAGCAAAAATGACATAAAAAGGCATAGATTATTGTTTATCTCAGAAACCAATGAACCAACATTTAAAATAAATTTCAAAATTGGATTACCCATAAAAGGCTACACATATAACACTTTTATGTCATATCTCTAAATTCAATACTTAAGGAAATAACCTGGATATATGCGCTTTAATGATCAGTGCATATATTCATGTTTTTTAGCTTATATCTCTTGAAATATACATGATAGAGAGTTGAACCAAAAATAAAGCTTACATATAATCACTGTAAAAATAAAGATGTTATTTTTATTTGAAAATTTATAAGCAAGGTTATAACTTGTAAGAGTTTATTGAATAAAATTGCTATAGCTGTTGACCACTTTGTTGTGAAAATGGTTCAAACTTGAAAATAACTGAATATTCAGGTTTTATCAGCTCATATGTGAAGAATAATATATTCTAATAATTTTATTCAACACAAAAACCCCTGAAATCATGGTTTGAATTTTAAAATAGTAAATTTTGACAGAAAAGATGAGCTAAACAAAATCATCAAAAATAGAGTTTTGATGATGTAATGAAATGATCTTGGAATCTTAATAATGAAATGAAAAGCTATCATAATTAACTTTCTGAATGGTTTTAGTGTGTATAAGCTAAAAGTTATTAATGGTCAATGTTTAAGCTTAAAATTGATCATTTATGATCACTCACTGTAATCTTATTTTAAGTTTAACAGTCATATAAGTGACAAAACTGGTGAAGAATAGTAGATTATAATTAATAATAATAAAATCCAGAAATTTTAGGATTCTAAAAGCCTATTATGTAATCAAACTTAGATCTATAGTGATAACTCTAAAGAATGGTGTAATAATGAGATAAGATGGTTGAATTATGATGTAATCATCACTAAAACTTGAAATACTGATCAATTCCAATTGATCAAATCAGTGAAAGTCTACTAGAAGGCTGTTGGACTCTAGAAGAGAGGATTTTCCTATAAATAGAGCTCCTTTTACTCTATTTCCCCCCAGATGCAACAAAAACATTAAATTATTAAAGCCAAAGGTAAAACCTTTTTTCTTTTTATATAAAACTATTTTATATTCAAAGAATAAAGCTCATCTTCATTATAATAATCAATTTTTAATTGTTTTTTTGTCAAATTTCTCTAAAAATCCTTAATTCCATGTAAAAACAAGAATATTTGTAATTTCTTTCAATTTTCATTGTAAATACAATAAAAATAAGTTGTATTTATATTTTTTGGCGTACAATTATTAAAAATAATTGTATTAAGCATTAAAAGTAGGCTATTTTCTCTTTTTATAATCATTTCTCTCTATTAATTTTTTTAAAAATTGTTAAATTAATACAAATAGTATTTTTATTAATTAATAACTTCAATATTAGTAATATTATTGTTATAGTTGTTTTTTATTATTAAAAAATTTCTTACTCCTTTATTATTTTTTTGTAACAATAATCAAGCTCTATAAATATATTAATTATCATATATTCTTATCTTTATTTTATTATATTAATCCTTTTAATACATAATTTATATTATTATGGTCATTTAATAATATAAATAGTTTATGCCATAATTGTAATAATTATTCATTGTTATGATTATCTTTTATCTTATCGTTAAAATTTAATAAGGACAATTAGAGTACATCAAGTAAAATATTATTAATTTTTACTTATTGTTTCAAAGTCAAACCTTACAGTTAATGAAACCTCCAGGATTTTCTTAAGAATTTTAAAGTAATTTCAAATTCCTTAAGATTTCTCTGAATGTATCTGCAAAAATAGAACAAGGTCAGAATTAAGTTTTGAAATGTGGTTTATAAAAGGTTGGTTCTGGGCTTGAGATACTGTACCCATTATAAGGGGTAGCCTTTTTCAATAGTGATTGAGTGCCAAATTTATTTCTTTAGAGAAATAGATATAAAATTGTATTTGGAAATATACTCTCATATTTTGCACCTTTATCAATTAAAGCATTTGTTCCAGGAATATTTTAGGGATGTTGGTAAACACATGTAAGCCCTTACATTTCTTGACCAATATATGGCCAAAACACATAAGTGGAATTTTTCAAAAAGATTTCCTCAGGCTCAGTTTTGGGCACTTTATTATATTTTTTTCTGCAATATTTTTTCCAAAAAGGGATGTCAAGATCCCCAAATTTTTTGATTTTTTTTGCCAAATTTCTCCAAATTGGCCAATTTGGAAAAATGGTTTAATTTTTTGAAAAAAAGGATGGACAATGTCTCCACTTATGAATTTCCATTTCTTTTGAAATGAAGGGGAGAATCTTGAGGATCAAAACCCAGAAGCCCATAATTTTTGGAACTTTTTTCAGTGGGACAAGTGAAGGCCCAAAAACTTGTGCTTTTTTACAATATTTTCTTTTTAATTTTTGTAATATGACTATTTGTAAGTACAAAAATGACATATTTTTGATAAGAAAAGAGACTGAGGCGGGATTTGAGCAATAAAAACAACTGAGGAGGGGGATAATTGGCATTAAAGTTAAGTGCAAGAAAATTCAATCTGAATCAACCTCTAAAATAGTGGGTTTTGTCTGGGGGGAGGAAGATTGGACAAATATAACATCCTGTGTTTCCTAAATTTATCTGCCTACCCCAGGATTTGTGGTTAGGCATGCAATTACCAACTTACAGTAATGGGGGAGGACAGGGTAAGCTTTATAAATGATTATATCCAATGGAGAAAAATGAGACCAGCTATCAAAGAAACAGATGAAAATGGGTGGATTCTCATTTGGGGGATACAAATAAGGGAAAAGAAGAGAAATATTGGACCTGGGAATAAAATAAAACTGGTTTTTGATACTCATTTGAAATTGGATCCCCAATATCAGGAATGAAAATGCACTTTCTCTTTGGAGCCTGGCCAACATCTTCATACCACTAATTTCTATGAAAATGAGAGGATAATGAGGGTACCAAAGTGTTCATGGCTTCATAAAGGTCTTTATTTTTTTATTTCTTCAGAAAATTCACCTCTGAAATCAGACCATTGATATCACATCTTGTAAATGTAATGGGATACCATTCTTTAGCCACAGTTTCCATCACCTTGGACATTTATGGGCTTGAAGGTGTATTTCAAAATAAATTTTTGCAAGTCTTATGAGCCAGTTACCTAATAAAAATTGGTCAAAAAAATGAATAAATATTCAGATAAGAAATAATATTTTACATTAAAATGAATCAAAAAATCAGCAAGAGCTTGGAGCATTCCTCACTTGTGTGATAATTTCTTTGGAAATACTAACAGGCTAATTCAATTGCATCATATATCCTATATGTTGTTGCAGGATTGTGAAACTTTCTTTGTGAGGTTCTGCTACTCTTGGCTTATCTTCTGGAACTTCTTAAGGGTATTACTGATTTTCCATATTAATTAAATTCAGTTGCTGAAGGTAGGGAATCTAATTGAGTTATTGATTTGGATAATGAGACCTCAGAATATTCAGATCAACCCACTTCCATAATTTTATGGGGGAAATTGACTGTGATCTTGAAGTTGTTGTGCTATTCACTTTTGATGGGTGTCTTCTTCTTGTGCTGGATTTAATTTAAATGATGTAAAATGTTGAGGGATCTCTTTTTTTATTTTTTATTTTTATTTTTAGATCCTTGAAGTATTCTATAGATATTTTTGCATTCTAGTGGTTCTTCATAATATTCTTGATCCTATTGGATCTTGAGAACTTGATCAAAAGGGACTTTTATGGTCAAAACATCTTAAAAATGCTGAAGAAGTGGTGTTATTTCTTCCATTGGTCCTTGAAAAAGGTATTCCCTAATATATTAAAATATTCTTTTGGATTCATTCTTTCTCAACACTTTGATAACCACCTTGATAGCTAGTCTGAAAAGAATATGACAACAAAATAAGTTAATATGGAAAAATTAGAAATTGAAGATGAAAAAAACCTCATAGATAAATTAAAATGACACTGAGGATGGAAGTATGATAACTGGATCCTATGGCTATTTGAAAATGTCTTTTGGGTCTTGTGCTTTGAAGATATGCCTTGATAATTGCTGTATTTTTTGGTGCATCTTTCATTTGGGGGAAATTTTGTTATGAAATTTTCAAGGGCCATCTGAAGAGAATAATGAGACACCTTGCCATTGAGAGCACAGATGTTTGGAGGGAAAGATTTGACATGGATAATCATTTATTTGGATATTTTGTTGATTTTTTCAATAAATTGTTTCTTGAAAGTCATGTTAAGAGCCCTAAAAACTACCATTAGAGTACCAGTAGACCTTTGGAGCCAAAGTTTCACCATTTAATAGCCACCTTCAGCTTTTGAGGTGGAGCCCACGCCCAGGTGAAAATGGTAGTTGGTCTAGTATGCTATATAATACTCCTTTAGAGTAGGCCAGGGTTTTCCAAATATTGCAAAACTTCAGTATTTTTTACTTACTATTGAAGATTCTTAAATTTATCCTTGAAATAATTTTCAGTTGATGGATACATAACTTGAGAAATTAGTGCCAAATTCATTAATAAGCACAATAATATGAATAAAAGTGAATTACTTGATTCCAAAGGTCCATAAAGTTTCCAAGATCTGTGCCATGCCCAATTTTCTTCATGAAATGGGAGGATAGATCTTTATTGATGTGCCAAATGCATGAGATGACTATTGAGTCTGGAAAGATATTCTTAAGAGATTTTTTCAATGTCAAATCCCTGATAATAACAGTAACTGGAGGGGGAGCAATATTGGTGTTTTTGAGGACTTTTCTATGTATTGATTCCATGCCTGAGGATATGAGGGTTCATTTTAATCCTTCATAACACAAAAAACTGAGAGAAAGTATCATTTTTTGAGCTCAATTCAACAATATAAAAAAGAGGCATTTTTTACTTCTTGATTTTTTAAGTAAAATCCATAATGATCACATGAAAAGAGCCATGAAGGAGGTTTATAGCAAGGGAGTGAGTGAAAAACAAGAAGGCAATGTGTCCATTAGTATGCTGTGCAGAGGACCACACCAAAATTTCCTTTTTGAGGGTGTAAATAAGAGTATCAATGGGCCTTCTTCCCTACAGCTTATCGTTATTGACTTTCTTGACTTGGTTGTAGATATATTGAAGAATTGCAGGCCTGTAAGAATCCCTCTGGCTGCACAATTGGGCCTGAGTTTTTGTTTCCATGGGAAGTGATTCAGACATCCCAGTAATTTGGGATGTTTCTTGCTCATTGCCTTCTTTGTAAGTAGGATGTGCCATGATAGTTTCAGCGGAATCATTTCTTTTTTGAGGATTTCTGACTTTAAGAGTCCAAGTGGCACCTTTGGAATATTTTCTTTCATAAAGTCCAAATGGACAGTCATTATTTCTTGAATTGACTGTTTTGTAGGAGTTTTTGTAGGAATATGGGCTCCCAGACCTTTCAAAAGATATTTCAATTTGGTTGTGGGTCATATTGGACCTCAAGGTGAACACAACATGACCCTATTCCCTGAAAACATTATGTAAATTATGCCAAAGAAGCTCAAGGGTCTGGAATTCACCTTGAGTGGGGGGTTGAAGCATTCTAAAGGGAAAAAGCTGTATAAATTTAAAAAAGGTGGGAATTTTGGGATTTGGAATGAGGAGAGAACCTTTTGAAATAAGAAAAAGAGGGCAGAAAAGGTGTGAAAAGTCAAATAAAGTGGGTAAAAGTGAAACAAATTGGTTGAAATTTGAGATGAATAGATGAAGGAAGGTAAAAGATTGGAATTTTAGCGGATTGGAGGAATATGCAGTCTTTGGGGAAAAAAATAGAAAGAGTTTGTAATGCTTTTTTCAAAAAAATCTTGTTTTGTGGGGGATGATGTGGACTATTTGGGGGGGATGTTAAATGTGAGCCTTAGAGGTATTTTTATATTCCCAAAAGACCACAAATATCAAAATGAAGTTATAATTGTAAATAAATAAATTTATTTTCATTATACAAACAAAAGTTAAAATATAAATATAAAAATTTATATACAAAATTAAAAATTTAATCATAATTTAAAATTTGAAAATGTGAAAATACACTTTTACTTGAAAAAATGAGGTAAAAATAAAGTTTCACCAAAAATATTAAAATTGAAATATTTTGGAAAAGAAGTTAATAAAAATTATTCTAAATTTTTTTCCAAGAAATAAATTTATCAAAATTATTTCACCACTGGGGTCACCTCTGAGTGAAAACTCTGTAGCTCAACTATAAATAAGCTTGAATCAAGTTTTTAGTAATTTATGTATGGAAATCTGAAAATACTCAAAACGTTAATGGAAATTAACACCACATGTGATTTTAACCATGAATTTTTGTGTTAAAATTGAGGTGTGGGGTGTAGTTTAGAAGTTATGAGCAATTGAAGTATTTTCATTTAAAATGTCAAGATGTGCACCTGTATTACATGAGTGAACTTGGATTTACACATGTGGAATCAATAATTAAAGTTGTGTGCTGTAAAGTTTCAATTGAATTACATATGTCAATTTACAGTATAATAAATGATGAGGAATTAAAGATAAAATAAATTGGAAAGATTGATTTTTGGGTGGAAAAGGAATCTTGGCTCCAAGGGTTCCAGACTCTCCCAAATTCCTTGCTTACAGGCATAGGATGTAAGAATTCATGCAAAGGTTCATCACTTCTGGCCTGGAGTTGAGTCATTGGGTCTGTGACTCAATTGATTATGAGTTTTGATACCAACCAGGGCAGTTTTAACTGTTTCCAAGAGGGTAAAACTACCCTTAAGCTAAAAAATATTAGTTGAAACAGTTTTAGATGGCTTTGAGGTCTCTTACACACATTATTACATATTTTGAAGGCTTGAAACCAGGTATTACTATAGCAATGGCTAATTTAAGGGACTAAAATGGCCAAAACCGGACCCTTTTTGGTCTAAACCAGGGATAAATGATGCCATGATTGGCTTTTCTGTTGTCAGTGTGTTCCTCAACACTTATTAGAGTAAATTTTACTTTTGGAGTAAGAAAATTGGTTAATATAAAAGAATGTCTTCTTTTCCCGACTTTTCTTTTCATGTTGGAAGATTTTCCTTTTATAATTAGTTCAAACACTGTGAAACCAATAAATAGAAGATTACAAACAGATTGCTTATTAAACCTTTCAAACATATGAAAAACTATTGTAATCACTTTCTGTGAATCTTATAATCATTTTTACCCTTGAACCACCCCAAAAGTGAATTAAAGCATCTTTCACCAATGCGAGCTTTGTCACTTTGTTTCCAAATTCACTCTAGTCACTGTTGAGCTTGTTTTATCTTTTAAATTCCTTTTAAAAAACTCTTTTCTCAAATTAACTTCCTGCAGTCCTTTTCTCAATTGATTCTACTTTAAATTTCTCTTGAAGAAATTTCTTTTGTAGCCATAAAAATCTCTTGTAGATTATTTTGGGATAAACTTTTATTGTTGGTAAAGCAATAAATCTTTACATTATTGGTTTTTTATATTATAAAAAGTCAAAAACAATAACTTTGGTTTTCTTTTCTGAAAACTCTTAAAATTTACTATTTTCAATTAAATTTTACCTTATATGAATTTTGAGGACAGGAAAAGTACTTGATTTTTGATCAAATTTTAATATCCACACCTTGCATTGAAAAATTGGTGAAAAACATGGGTGGGGGTTTGGTATGATTTTGCCTAATATAGGTTTTTTGTTTCATTTTAATTTAAAATGGGCCCAGGGAACTCCTTATGTGTTTTTACCAAACTGTTGATGTGGGTTTACCAAAGCCCTATTTTTACAGTAATTCTTTATCATACCAAGAAATATATTGACAATATTTGTTTGAATTTATTCATGAGATTCTTGAAAAAAATTATCATATTTCAGAATAATAATTTCTTCATATTAGAATAATAATTTGAAATAAGCAATTGAAGAAAATAATAAAAAGGACTGGTGAATTAAGTAGATAAAAAATTAAATGAGGCTAATTATTTTTATATCAATTTCCATTGATTATATTTAAGAATATTTTAAATAAACAGATACCAAATAGGTTAAGATATATCTATTATATATATCATTCTCTTTATAATACCAAAAAATATGGAAGTATTATGAATAAAATCTGAATACAAAATATAATGAAAAACACCTTATTAATGATAAACCTGATATCAATATAATCTTATTTTTGAGAAAATTAATCTCCTCTTTCTCAAATAATGAGCTATAAATTCATCTTGTCTTTCAGTGGGTAAACTTTGGAGTATAGTGAAATTTTGAGGAATGTTATTTATTAACAAAAACATTTTGAGAACTTTGAATAGTAACTAGGAATTCAGATTTATAATTATACCAATAATGAAATAATTTTTACTTCAGTTCTCCTTTGATTAAGATATCTTTTAACAATATCACAAAACAAAATTGATAATTTAATAATTATGTTCTTTTCAAGATTTAATTTCAAAAAGGTTTAATTTCTCTTAAGGTATGTGAATTCTGATATAATAAGACTACATTTACTGGTTTCATCCACTTCATGCAGTTAGTTTTTGTACCCTTTTATCATAATTCATCCATTTAATCCTGCTTTATTTCTCCTTTATCAGTATATATACATCCTGCGCTATTCATCAAAATCCTTTATTTTAATTTCGATTTTCCTTTCAGGTACCTTAAAACTGGTATAGGTCGAGGTTCAATTTTCTAAATAATGATGCTATTGATTCATGGATAATTATTTTTTGGCTAAAATTGAATATTATCACTTAATTCCATTATCAATAAGGAGCTCCTTGAAAGAAATTGGTAGTTATAACTGGGATAAAATATGGGGAATATATTATTTTCCTCTGATACATATATTTTTAAATATTAGTTTTATTATTATTAGTATTCTGAATAAATAGCTGTAAAATTGTTGTGATTTCAATAATTTAAAGCAGAGCCACAAAACCCACCTGGACCTGTGGACTAGGTGAATAAATTCTTGAGATCAAAAATTAGAAAAACGCATAAAAAAGATGAAATAGATACTATATAGCTAAGAAGCTTTTTGAAAAATAAGTCTAGAATTATATTATAGCAATGAATAAAGTAGAAAAAAAAATAAAAGATAAAAAATCTCCAAATGGAGTTAACAGAATAAAGAAGCAATGAGGAAAATAACATAAGTAGTGAATATGTAATAAAATGTTTTTAAATAAAACAAAATCCATTGAGTAACAGTAAAATAATTTGAAAGAAATACATCAGAGGAATAAAATAAGAAATAATAAAACCTTATTTAAATCACTTAAACTCAAATACAAATTTATGGAAAATATTTTTTGAAATAGATTGAGATATTTCTCCCCAAATGGTACCTAATTTGATAAAATATACTTGTATATATAAATTTAATCGAAGAAGTGACATAAGGGAAAATATTTCAATTACTTCTCATATGGATATCTATCCGCTCACATAGATACTTAATAGCTTGAAAGAGTTCATCCAAAAAAATGAAAAGAAAATTTTATCTTCTCATATTTTTGAATTAACTCAAAATAGATTTTAAATTTTATTTTAGATCTAGTTATTAATTTCGTATACTAGTGTTATTCCATAAAAATATAGTATTTTTAAGAAATATTCATTAAGATTATCTATTTATAATTCTCAAAGAAAGATATATAACCCATTGTGGATTCCACAAGCTGTATTTGATTAATTGTTTCCACATATTTCACCCGAAAAATCGTTTTAAGCGAAATAAAAGTGTTTTCTCAAAAAAGGTAAAATTCAAAAATATCATTCATCATTCTTTCTGAATATTCCCCATATATGCAAAATCCTTTTTATACTTTAAATATGGAAAATAATTAATTATTCTTTGGCTTACATAAATTACATTATTTGATGGTAGAAATGGAAAACACTCATGCATATTTGTGAATATTAATTTTTTTAATAAATAAAAGGAAATGTGACAAATAAACTCATTTCATCTACATAAGTATTCATATATTAATAAACTGTTTAGTAAGATATGATTGAAAAATATAATATCAATCTTCCACCTCTGGTGGTGTATATTTATCTATAAGGAGAAGGGAATCAGAAAATCAAAAGCTCTTATATTTCAATAATTATTAAATATATTCCCCAAAAACATATACTTATTTCGTGTGTTATATTTAAATAGAGAATTCTGAAGCTCTGATATAATATTACTATAAAATAGAAGCTTTCAGGTTCTGTGGAAGATTTCTTCATATCCCTTGGATTATTTTGAGATACTAATTCTTCCCAGATATATATGGATAAACTTGTCTTTTTTCTTCAGTTAGAAATAAACCTAACAGTTATTTAGTTCATGTAATATCCTTAATAATTAAAAAGTATCATAATGGTTGATCCAGAAATAGCTCTAAAAATTTCTTTATTTTGCATATTTTATTGTGAAAAATAACAAATTTAGCTTCTTAGAAAAACTTAAATAATAAAATAAATTGATAATGCTTCATTATTTTGAAATGAATGTTTAATTTTTAAAGAAGAAAACTTCCATAATTTCATATTAAGACTCTTTCATCCAGAGATATAGCTCAAAGAATTAACTTAATAGCTCAACAAAATTTAAACAAAAAATCTTATCGTGAATTAATTATTTGGTTTAATATCAAAAAAAATCCAAAGAATTGAAATCTAATGGGATAGATAATGATATTGCTAATATTAATTATCAATACAACCTTACATTTTGAAGTAAAACAAATTAAAGATATCTATATTTATTTTTTTCTCTTGAATAGAAAACAAATATTACAATTATTTTAATTTATTGTTTCTTTTTTGAAAAATTAACATAGCTATAATATTCAAACAAAATCATTAACTATTTGAATATTATGATTTGAGTTCTATTTCCAACAAAAAGAAGGTCTTTAATCTGAATGCGAAATAAAAAATATTGAAAGATTATGTTTCAATAAAGAAAATTAAGTAGGAATATTTAAAACTAAATCAGTTATTTTCCTTTATATTCAAAATTACAAATTTTATTTTCAATTTTTAATAATGAATTTTTTATTTCAATTTTAATTTCTGAATGACTAATTGTTGATTTGTATTTTTAACTTGAATTTTAATTTTTATTTTTCTCAATTATTCACAATTTCTTTCTTTTTGATGTTATGATTAATTTTTGGGCTGCTCATAGATTACTTGAACATTTTTTTGATTTTTGATGTCTTCATTTTTTTAATTTCACCTTTCTATTAATATATTTTTTTCAATTATAAATAAATAATCTTTAGTTTTCTTTTTTATATTTTCTTATGAGCTCAAATTGTGAGCCTTAGAGGTAATTTCATATACCCAAAAGACCACAAATATAACATATTAATATAAATAAAAGAAATTTATTTATATTATTAAAATAAAAATGAAAATATAAATATAAAATTATATTAAAAATAAAAAATTAATTACAATTTAAAAATAAAAATACATTAAATTTTATAAGTATAAAATTACATTTATACTTGAAAAAATTAGGTAAAAATGAAATTTTAACAAAACTGTGAAAAAATAAATACATTTGGAAAAAAGTTCAATAAAAATTATTATAACTTTTTATCCAATAAATAAATACATAAAAATTATTTCACCATTGGATTCCTCATAAAAAATCAGGTGGGGTCACCTCTGAGTGAAATTCTTGTAACTCAACTCTAAATAAGCTTAAATTAAGTTTTTAGTATTTTCAATACAAAAGTTGAAAATCCTCAAAACCTTAATTTAATTCACACCACATGTGGTGTTAACCATCAATTTTTGTGTTAAAATTGAGGTGTTGTGTTTAGTTTAGAAGTTATGAGGAATTGAAGTATTTTCAATTGAACTCAATTGAAATGTCAAAATGTGCGCGTGTATTACATAAGTGAACTTTGATTTACATATGAGGTGTCAATTATTACTGTATTGTACTGTACAATTGAATTGAATTACATATGTAAATTATAAGTATAATACATGATGAGGAATTAAAGGAAAATAAATTGGAAAGATTAAATTTGGGGGGGAAAAGGAACTTCAGCTCTAAGGGGGAGCTAGACCCCCAAAATCCTTGCTGACAGGCGTGGGATGTCAAATTTAACGCAAAAGCTCATCACTTTTGGCCTGGAATTGAGTTACAGGGTCTGTGGACTGAATTGATGATGAGGTTTTGATACCAACTGGGGTAGTTTTAGCTGTTTCCAAGAGGGTAAAACTACCCTTAAGATAAAACAACCATAGTAAAAACAGTTTTAACTGGTTTCTACGCCTCTTACACACATTCTGACGTGTTTTGAAGGCTCTAGGCCTGGTATTGCTATAGTAATGGCTGATTTAAGGGTCTAAAATGGCTTAAACCAGCCCTTTTTGGTCTAAACCAGGGTTCAATGATGCCATAATTGGCTTTTATGTTGTAAGACTGTTTTTCACGACTGACAAGAGTAAAAATTACTTTTGGAGTAAGAGAATTGATGGCTATAAAAGAATGTCTTCTTTGCCCCACTTTTCTCTTCATGTTAGAATCTTTTCCTTTTATTAATTAGTTTAAACACTGTTAAACCAATCAATCAAAGATTCCAACCACCATTTTTAAATCATTTTAATCCATTTAACCACGTCAAAAAATCATTATAATCATTTTTTGTAACTCTTATAATCATTTTTACCCCTGAACCACCCCAAAAGTGAATTAAAGCATCTTTCATCACTGTAAACTTTGTCACTTTGTTTCCAAATTCACTCTGGTCACTTTTGGGCGTGTTTTCTCTTTAATATTCTTTTTAAAGACTTTGTTCTTTAATTAATTGCTTGCAGTTCTTTACTCAATTAATTCCAATTGAAATTGCTCTTGAAGAAATTTCTTTTGTAGCCTTAAAATATCTCTTGTAGAGTATTTTTTGGATAAATTTTTATTGTTGGTAAAACAATAAATTTTTATAATATTATTGTTTTATACTAATAAAGTTATAAACAATAAAATTGCCGTGTTTTCTCTTAAAAATAATATTCTTTACTATTTTTAATTGAATTTTTACCTTATACAAATTTTGAGGACAGGAAAAGTACTTGATTTTTAATCAAAGTTTCATATCCACACCTTACACAAATTGTAATGATATTATTTTACTTATTCATTTTTCTCGATTTTGAATTTTCAATATTGTTCTTTTTGATAAAATAGTTGAATCTGTGAATAAACTCCTATTTTTTGAAAAAAGATTCTGAAGAATACATAAAATATAATCCAAAATCATGCTGTATTTCTTTCTTAGTATACAATATCCATTAATAACTGACACAACCCATGGGTTGAGGGCTCCGCCGTGTTTATTCCCGCATAGACAACCCATAACCTGTTCAATGCAATAACTCATGGGGTTCTTGTCCACGAAATCTTAATTCCAAATCCCATAACCCATATCCCCATTTCATTTTTTTCTCAACATGAATATTTTAACATTAAAAGGCCCACCTTCTCAGATAGTGTTTTCTATTTCTATTGGCAACACTATTTTCTTCTCAATTTCACTGTGTACAAGCAATTTCAATTTAAATTTGTCTTCCACAATTCTAGAGCTAATTGGAAAGTATAAACTTTATCAATTGAAATCAAGCCTCAAAGAGTTGGATGGATCAATTGAAGGTAAAAAACAAGAACTACTCCAAAAAATAATATTTAGCACTTATAAATGATGAAGGATACGGGCTTGAACAACAAGGGAATCCTATTAAAGAGCATATTCCCATTGAAACATTCCTTGATATAAACCATAATGGAAAAGAATCAATCATTCTGTACAAAGAGGACTCTCAAGAAGACAAAACCTTTGTGGAACAGAGCCAATTAAAACAAAAGAAGCCAAAACAACCCCCCAAAAAAAGGGAACTAAATAAAAAAGAAGAAAATTGAAGTATAAAAGGCAGAACACAAGTTACAACACTTGTTGAAAATGTTGAAGTTCTGGATTGGTACCATTAAAATGGAAAAAGCCAATGTGGTACAGAAAGACATTTTCAAAACATTTTTTCTCACCTTGGTCTAAAAAAACCATGAGTATCAGCTTGTCTGAAGGAAGAAGAGAAGATCTGACAAGAAAATAAAGTCACTGGATCAGAAAAGATCAAAGAGGTTCCCCCTATCAAACACCAGAGAATCAACTCAATGATTTAAGAACAAAGCCAACAGGCACTTTGAAGTAGAATTACAATAACTGAAGAGGTCATACATTAGAACTGGAAGGGTTTTTCCAGGATTCCAGGAATCCCAAGTGATAAATGGCTCCATTTATTCAATGGATTGTTGCAATCCTGCAAGAATCATAATTACTTGAAAAATTATAAGAAGAATGATGAATCAGGTGGAACCAATCCCGTCATTGTGACACAAGAAATAACTCTCTTCGAAAAAGCTTTATATAAATAAAACCCAGCTGACATCTTCAACATGAATGAAACTGGCCTATTTGATGCGTACATTCAGTCTTTTTTTATTGCAATTGTTCCAATTTTAAGTAATATTTTACATTTTCTCATAGGATTCCCCCAACAAAGGCCTTGAATACTCAAAATAAAAAGGAATAAAAGGCAACAAAACGCAAATTATAGTTTCATTGACATGCAATTCAGATGTAACCAAGCACTTAACTCTCTTACTCATTGGGAAATATGAAAGACCACAGTGTTTCAACAAGAAATATGGGTTTAAATTAGGCTACAAATATTATTTCAACCCCAAATTATTGATTACAAAAACAATTTTCCAGAAATATATTTCTGAGTGGAACACCAAACTGCATAGCAATAACCAACACATAGACCTCTTACTATAAAAATCCAAAGGAGATCAAGCCCCACCTCAAGGCCTTTCAAACATCAACCTCACTTCTCACTGTCAGCCGCTTTATGTGAGCATAATAAATGTTTTCAAAGCTCAATATTGGTGGTGCTTCATCTCCTTTGCAGTTATTTACTTCAATAATAATATCAACTTGAATCATATTCAAAAGTTAAAACAATGATCAGTTAAGTGCAATGAGGCTTTTTCATCTCGCTTAGGATGCTATTACCATATCAAAAATTGAGAATTGTTGGAATCATAGAAAGATCCTTCCAAAGGACTTTGGAATTCTCAAGGCTCAGAACTCACTGGAGAAAGAAAAACAACAGCTTCATGAACTAGGATTCATGATACCACAAATTCAAATTTTTATTTCAGAAATCTTAAGCCCGTTGAAAGAAAATGACTTCAACAACTTAACAATTGAAAATGATTTCAATGAAAATCAACGCTTTTATCAAGATATTGAAGAGTTGAATACTGAGGAGCCCACACCTCCAATGACCTTGATGTACATTGTTCAAAAAGCCATTTCTGCTGTTTTAACTTACATGTCTGCATATTCATCAAAAGAATGAGATAAAGTTAAGAAGGTATTAGACAGCTTTGGTAGGGAATTAGAAGCCCAATACATCAATTTCAGCAAGAAGATATCAATGTGGGATTATCTCAGACATGCATGACTCATGTATCATATTCCTGCTTGTGTCTTTTATTTTCATTACAAAAAAGTACTTTAGTGGAGATGTATTATGAATGCCTATTGTCTAGTTTTTTTTGCTTGAAAAAAACAAAAAACATGAAAAAAGTGTTTGAAGCCATGTATGGGTTTTGATTATGGGTATTAACAGGTACTTCAGTAAGCCATAACCTGTCATAACCCATTGAGAATGCTGTTCACCAATGTGTATGGGTTATGACAGTTTTGACTGTAGTTCTCCCTCTTAGTTTGTTAAATACTGTAAGGTTTGACTATGAAACAATAAGTAAAAATTACTAATATTTTGCTTATTGTACTATGAATGTCCTTATGAATGAAATAAATAAGATAAAAATAATTATAATAATAAAGATTTATTATAATTATGGCGTAAAAATAACTATATTATTAATAAAATATAATAATATAATATAATAAAATGAATATATTAATATAAGATAATTAATATATTTAATAGCACTTTATTATTGTTACAAACAAATAATAAAGGCGTAAAAAATTGTTTTTTATTAATAAAAAACAATTAATAACAATAATACTACTAATATTAAAGTTATAAATTAATATAAATACTATTTATATTAAATAAAGAATTATTAAAAGAATAATATAGAGAAAATAACCTACTTTTAACACTTAATATAATAATTTTGAGATATTTTACGCCAAATAATGTAAATACAACTTATACAAATTGTATTTACAATAAAAAATAGAGAATTTACAAATATTCTTGATTTTTTACGTGGAAATGAGTTTTAGAGAGATTTTTAACAAAAACAGTTAAAAAAATGATTTAATCACGTCAAAATTGATGATTACAGTAAAGATGAACTTTGGTCTTTAATAATATAGAAGTTTTATATATAAAGAATAAAGATATTACCTTTTTGTTTGTATTTATTTAATGTTTTTGATGCGTCTGAGGGGAAAACAGAGCAGAAAGATCTCTATTTATAGTAAATACCTCCCTCCTAGAGTCCAACAGGCCTCTATTAGACATGTACTGATCATATCCACTGGAATTGATCAATATTTTAAGGTTTGGTGATGATTACATCATGATCAAACCTCATTACATCATTATTACGCCATTATTGAGAGTTATCACTATAGCTCTAAGTCTGATGATGTCAAAGGCTTAGAAGAACCCCAAATTTCGTGTATTTTATTAGTTTTAATCATAAACTAATAGTATTCACCAATCTTATCACTTATATGACTGTTAAACTTAATTTAAGGTTACAGTGAGTGATAATAATTGATCAAATTAAGCTCAAACTTTGATCCTTAATAACGTTTAAGATTTACACGCTACAGCAATTCAGAGAGTGAATTCTGATAGCTTGGCATACCCTCATCATTCTGCCAAGAGAATTTCATTACATCATCAAAACTCTATTTTTGATGATTTTTCTTGTAACTCATCTTGTCTGTCAAAATTTAATATTTTAAACTTCAAACTATGATTTCAAGGGGTTATACCTTGAATATTATAATAAAAAATACATCATTCTTCACGAATGAACTAGTAGAATCTGACTGTCTCCTTTTTTTTAAGTTTGGACCACTTTCACAACAAAGTGGTCAACAGCTCTATTGATTTTAATCAATAATCCCTTACAGGTTTTAACCTTGTTTATAACTTGTGAAAGAAAATTCATATCTGTATTCCTACAGTAATTTCGTGATGAATTTATTTTTGGTTCATCACTATATCTTGCATAATTTAAGAGATATTAGCTAAAATTCTTGAATATATGCGTTGACCAAAAAAGTGCATATATTCAGGTTAATTCCTTAAGTATTGGGTTTGAAGCTTAGCTTATTAATTGTTTTATGTGTGGACGTGTATGGAGAATCCAATGGTAACATTTATTTTACATGTTGTTTCATTGGGGTTTGAAATAAATAAGGATTTGTGTCTTTTATAAGGTATTATCACTTATAACTTATTAAATATTGACTTTACAGATATGCCATAAAAATGGTATATGTGTATTTCACCATGGGGAATCTAATTGTGTAATTTATTTCACATGTTTATTCATTGGTTTTCAAGTTAAACCAAGTTTTATACCAATTTATGGTATTTTTGTAGTTTTAAGGTACTTATTTTTAATGTATAATTATATTAAATATTTCTTGTGACCTTTTTGGGTATGTTGTCATATCTCAAAGGTGCACAAATACAGGCAATTAATTTTAAATTTCTTCAGCCTAATTTGACCAAAGGGAAGGAGTTATTATAATTTTTTAGAGAAGCAAAGACATTAAAATATATACAATTATTCTGTATTTAATAAAAAAATATTTGTTTTATAATTATTAATTTGTCTCTCAATATTAATAGGAAATCTATTTCAGGTCAATCAATAAGATTTTAAAGAAAATTATGTCATAAAAAGGACCTTTTATATATAAATATTAACTACAAGAGCTATCATATAATAAATTTAACTACATTTTATGATATTTATTTTTCAAGTAAAAGGTTTGATATGAATGGTAAGGGTTTTAAAATAAAGTAATAAGGGCTTTAATACTAAAAAATTGTAAGGTTTGTCTATGAAACTCTTGATAATAGTAACAAGATCAAGAGTACTATGACTGTCCTCAGTGGAAAAATATAATATAAAATATTATAACCACAAATATACATAATTATTGAGAATAATTATATTAAAAAGAAGAAATTTAACTATTTCTAAATAATTTAATAATAATAAAAAATCTCAATAATTATAATGAATTATAATAATTCTATTATTGTTATAGTAACTGATAAATATAGCAATAAGAAGTGTAAGGCTCTTAATGAGACAATTACATGTGAAAAATTTGAATATCTAACCACTTACAAATAATATAAATATTATTTATAAAAGAATTATCACAAACACTGTTGAGAAATAATTCTTATAGAAAACTAATAATAGATAAAAAAATATATATAAACTCAGAGAAAAACTTACTTATAGCATATATTTAATATAACAAGCTAAATACAACAGTTATTACATTGAAGAATTATTATAAGTTAAAAACATGCCAAAAATCACTATTTTAAAGATAAAACAACGTTTTTTAATAAAAATTATGATTAAAGGACTTTTTAAGAGAAATTTGTGTATTTTGAAAGATATTTAAGATCATAATTTTATAAAATAAATTACATTATTGGTGATTACAACAATAATCTGAATTCTGTGATTTCAATTATTTAATTTAAAATTAATAAAGAATAAAATAGCTTTAGAATTACTTTAATGATAATATTTGATATATAATAAAGCTTTACACGTTTAAATGTCTAATATAATTGTATTTATAATGATTGATTGACAAAAAAGTGATAAATAGACTTTTTTTATGTCTACTGTGAGCCTGAAAGCATGTACTGGCTTACCTGCTACAACATCTCTGTGAGCCTTAGAGGTAATTTCATATACCCAAAAGACCACAAATATAAAAAATAACATATTAATATGAATAAAATAAATTTATTTATATTATTAAAAATAAAAAATTAATTATAATTTAAAAATAAAAATACATTAAATTTTGTAAATATAAAATTACATTTATACTTGAAAAAATTAAGTAAAAATGAAATTTTAACAAAATTGTGAAAAAATAAATAAATTTGGAAAAAAGTTAAATAAAATTTATTATAACTTTTTATCCAATAAATAAACATATAAAATTTATTTCACCAATGGATTCCTCATAAAAAATCAGGTGGGGTCACCTCTGAGTGAAATTCTTGTAACTCAACTCTAAATAAGCTTAAATTAAGTTTTTAGTATTTTCAATACAAAAGTTGAAAATCCTCAAAACCTTAATTTAATTCACACCACATGTGGTGTTAACCATCAATTTTTGTGTTAAAATTGAGGTGTTGTGTTTAGTTTAGAAGTTATGAGGAATTGAAGTATTTTCAATTGAATTCAATTGAAATGTCAAAATGTGCGCGTGTATTACATAAGTGAACTTTGATTTACATATGAGGTGTCAATTATTACTGTATTGTACTGTACAATTGAATTGAATTACATATGTAAATTATAAGTATAATACATGATGAGGAATTAAAGGAAAAATAAATTGGAAAGATTAAATTTGGGGGGGGAAAGGAACTCCAGCTCTAAGGGGGAGCTAGACCCCCAAGATCCTTGCTGACAGGCGTGGGATGTCAAAATTCACGCAAAAGTTCATCACTTTTGGCCTGGAATTGAGTTACAGGGTCTGGGGACTCAATTGATGAGGGGGTTTTGATACCAACTGGGGTAGTTTTAGCTGTTGCCAAGAGGGTAAAACTACCCTTAAGATAAAACCATCATAGTAAAAACAGTTTTAACTGGTTTCTACGTCTCTGGAACACATTCTTACGTGTTTTGAGGGCTCTAGGCCTGGTATTGCTATAGTAATGGCTGATTTAAGGGTCTAAAATGGCTAAAAATGGCTAAAAATGGCTTAAACCAGCCCTTTTTGGTCTAAACCAGGGTTCAATGATGCCATAATTGGCTTTTCTGTTGTCAGACTGTTTTTCACGACTGACAAGAGTAAATTTTACTTTTGGAGTAAGAGAATTGATGGCTATAAAAGAATGTCTTCTTTGCCCCACTTTTCTCTTCATGTTAGAATCTTTTCCTTTTATTAATTAGTTTAAACACTGTTAAACCAATCAATCAAAGATTCCAACCACCATTTTTAAATCATTTTAATCCATTTAACCACGTGAAAAAATTATTATAATCATTGTTTGTAACTCTTATAATCATTTTTACCCCTGAACCACCCCAAAAGTGAATTAAAGCATCTTTCATCACTGTAAACTTTGTCACTTTGTTTCCAAATTCACTCTGGTCACTTTTGGGCGTGTTTTCTCTTTAATATTCTTTTTAAAGACTTTGTTCTTTAATTAATTGCTTGCAGTTCTTTGCTCAATTAATTCCAATTGAAATTGCTCTTGAAGAAATTTCTTTTGTAGCCTTAAAATATCTCTTGTAGAGTATTTTTTGGATAAATCTTTATTGTTGGTAAAACAATAAATTTTTATATTATTGTTTTATACTAATAAAGCTATAAACAATAAAATTGGCGTTTTTTCTCTTAAAAATAATATTTCATACTATTTTTAACTGAATTTTACCTTATACAAATTTTGAGGACAGGAAAAGTACTTGATTTTTAATCAAAGTTTGATAACCACACCTTACATTTGGGGGCCCAGCCGTGATATTTTACCTGTGACATATTTTTTTTACTCTTTTTAAATCTTTTTTCTTATATTGAAAAATTTAAAAACACATAAAAAATACTTATAATTCAAAAAATCCATAAAAAATAATTTTTTTCATATTATAAGTGAGGCTTAAATTTTTATTTCTTTTTTTGAAATATCCTTTTTTTTACTTAATTAATTGGCTTTTTCATTAATTTTAGTGTCTGACAACGTGGTAAGACAAGAAAACATTGAAACACCCTCAACAGTAACCAGCATTATCCCTGCCAGTACTGTTATTGTGACTCAAAATAACCAGCCTGAACCAATATCTTCTGAATTGATTAACTTGGACATAAGTAATACCCTTCAGAAAGCTAAAAATTTGGCCAATAGTAAGTTTTTTGACGTAAAAATACTATTTTAAGCCTTTTTAACCATAATTATGCCTTCAACCAGGTCAGGAGCCAGCTACAACCCCTCAAGCAGCTCCCAAAAAGGTAATAGACGTGATTATGGCAGAGGCCAACCAGGTACAGAAGGAAAAGGGTCAGTTGATGACTTCCAAACAACTAAAATGGGTCATTCTGAAGCTGATAATACCATTTTACCTTCAAAAAGAGCTGACACCGCCACAAGAAGCCTCAGTGGACATATACAAAGCCAGCCACAAAGCTTACAACAATGCACTGCAGTACAAGGAGTACCAGATCCTGGCAGATCTGTGGAAAAACTGCATGAATTCTTACCTGACAGTAAGAAAATTCTTGGGCCATCCCAACACTTGCAAATTGCTCAATGGATGGCATCCATTAATGGAGAAGAAAAACATGATGCTTTTGACACTAGAATGGAGGAAAAACAACCCTCCACCACCCAAACCAGTGCCAAAAAACAGCCCCAGTGGCCAGCAGCAGCAATTCCAACGTGAAAAAGCAGCCACAAACTCCAAACAAGGGCAAAGGGAAGGCACCAGCCCCAAAACCTTACAGCCAGGGCTACAGAATCCCAAAGATTCAGCAGGATGCCATGGAAAATGTATTTCAGATGGCCAGAACCATGATGGAATTACAGAAGAAGGAGGAAGCCAGATTAAGGTTCCAGAAATGATTTCTGACATATTTAATTCCATCCCAGAGTTGTATAATGCTATAAATGACGTGAAAAAACATCTTTTTGATAAAAATGACACCATTTGTAACAACATTAAAACAAACAACCTGAGTCTGTGCCAAATTAATGAAACACTTATGTGTTTTGAAAAAGTTTTAAGAACAATTAAAAATTCTAATAATGACAATTCTTCTAACATTAAAATAAATGAACAATCTGCCATTATTAAAGAATTAACAGATAAATATTCTAAATTCAATATTGATGACATGATTGAAACAAGAATTAAACAAGCCATAAATATTATCAAAACAGATAACAAAAAAGTCCTTGATGACATTTCAAATTCATTTACTGAAGTAAAGACATATACCATTGCCTTGAAAAAGTGTTTTGATGCTTCACAAGAAGAAGTATCAAAATTATCAATGAAATTGAATCAAGTCACTGCTGATAATACAAGACAGACAGAATTATGGCAAGAACTGACACATAAGGAAGACATGTATAAAATTGAAGTAATAAATTTAATACAAAGCTTCCAACATGAATACAGAAATTCCCAAAGGTGTAGCAACAGTAAAATGAATGACATTGAACAAATACTGAACACCTTACCAAGAATGTCTACACCTCTAAATCAAAATGAGGGCACAAGAATTCCAAATCCACAAGTATTGGATCCTGATAATTCACAATTAAAAAATGAATTATCCACTTCTTTTCATAACTTGGAACCATCAATGGGCCAAGCACTCTTGAAAGAAGTTCCAAAACTTAAAGAATGGCCTCACTTCAGTGGTGAAGGAGAGTATGACCATATGGAATTCATTAGAGGTATTGACATGATCAAAGAGGATTTTGAATTACCAGACAGATTGGTAACAGCCAGGTTTAACACCTTGTTTACCAGATCAGCTCACAGATGGTACATCAAAATAAGACAAGCACATGGACACCAGAGTTGGACTTGGTGGAAAACCCAAATCATCAACAAATGGGCAAATGATGCTTGGAGGTTTAAAGTTGAAACAGCCTTTGAATCTGCCAAATTTAATGCTGATAAAGACAGAGCTTTACCATGGTTTTGCCAACAAAAGGACAGATTAACAGCATTATATCCTGACATGTCAGAGTTTATGATCCATAGAAAAATTCTGAGACAATGTGGAGGTGACTTAGAGCATGCTGTCAAAAGCAGGACTACTGAACAATCTTCAGCAGAAGATATTATCAATATACTAGAAGAAGTAACCACCAGAACCAAAATTGGTTCTAGTAGGGTGAATCTCAAAACAAGGTTTAATACACCTTGGAAGGATTCTGTGGACAAAAGCCCCAAAGAAAATTCTGGTAATATTAAATATAAATCTGCAGATACAGTCAGAAAATGCCATATTTGCCAAAGCACCACCCATTTAGCCAATACATGTCCAAAGAGGGGGAAAATCAATGAAATTGACATTGAAAAGGAACCAGATGTTGAAAAAGAAGACATAATTGAAGACAATTCAGATGATAAGTCATCCATATTTTCTAAATCTTCAAAAGATATAGAAAATATCAATGCCACTTTTGACATCATGGAATCTTATTCCCACTTACCACAATTGAGCAATGGTCAAGTTGATTTATAAAAAGCTCAAGATGCACAACTTATGAAGACAAAACCAAACAGAGGAAAAGGTTATACAGCTGGTAACTCCTGTATAACAGAAGTGGTAATTGACAACAAGCCCACCAAACTTTTGCTTGACCCAGGAGCCTTCTGCTCTTGTGTTGGAAAATCCTTTCTTAAGACCTGTGTGCCAAATTTTGAAGACCAATTGTTACCAATTGATGGTATAAAATTCAACAGTGCAAGTAACCCAATGAAAGCATTGGGAATCTTTGAGACCAATATCATATTCCCACACATAAATGGGAATTTAAGGATCACAGTTGAATTTGTTGTTATGGAAAATTGCTCTAGTACCCATTTTATATTGGGAAATGACTATTTGATCATGTATGGGATAGATTTACATAATAACAAAGACAGATACTTTACAATTGGGGACAATAAGCGCCAGAAATTTGCCTTTTTACCATTTAAAAGACAAATTACAGTAAACAAAGTATCACCAGTCAACTTAGAGTTAGAAAAATTCAAGTCTGAACAGTTGAATGAGGCTGAGATAAGCCTTCATCTGACTGATAAACAAGAAAATGAAATTTCTTCCCTTTTGTATGACCACAAAGGAGCATTTGCTACAGACAAAGAACCTCTGGGAGCAATTATTGGTCATGAAGTTGACATCATTCTTAACATTGAGAGACCTTATCCACCACTCTTGAGAAGACCTGCTTATCCAGAAAGTCCAAAATCAAGAGAAGCTCTAGAAATTCATATCAAAGAACTTCTAGACCTTGGTGTAATAAGAAAAGTAGGCCACAATGAGGAAGTAGAAATAACTACACCAGTCATAGTGGCGTGGCATAATGGAAAATCCAGAATGGTTGGGGACTTTAGAGCTCTGAACACTTACACTGTTCCAGACAGATACCCAATACCAAAAATCCAAATTGCCCTTACTCAAATATCTCAAGCAGTGTATATAACCACTATGGATGCCCTTAAAGGATTCCATCAAAATGTGGTAACACCAAGAGCAAGAAAATACTTTAGAATTATTGTTCATTGTGGAGTGTATGAATACTTAAGGATGCCCTTTGGTATCAAAAATGCACCTTCACACTTCCAAAGAATGATGAATGAAATCTTCCCTGAAGAACTCTCAGAGGGATGGTTAATCATTTACATTGATGACATTATTATCTGTTCAAAGACTTGGGAGGAGCACATTTACGGATTATCAAAAGTTTTGACAAAAATCCAATCAGTAAACATAAAAATCTCCTTGAAGAAATGTCATTTTGGATTTAAAGAACTTAAGGCACTAGGACATGTTGTATCTGGTTTGTCCCTTGGAATTGATAAAAACAAAGTTGCAGCAGTATTGTTAAAACCCATGCCTCAGAATAAGAAGGAAATTCAGTCATTCTTGGGTTTTGCAGGATATTACAGGCAACACATTAAAGACTTTGCATCCATAGCAAGACCACTTTATAAGTTGTGTGACAAAGACACAGTATTTGAGATGACTGTTGACAGAGTCAAAGCTTTTGAATCTCTAAGAGAAGCATTGACCACTGCTCCACTCTTACTGATGCCAGACTTTAAATTACCTTTCAAACTGTATATTGATGCATCAGGGGATGGACTAGGTGCTGCACTTCACCAAGTTCAGATCATAAATGACAAACCTGTGGAAGGACCAATATGTTTCATATCCAGGCAAATCAAACCAACTGAAGCCAGATATGGAGCAAGTCAAATGGAATGTCTATTCCTTGTCTGGGCCTTGGAGAAATTGAACTATTTCTTAGAGGGATGTGTTTTTGAAGTAATAACAGATTGTACAGCTGTGAAATCACTTTTGAACATGAAAACACCTAACAGACACATGCTCAGATGGCAAATAGCCATACAAGAATACAGAGGCAATATGACTATTGTTCATAAGGATGGGAATATTCATAAGAATGCAGATGGACTAAGCAGATGGCCATTACCAAATAACATTGATAATCCTGCTTATGTTCCAGAAGAAGCTTCACCACAAATTCCAATAGAAGGAATAAGTGCTACAGACTTGAACACCACCTTCTTTGAAGAAGTCAGAAATAGTTACACTCAAGATAAGAATTGTAGCATCTTATGCCAATTACTTAACAAAGACTGTAAAGACAACTCTCTAATACATGCCTTGGATGAAGTATGGAGAAACTCTTATAATGAAGGAAGATTTCACCTACTGGATGGTATAATTTACCACAGAACCAAGCACACATGTGTCATGACAGTTGTAGACAGGTCATTAATCAATCTTGTACTGAAAGAATGCCATGATAGTCCCTTTTCAGGACATCTTTCTGAAGACAGAACAAGAGAGAAAGTGAAGACCTGCATATGGTGGCCAATGTGGCAAAAAGATGTTGCAGAGTATTGCAAAACCTGTGACAGATGCCAAAAAGCAAATAAATCCACTGGCAAAAGACTTGGAAATATGATGAAAATCCAAGAACCAAACAGACCTTGGGAAATTGTCCATATGGATTGGGTAACTGGCCTACCACCAGGAGGTGACAGGAGCTATAATGCTTGCCTAGTAATTGTGGACAGATTCAGTAAAACTCCAATCTTTTTACCATGTCACAAAGATGATACAGCCATGGATACAGCTCTTCTGATATGGAATAGAGTAGTGTCATGGACTGGGATATTTACAAATATCATCAGTGATAGAGATCCCAAATTCACTTCAGCACTATGGACAAATCTTCACCAATTATTTGGCACTAAACTGTCTTTCTCTACAGCCTACCACCCAAAAACTGATGGCCTGGCTGAAAGAATGATCCAAACCTTAGAGGACATGGTGAGAAGATTTTGTGCATATGGCCTTGAATTCAAAGATTGTGATGGATTTACCCATGATTGGTGTACTCTGTTACCAGCACTGGAATTAGCATATAAAACATCAATCCATGCTAGCACCAATCAGACTCCTGCTATTCTAGAAAAAGGATGGAACCCCAAGTTACCCCAAGACTCCTTGAGGAAAGACTTAATTGAAATACATCCCACAGCTGCTAGCTTCAAAGGAATGCTAGACAAAGCTAGAAAGCATGCAGTAAGATGCATGGAGGACTCTTTTGCATATGCTAAAGACAAATGGGATAAATCTCATGCAACTCCAGATTTCAAAGTGGGGGACCTAGTTCTTGTATCCACCACTAACTTCAATAAAATCAAAGGATGTAAAAAGTTGAAAGACTCCTTTGCAGGACCTTTTGTGATTAAGGCCCTCCATGGAGAAAATGCTGTTGAAGTAGAGTTATCTGAAGAACTTAGCAATAAGCACCCTACATTTCCAGTGAGCTTGATAAAACCATATAAATCTAGTGATGCTGAGAAATTTCCCTTGAGGAATAAGGTTCCCCAAGTTATACCTCCTATTGAGACATCTGGTACTGAGAAAATAACCAAAGTTCTTAAAGAAAGGAAATTAAGAACCAAGAAAGTAAGGGAATACCTTGTTAGGTACAGTGACCCAACTTGTGAAGATGAATGGTTAGAAGAAAAAGATATACCAGAAGCTACCAAACTCCTGAGGAGATTCAGACACACTAGAAACACCAATATTACAAAGTAATATTCTTTTTTTTAGGGGGAGGGAATGTGAGCCTTAGAGGTAATTTCATATACCCAAAAGACCACAAATATAAAAAATAACATATGAATATGAATAAAATAAATTTATTTATATTATTAAAAATAAAAAATTAATTATAATTTAAAAATAAAAATACATTAAATTTTGTAAACATAAAATTACATTTATACTTGAAAAAATTAAGTAAAAATGAAATTTTAACAAAATTGTGAAAAAATAAATAAATTTGGAAAAAAGTTAAATAAAATTTATTATAACTTTTTATCCAATAAATAAACATATAAAATTTATTTCACCAATGGATTCCTCATAAAAAATCAGGTGGGGTCACCTCTGAGTGAAATTCTTGTAACTCAACTCTAAATAAGCTTAAATTAAGTTTTTAGTATTTTCAATACAAAAGTTGAAAATCCTCAAAACCTTAATTTAATTCACACCACATGTGGTGTTAACCATCAATTTTTGTGTTAAAATTGAGGTGTTGTGTTTAGTTTAGAAGTTATGAGGAATTGAAGTATTTTCAATTGAATTCAATTGAAATGTCAAAATGTGCGCGTGTA
Source organism: Austropuccinia psidii (assembly GCA_023105745.1). NCBI lineage: Eukaryota > Fungi > Basidiomycota > Pucciniomycetes > Pucciniales > Sphaerophragmiaceae > Austropuccinia > Austropuccinia psidii. The sequence continues at coordinate 65,934,716 of JALGQZ010000005.1, forward strand.
TTACATAAGTGAACTTTGATTTACATATGAGGTGTCAATTATTACTGTATTGTACTGTACAATTGAATTGAATTACATATGTAAATTATAAGTATAATACATGATGAGGAATTAAAGGAAAAATAAATTGGAAAGATTAAATTTGGGGGGGGAAAGGAACTCCAGCTCTAAGGGGGAGCTAGACCCCCAAGATCCTTGCTGACAGGCGTGGGATGTCAAAATTCACGCAAAAGTTCATCACTTTTGGCCTGGAATTGAGTTACAGGGTCTGGGGACTCAATTGATGAGGGGGTTTTGATACCAACTGGGGTAGTTTTAGCTGTTGCCAAGAGGGTAAAACTACCCTTAAGATAAAACCATCATAGTAAAAACAGTTTTAACTGGTTTCTACGTCTCTGAAACACATTCTGACGTGTTTTGAGGGCTCTAGGCCTGGTATTGCTATAGTAATGGCTGATTTAAGGGTCTAAAATGGCTAAAAATGGCTAAAAATGGCTTAAACCAGCCCTTTTTGGTCTAAACCAGGGTTCAATGATGCCATAATTGGCTTTTCTGTTGTCAGACTGTTTTTCACGACTGACAAGAGTAAATTTTACTTTTGGAGTAAGAGAATTGATGGCTATAAAAGAATGTCTTCTTTGCCCCACTTTTCTCTTCATGTTAGAATCTTTTCCTTTTATTAATTAGTTTAAACACTGTTAAACCAATCAATCAAAGATTCCAACCACCATTTTTAAATAATTTTAATCCATTTAACCACGTGAAAAAATTATTATAATCATTGTTTGTAACTCTTATAATCATTTTTACCCCTGAACCACCCCAAAAGTGAATTAAAGCATCTTTCATCACTGTAAACTTTGTCACTTTGTTTCCAAATTCACTCTGGTCACTTTTGGGCGTGTTTTCTCTTTAATATTCTTTTTAAATACTTTGTTCTTTAATTAATTGCTTGCAGTTCTTTGCTCAATTAATTCCAATTGAAATTGCTCTTGAAGAAATTTCTTTTGTAGCCTTAAAATATCTCTTGTAGAGTATTTTTTGGATAAATCTTTATTGTTGGTAAAACAATAAATTTTTATATTATTGTTTTATACTAATAAAGCTATAAACAATAAAATTGGCGTGTTTTCTCTTAAAAATAATATTTCATACTATTTTTAACTGAATTTTACCTTATACAAATTTTGAGGACAGGAAAAGTACTTGATTTTTAATCAAAGTTTCATAACCACACCTTACAATCTCCAACTCTAATTTCTATTTTTGTTGAATTATGAGGCTCAAACTTTAACTTAAAAATTAAACTTTATTATTTTAAATATTGATGATGTAATAAAATCATCATATGAAATCATTTGATTTTGTAAATATAATAATTATTTCAATTTATTTTGATGATGTCATGAAATCTTTCTATGAGATCATTTTAATCCTTGTATTTAACATATTTAAGAGGATCATTCTTACCTTTGAATGATACCTCAGAGCTCAATTATATATTTTTTTTAAAGTTTAAATTAAATCATTCATTACTTAAAAGATATAAGATCTCTCAAACTTTTATATTGTAATTTATATTACTTAAAATTATAAATTATCCTTAATATTATTAGTGAAGCTCATTCCACGAATAATACTACAATTTAACCATAGTGACGTCTCTGTTATCTTATCTTAACATAATTCCACTTTTAATTGATTTATTAAATTTCTTTTATATAAACTGGAAGTCACAAAAGAGACCCCAGCTTACATCTACAAAGAATCTCTCATGATTAATAATGGATATGAAGGGTGTGCTCAGGTCAAAAATGAAAAACCATGCTTAAAAATAAGATTCTTGACTTACAGTAACTTATTTTAATTTCAATTTAAAGTTACCAGTGTTATTCTTAACTCCAAGTAGCTTTAATCCTCATTTGGGTTGCTTATTTTAAGTTTTAATATAAAATAAATTAGTTTATATTAAATACTATCACATGAAGAACTTAAAAATAGAGTTTCAAGCAAAAATCTCTTAAACTCAATTTTTAAGGAAATCTTAGTTTTCTGTAAATAGAATTAAAAGAGTAAATTTCCAAGCTAATTACCAATAGTACTTGAAACTTAATGTATACACAGATAACATTCAATTGTAAGCTGTGTGAAATCATTAGGGAGATCCATTAAGAATTGGATTTTGAATGAATTTTTGAAGTTATTACTATTTTTCCAGGTAAAATACAATACACACTAAACCTTAACTTTTGATAAGTTTTTTATGCGTGTAACTTCAAATTTTTAAGCTTAATTAAGCTTCAACAGTTCTTAAACCCTTAGTTTTAAGCTTGAATATTGGGATACACTCTTTGGCAGCTTGAAATTCCTGTCCAAGTTGGTATAAAACCAGTTTAAACCTTAAGGTTGGATGAAAGTCTAATCTTAAAGCTTAAATAAGGTTAAAAATCCTCCAGTACAGGTAGACAACCTTAATTGAATCCTTTCAGATCCAAAAATCTGGGTACCCCACCTCTGTTTGATCCTTTTCCTTTGTCCCACCTTTTTGCATGGATTTTGCCCTTTTATTTATATAAAGCCATACTATGGCCTTAAACCCTTTTAAATTGAGCGCACACAGGATTTATATCCTGTATGGAAAATCCTTAGCCAATTAAGTAAATATACACAACACCTCAATTTTAACTACAATTTTGGCATGTTTGCATAACCTCATGCAACTTCAAATTTAAGCTTATATTTAACAATTTAAAAAAAAAATTAAACAAAGCTGAAATTTTACTGTGAGATTCTTAAATCTTCTCATAAAATAAGAAATAATCATTTTTGGGTATAACACCTTATGGGTGTAACCTTGGTTATTTTGGGTGTAGAATCTAAAAATGACATAATAACTGTAACTTTGTTTCTCCAAAAAAAGCTGAAGTTATTTTTTTATTTTTTATTTTAAATCCAATTTAAAACTCTGTTCAAGACTAAATAAACAGAATATAAAGTTTTCTGTGGCCTTATGGGTATGTCATACATACCTCACAGGCTCACAGAAATAGTGATGGTGAGTGCTTCTGAAAGCCCTGGTTGCAGTCTTACCAGTTGGATTGCTATAAGAAGAAATAAAATACTTTAATTTTAAGTATAACTGACTTGTTTTCTAAGAGTATAGCTTTTTTTGAAAGTTGTACTATGTAGGAATTTAAGAACAGGATGGGGATTCCTTTTCTGGCAGAGAAAAGGCCTCCTTTTATCCTTTAAAGGGTTGGCATGGCCATCTACACCATCCACATAGAGGAAGTGAAGATTTTTCACTTAGGATTACTGAATTTGGGTTTTCACAAGGCCTGTATACTTTGTATTGGGTTCAGATGTGGTTTTGAAACCACATCTGGGTAGCTTTCCCCAATACAGGGTGAAAGTTTGATCTCGGGACAACAGAGCCCTCTTCTGACATGAATGACACATAGAATGCTGTACAAAACCTGTATGGGACCCCAGTATTGAGGTATAAACATGCTTCTTTGTCTGTTCGACACCTCATAATCATAGTTATGGGATAGTATCCCACAGAAAAGGTGCATTGTCCCAATTGTGGGATTTTAACCTTAAAACTGCTATACCTCTTTCAGTGTTTGAGAAATTGGGCTCAAATTTGGCTTATTGTGTATTCCTGGATGAGATCTACACAATGGTACCTCATTTGGTATGGTTAAAATTAAATATAGCAAGGTTATGCCATGTAAAATGTTTGTTATTCAGATATATGATTTTTTCAATATCTGTATGGAGCTTGTTTTATCTATTACTTTTGTTTTAGATGAGATATGAAGAAATGGATGGCACCATCAGATAGCCCTGATTGTGCTCTTTCCCAGAGGATTCCACTTTAAGTATCCACACTGAAACTGTAGAAGTTAGATGAGAGGTGAATATTTTATCCACCCTTATTTGACCTTATTTTGGTTATAACTTCTGTAGTTTTTTTGCTAGCTCAATTTAGCTAGTATTATTTGATAGCCCTCATTAAGAGCTTCAACTTAAATACCCATTTGATGGGGCTCAACCTTTTCCTATAGATTTTAGATGAGAGGTGAAAATTAAGGTTTATGCTCAGCACTTGCTTTGAGCTTGAATAATTTGGTTATTATTTGTCCTATGATTATGAGACTTGTATATTTGGAAACAGGTGAGTTTCCTCTTCCTTTTGATAAGTTCTGAGCTGGTTGGGCTCAGCTCCATGCTTTGGTGGTATCTTAGCTTTACCATTGGTTTATGGTATTTGGCTGTCATGCTTGTGCTATGTTTTTGAGTCACAGGCTAACATAACCTCCCTCTAAAAAAGGCTCATAATCGATGAGACCTTTCAGTCCCCCTAGAGGCCTTTAATCTCCCTATATGAAGGTTCCCATCTAGTATGGCATCTTCTGCCAACCAATGTCTTTGTTTGCTGTCTGGCTTTTAAATCTGACCAAATATTGTCTTTGGTCTTTACCATTCAGTCTAATATTCCTGGAATTGATGATTATCTTCACAGGGCCAGGGGAGTCTTCTATTTCCACTATGTATGGTTGTTCCAAAGTCTTCTTCCTTCAGGGGAACTTGTCCTCTCCTGTCTGGAAGTATGGCTTGACTAGACTCACTGGGAATACTGGGTGTTTCCTAAAAAATTCCTCTGTGAGTCTAAACTCCACTACACTTTTCCCTATCAGTTTAATGATATTGAAGGGTCCCACAAATGAGTATCTCATTTTCTTTGGTCCCTTGAGATTATTGAAGTTGAGTGTAGACAATAACACCTGGTCCCCTTCTTTGAAGTCTGGTTCCACATGTATCTTGTCATACCTCTGCTTGTTGTATTCTTTAGCTTCAGCTATACACTTAGAAGCTGTGTCACAAGCTCTCTTTGACATTTCATGGAAGTATTTGGCTATGGGGTGGATAGTCAGAAGATTTTTCTTCAAGTGATCCACAGGCAATAGGGGTTCCACCCTTTTTCTACCAGTGAGGGTGATTTTTCTGTGGTAGAGTTCTGGCTGGTGTTGTAAGCCAGTTGGACATCTGGAAGGAGTGTGACCCAGTCATGGATATACCCTTAATGGTCCTTATATTCCATAAAATATGCACAGAATCCTCTGATGATGTACTCCATTGTTTGGATCATCCTTTCACAAAAACCATCTGTCTGTGGATGGTAATCTGTAAAAAATGCAAGTCTTGTTTCAAACATGTCATAGAGGTTAGTCCAAAATTCTGATGTGGATTTCGGGGCCCTATTACTGTTATGAGTTTTGGGAATCCACATGTGGATATGATGTTATTCCAGAATAACAAGGCTGTATCCATAGCTATTTCCTCTTTGTGACATGGTAGGCACCTGAAACTTTTACTATACCTATCAACTATGACCAGGAAAGAATTGAAGCTTTCTTTGCCTCCTGGGACTAGTCCTGTGACACAGTTGATGTTGATGGTTTTCAATGGGTGTTTGGGTTCTTCTATATGTTGAAGTAGCCCATATTTCTTCCCATTTTCTCTGCTTTCCATTTGGAATATTTCACAAGCATTGATATATTCACTCAACCCTTGTTTCCATTTGGGCCACCAAGCTGTACTTTCTACCCTCTCTCTGGTCCTGTCTTCACTCATGTGTCCCATATAGGGGAAGTCATGACATTCTTGCAGGATCAGGGATATTTGGTCCCTGTATATCACTTTGAGGGCACTTGTATGCTTCTCTCTGTCATAGAGTAATCCATCTATAAGGAAAAACTTGTTATTCTTATAGTTCCTCAGTTGGCGTTCCTCTATCTGGGATTCCAGCTCTGGGCTCCTGTATTTCTGTTGAAGGAGTTGTGACAATATGCCACACTGTTTGTGTTTTGCATAAGTATTCATCACTGCACTGAAGATATCATTATGTAGTTCTGAGGAGCGTATCCCCAATAATGAATTTTCTGTTTGCTTTAATTCAGCTTCTTTACCATCTGGGGTACCACTTTCTGGTTCCCATTCAGAAAATCTGAAGTTTTTCCTCCTGTCTATTTCCATAAAATGGATAGGAATCTTGGCTTCTATTTCAGGGTAATAAGCTGGGCTGCTCTTAAAATTATCCAGTGGCCATCTACTGAAATCATCTGCATTGGTGTGGTTTTTCCTTCTTTTTATATGATGGTCATATTAGCTCTATACCCTTGGATGGATATTTGCCACCTCAACATGTGTCTATTAGTAGTCTTCATGTTAAGTAAAGACTTGAGTTATGTGAATTCTTTGTAGACTTCAAAGACCGCGCCCTCCGGATAATAATGGAGTTTCTCTAGGGCCCATACTAGGAATAAGCATTCAGTCTGGGTTTCTCCATACCTAGCTTCTGAATCTTTAAGTTTCCTAGAGATATAACACATTACCCTTTCCCTTGGTTCACCATCCACAATTTGTCTTTGGTGCAGGGAAGCTCCCAATCCTTGACTACAAGCTTCATCTATGTACAACTTTAATGGTAATTTAAGGTAAGGGAGTATCAGAACAGGTGCAGTGGTGAGTTCATTTTTGATCCTCTCATATGCATCCCTTCTTTCCTTGGTAATTTCAAAAACTACATCTTTTGAACATAGCTTGTATAAACTACTAGTTATGTGGGGAAAGTTTTTGATGTGGTATCTGTAGTAGCTAGCAAACCCAAGGAAAGATTGCATCTCTTTGATGTTCTTTGGTACTGGCTTTTGCAGTACTTCTGCTACTTTATTCTGGTCTATGGCCAGACTAAGGCCTGAGACTTTATGTCCTAGTGCCAATAGTCCTTGTTGGCCAAACTTGCACTGCTTAAGTGAAATTTTCAGATTGATGGGTGTGCATTTAATAAGGAATCTGTCTATGTACTGCACATGGTCTTCCCATGTCTCTGAGTATATAATGATATCATCAATATATACTACCATCCAGCCTTTCAATATTTCCTCTTCAAGTATTCTGTCCATCATCCTTTGGAAGTGGGCTGATGCATTTTTGATGCCAAATGGCATCCTGGTATACTCATATATACCCATATGGCATATAATTCTAAGTAGTTTCATGGATTTTGGCTTAACTCCATTATGATGAAAGCCTTTCATATAGTTCATCTTGGTTAAATATTTGGCTTTTTCCAGCTTGTCCAGGGCATGAGTTTTCCTTGGTATGGGGTACCTATCAGCTTTTGTGTAGTTATTCAGGGCTCTGAAATCCCCACACAACCAGAATTGCCATCATGCCAGGTGATAAGGACAGGAGTGGTGATTTCCACTATTTCATTGTGTCCTATCTTCCTGATGACATACAGGTCTAGGAGTTCATTGATGTGTTTCTCAATTTCCTTCCTAGTTTCCAAGCTTTCTGGGTATGGAGGTCTTCTCAGCATGGGTGGATAAGGTCTCTCCACATCTAGATTTAACTCTATATCATGGCCTCTGATTTTGACTAAAGTTTCTTACCAAGGGCAAATTCTGGTCTATTTTTCCTCAGAGTTTTCAGTAAACTAAGTTTATGCTTACTGGTGAGGTTGGTGCTGAATTGGCCCTCTCTGAATTCATTCAGCAATTCTTCTAGGGGTTCATGGGTGAACATTTGGTATATATCAAGTGAAAATCTCTTTTCCTTGTTTTTAGCTATGGTAAGATGCCTGCTTTCACTATTATAAATATCAATACCATACATCCTATGGTAGTATGTTCTGAGTAAAAATCCTTGGATGTGGGCATCTTCAAGCACAACAAACTGTGGGTTGAGTTTGCTGTTACCTTTCCTATGGGGTATAATTATCTCTTTGATAATTTTCCCAATGGATGTTATCTTACCTGATGCACTTTTAAATTTTTTTGCCTTGGTTGTAAAGAGCTTCTTCCCCCAATTTGGGAAGTGGTTTTCTAGATAATATTTGGCCACTATTGAGCAGTGTGCCCCACTGTCAATGATAAATGGGTTTTGAGCATTGTCAATACAAAAAGTCATCTTTTTGGCTGTCCCATTTATATATGCCATACCTTTAGTTGGTGTAACTAGGAATTTTTTTGCATCTTGTGTGTGTTTGGATAAGTTTCCATTTTCAGTGTCCTGTGGAATTCCTGCTTCTAACTGTATGACCTGAACTTCTATTTGTGTTTCCTCTTCGTACTCCATTAGAAATTCTTCACTTGGGTCTTGGTCTTCATCAGATTGTTCTCTGATTGGATCACCCATATATTCAGATTCAGAATCCGCTGTTGGGAAATCCTCCTCTGGGACTTGTTCAATGGAATAGAATTTTTTCTTTGCCTTTGCACAGTTATTGGCATAGTGGTCTGTTGACCCACAATTTTGACAAGAGCTTTATACTTGGTCACTTCTGCCACTCTTTCTTTGGGTTTATCTTTGAAATCAACCCTGAAAGGTTGTTTCTCTTTGAAACTACTGCTTTTATATTGGGAATATTTCCCTATGTTTGTTCTTTTCCTTACATCTTGTAAGGTGTTTACAAGATCATGTAGAGTTCAACTTTGGTTGAATCTGCATTTTATTGCATTATCTAGCTCTCCTGGAGTTTGTTCCAGGAGCTTATGATTCCTCATATGAATATTAATTTGAGGATCAATGGCTTTAAGTCTTTTAGACTTTCTAAGACACCACCAATATGGATATTTTTTGGCAGAGCACTTGTCATTTTAAAATGACATTGTATTTTTCCATATCCAAGTACCATTACTGTACTTTTAGATTATCTGACTCTTCCACCATGGATTTCTTTCATTTCTGTGTACCAGATACTAGCATGTCCTTTGAATGCTGTATTAAATCTCGCAGTAATCAAGTAATCTGTTATGCTTGGTACATCAATGAAGAGTCCATCAATATAATCAATGAGTTCCATATGATCATATTCTCCTGTTCCAGGGAATTCGGGCCAGTTTGAGGCCTCTGAAAGCTGTTTTAATGCTTCCCTCTCAGGATAAGACAAGTTATCTCTATCTTGGTATTGAGATGAAGACCTTGCCTTATTCTCTAAAAAGGAATCTGGTTTTAAGTCTTCTTTGTGGTATGTATTATCCAAAACATGGCCTTGTGGTTGGAGCTTAATGTTTTGATGGACATTAAGCAATTTTTTTAAGTCTTGATACAGACAATCCTTGTCCCTTTTTCAGTGATGTCACATTTAAAGGACTTGATTGAGTCTTTTTTTGGTTTCTTCAGAGGCTTTGCTCAATTGAGAATGGCCTTCTTGAAGAGTTTTGACAATTTTATCCATTGAGGCTGTTAATTTTTCCATCCTAAAATGGCTTTCTTGGAGTTCTGCAAGCTGTTTTTGAGTTTTCTCTGAAAATTGGCACATTTGTAACCACAGTGCATCACTGTTTAAGTTACTTTCAGGTGTGGAAGCATTGCATTCATTCTGAGTGGGGGTAATACTTCTATTAGTAGTGCTACCAATTCTAGAAGTATTTACAACTATTTCTGGCTCTTGTGTACTTTTTTCACCAAGTCCAGCAGCTTCTGGATCATTGGGTCTGATTCTCTCTTCCTTTGGCTGAAAGAAGTCTTGTTTTTGCCCTTGTATCCTTGTCTTCTCCTGGAAGCTAACTGGGATTGTGAATAATGGTGACTCTTCGCCACTGATCTTCTGGTGCCTGAATGGTGTGAGGCCACAGGAGAGTTTGGTTGGTCTACTCCTTGTGTTCCTGAAGGAATCAGAGTAGGCCCTATCTGGTTCAGCTGTTCTTCTATATCTTGGATAGTGGCTTGATTCTCCCTTATCCTGGTTTCCCTCTTCTCCAGGAGTATGAACTGCCTGGTGGTATTCTATCCTTTGGTGATTACCATAAGGTCTTTGAAGGATATCTCTTTGAGACATATATTATGGAAACTGGCTCCAAGTTCTTCCCAGTGAAATGCTAGGTTTAACCTCTTGTTGTCCATGGCCATTGGAGAAGATCTTTGAGGAGCTGGTGGGGCTAAATAACTTGATCCATATCCTTTCAGTACTCTGGTTTGAGGTTTCTGTTGAATTTGAAAGTGAATGGAAGAGTGGGTATCATTTCCCTCAGTGTATTGCCATCCACCACTGTGTCCAAGGTGTCCTCTTCCAGGTCTTCTGGTTCTGAACAGGCCTTCTCTGTCCTCTGGCTAATTCCTTGGGATTCCAAGGTTCCTGAGGTGTACATGTGACATATCAGTGTTTGCAAGAATTAAAAAAATTAATTCTCTTAGGGTATTTATCTTTGAGTGTGCCTTGTACACATTTGTTATCTACTTCTTTGGGCAATTTGCCTTTAGAGGTTACAACTGGGTTAATTATGGTAATCTTGCCTGTACAAGTTATCAAGGTTTTTTTACCTTTTATTGATGCAGAGTTTCATGGATTTCTACTTCTCTGAGTGGAAATTGGTGTCCACTTCTTGGTTTCAATTAGGCCTTCACTATGACTCTTTCCTTTTCTCTTGCCTTCTGGTTCTGAAGGTATCACTGGTTTACTGCCTTGTGATTGGGTTTCAAGTGGTATGAAAATTTCTTCCACTGAACCAAAGAGGAAAAGGGGGCTTATGTCATTTAAGACTTCCTCTAATGCTGTTTGCATGTCTAAGAATAGCCTCTTGGCAATATATCTCTATATTATGCCCTAGTATTATGCTGTTGTAATTGAAATTATCAATTATGCATAAAAAATAATTCTTTGTTGGTTTCTGATTCACTGTTTGTATACCATTATTTCACAGATTAACTTGTAATTAACAAGTGTAATCTTAAGAGGTTCTGTAATGGGCAATTGGAATTATCAATATGCCCAACCAGGCCTATGATACTGTTATTTACAAAAAAACAGGTGTTATTCTCAATTAAAAAAGGAACAAGATTAATGGCTTTAAGTTTTTGAATCAAAAAAACACTCCAAAAATGAGCTTTGGTGGTGATTAATGTATAATCAACCACATCAAAAATAGTAAAAAAAATAAAAAAACACAGTATTATATGTGTATATACTACTCAAAAAAATAATAAAGATATATATTAAATCATTTTTTTAATATATTATGCCTAAAAAAGAGAAAAATGATGTCAGAAATAAAATATTCAAGAGAAAAAACTTACTTTTTGTGTAAAAGTGGTCCAAAAATTTTAAAAAAAAAAACATGGCAAGGCCCCCAAAAGGTCAGGCTGAGTCTGTGATGATGAAGTTATTATAAGACTTTTTACAACCTTAACTATGACAGTGACATGGTAAAATTAATTAAAAAAGGCTTGATTTCAATGATAAGGGATTTAATATCAAGAAATAGTGGTGGTGAGTGCTGCTGAAACCCCTGGTAGCAGTCTTACCAGTTGGGTTACTATAATTAGAACTACGATATTTATATTGAAAGTATACCTGACTTGTCTTCCAAGAGTATAGTTGTTTTTGACAGTTGTACTATGTAGTAATTTAAGAACAGGATGAGGATTCCTTTTCTGGCAGAGCAAAGGCCTCCTTTTATCCTGGAGAGGGGTTGAATGGCCCTCTAGACCATCCACATATATGAAGTGAAGATTTTTCACTTCAGAGTACTGGCTTGTGGCTTTCACAAGTCCTGTATACTCTGTATTGGTCTCAGATGAGGTTTTGAAACCACATCTGGGAAGTTTTCCCCAATACAGGGTGAAAATTTCCATCTGGGGACCACACAGCCCTCTTCTGATGTGTATAATGCATAGAATTCTGTACAGAACCTGTATGGGACCCCAGTATTGAATGAACCATGAGGTATTGAAGTATAAACATGCTTCTTTGTATGTTTGACACCTCATAATCATAGTTATGGGATAGCATCCCACAAAAAAGGTGTATTGGCCCAATGGTGGGATTTTAACCTCAAAGTTGCTATCAATTTTTCAGTATTTGAGATATGGGCTTGGAGTTGGTTCATTGTGCATCCCTGAAAGAGATCTACACAATGGTACCTCATCTGTTATGGCTACAATTTAATATGGCAAAGTTATTCCATGTAGAATTTTTGTTATTCAAATATTTGATTTTCTCAATATCTGTATTGAGCTTGTTTGCCCCATAACATTTTCTCTAGATGAGATATGGGGAAATGAGAAGCATCATCAGACAGCCCTAATTGTGCTCTTTCCTAGAGGATTACACTTTAAGTATCTACACTAAAACTGTAGAAGTTAGATTAAAGGTGAATATCTTATTCACCCTTATTTGACCTTATTTTGGTCATACCTTCTATAGTTTTGGTGCTAGATGAATTTGGCCAGTATCATTGGATAGCCCTAACTGAAATATTTAATTTAAATACCCATTTGATGGGGCTCAACCTTTTCCTCTAGATTTTAGATGAGATGTGAAAATGAAGGTTTATGCTCAGGACTTGCTTTGAGCTTGAATAGCTTGGTTACTCTTTGTCCTATGATGATGGGACTTGTATATTTGGAAACAGGTGATTTTCCTCTTTTGTTTGATACCTTTTGAGCTGGTTTGGCTCAGCTCCATGTTTTGGTGGTATCTTAGCTTTACCATTGGTTTATGGTATTTGGCTGTCATGCATGTGCTCTGGCTTTGAGTCACAGGCTGAAAATGACAGTATCTAAGAATATAAGCTCAAAGTTAATAATTGATATACTGATATCTAGAAATATCGCATTTTATCACTGTTAGAGATATAAGATACTGAATAACCTTTATTGAGGGAGAATATTCCCTTTTTGGAAATATTTTTGTTATGAATTTCTATGCAAAAAAAAAGAACTTTTGCTTTAATTTAATATTCTATTTGACCCAAAGCCTTTAACCAAGAAATTATTTGAAATTCACTAAGATATTTCATCTGGTGAGGTATTCTAGCAATATTTTCATTTTATTGGGTATATTGCATATTATTTTCTAAAGTTATGTTCTTTTTGATATTTTATGTGAAAAATTAAGATAGCCCAAATGGTAAATATATAATGGTTTAAATTTTTAGAATATTTTGACCATAATTAATCTCCATTCATAATATTGTGATCCCATTAATTAATATACCCTTTACTATTTGTTTTCTAATAGAAAATTAACAAATAAATATTCACAGCTTTATAATAATATCTTATATCTACTGCAGCTTACTTCATATTATGAGGGACTCTTTTGGAATGAGACGTCCATTTTTAACCAATTTATGTAAAATTCAAATTATTAATAATTGATTTTTTATATTTTACTATAAATCCTTGTTAATTTTTAGTCAGTTCATCTTATAAGAAATAATACCTAATAAATATTGATCCTATAAGATTGTTTCAATATTGATATTAAGTCAATAGTTTTAGTTTAATTTAATATTCTGACTATTTTCATTTTATATCGAGGATTAAAATGAGCGGTATGAGTATTAACTTACAAAGAAGCTTCGAGTCCTTCTGAATCTAACAAAAAGAAAAGAATGAAAACCAATTTTTGGAGTTTGATGTGTGATCCAGATTAAAAGTTAACTTGAACATAATTGTGATATAGACATAAAGCTTTACTTGATTGCTCATACTATACTGTGATTAATTAATTTGAAAAGCTTAATACTTATTAAATTAAATAAAGTTTCTTTATGGATATCCTATAAAAATAGAACAATAAAATGTGATATTTCTTGAGAATTATAAGGACTTAAATATCATTGTAAAAATAATGCGGATTTATGATAATCAAGATAAAACTTCAAGGAGAAATTAAATCATGAATATGAAAAGAGGATCAGTCAGAGAGCTAAATAAAAGGACTCACAATTGAGATTTAATCTCCTGTGAAGCTTTAAGGAGAAGATGGGATGATAAATAAATCTCATCGAAACTATGAGTAAAACAGCCTACAGGAATATGTGGATATGCTCCATAATAGATGAAAGTATATATCATACCTCGCTCAAGTAATAAAATAGAGTATATAATCTATAATTATACATATAAATCTCTTCCCACAAAAGAAATCGGGGTTATCACTCCAACTCACATAATTATGCATTTTGGGATTCACATAAGCATGTTTCAGGATAACTTTAAGAATTACCTTCATATTAATAGATGAAATATTACAAAATACTGATTAGATATAAAGATCTTAGTTTGAAATATATGAAATTATGAAGCTATATTATATGAGATATAAGCTTGGAAAGTAGTGGAGAAGAGTCTATTGAGCTCCCTGGTTGTAGTGATAATATACTGATTGAAAATATATAATATCTTAAATGATAAATACTATTACTAAATAAATCATACTCAGAGCTTAATATATAATTTTTTAAGCTTTGAAATTTTATCTTGGTAAGTAGTAAATGAAATAATGATTATTTTCATCAATTAAAAAAAATACTTCAGTTAGATTATCTTGGTCTCAAAGATAAAAAATTTGCTTTAAAAAAATGAAAAAGCCTCAATATGTCCCCGGAAATAACTAATAGATAAATATTTTGATTCTCAACTGGGGTTTGAGAAATTTTATATGTTAAAAATAGCATAATTATGGCCATATGGGGGCTTTTACACTGTAGCACTATGCTTAAAAAGTGCTCACAAAAACTTCCAGGCCCTGCGGGGATCTTTAAAAAAATTCAGGAATGACTACATTGGGTGCCCACTTGGGCCTTTGATCATTCTACAAGCGCGAATGGGTCTGTAAGCTCTTTAGAAGGAGAAGAAACATATTTTATATTATTCCTGAATTAATGAAAAATGAAAATAATACCAAAAGGATCACAAAGAAGCTTTTATAAATGATTATTCAATTTTCGAGCTCTAGACCCTTTCAAAAACGAGAAGTGAATTTAGAAATGGTGTTTCTGTAATGTTTCAGGATTTCATATTCCAATTTTGGAAGTAAAACTCTTAGTATGAACATATTGGCTAATGTAGGCGATAAAAAGTCTATGATTGGCTCAAGATATTTGAGCAGTAAATCTTAAAATATTGTTATCCATTTTACCTTTTTTAGCAAACTATGTTCCTAGTAAAAAAAGAAAGCTCTTTTATAAAATTTATTGAGGTTTAAAGCTTAATATTAGATAAGCTCATTAGCTTCAGATGGAAAGTGTTAGAAATTGGCACAAAATTAAGCACCTCAATTAGATTTTCCAATTATTTACCAGCAATTTTGGATTAATATTGATAATGTAAATATTCAGGGATTTATGTATTCATAAAATATGTATTTTTTAGCTATAGCTTCCTACTCAAATAGAGTTTCCAGTATATCTGATAAAGGGCTAAGAAGCAGCTCAAACCGTATCCATGTAAAATCTCTTCAATACTATTACGAACAAAAAGGTTTTTAGTGAATCTCAAAAGACTATTGGTAATCTTGGTTATTTGAAGATAAATGTTCAAAATCTTCTTGAGACTATCTCTGGTTATAGAGTATCTATAAAGAATCGGATTTAAAAAATGGAAATTAAAAGCCTGGAGCTTTCATAAAATACCTCAATGGTTGGGCCTGTACTCATTGTTTAAGTATATAGACGAGAGGTTATGTTTTCCTTTGACCTCTAATTTTTAATTTGATTTCAAACGAGTATAGACCTAATGTTGGTTGGAAATATCGAGAAAGGATAGATTTCAATTTTAAATATAGAGATCTTGATGAGTTATATTTTAGAATTACTTTTGTGTACTTTCAAGTGTTTTTCAAAATAATACTATATGATCTTTTGTGTTGTAGTTGTGATGTGGTTTGATTCACAGAATGAAATAATGCCTTATCTCAACTAAAATTAGTATTATTAAAAATAATAATCCGATTACCTCTCAAATTAAAGGAAGAAATAATTTCTGAAAAAAATAATATACATTCCTTATGAATCGGATTGAAAATAAATAATTAATCATAAGAAATACAATTCACATGAATTACAAAAGGGAATATAATGGAAATAAAATCGTAATTATTTGAAATACAATTGATTTCATCCATACATCAACCAAGCTTATAATAGATATAGTTTGTGAGCCAAAAAACAATATTAAAGGCAGAAATTCTTCTTAGGAGATCGCCTATGAAGTACCCAATAAGATATAAATTGATTTCCTTAGGTTTATTTTCAATTTTTGTTATATCAAGTAGATGTAAATCTTTCAAAACCTTTTTAGCGATAATATGAGTTCCAAAAGTGACTCGATAAGAATAATATTGATATCTTTTATTGAGGAAAACTATTAATTATCAAATATTATATTTATAATATTTCTCTCAGTAATAAGGCCGAGATCACAGCTTAATTTATACTGATAACAATATTTATATGGCAAGATATATTGAATTTTATTTTCTCATATCTTCTCAGTAGAATATCTTAGTACAACAGAAATAATACAAAGAGAAGTTTTTCATTTAAAAATGTATTATGATAAAGAAATTCCAATTTGAATAAAATTATCAAGATCTAAAGTGTTTCAATACTCTATGAAGTCTTGGGATATTCTTTCTACTGAATAATATTAAGGTGTCTCAATAATTGATTTACTTTTTGAAGTACTATATCAGCTCAGAGTTATTGTAAGTTGAATTTAGATTATGGTTTTTTTAAAAAAATAGTATTTTTAGGAGTTTCTTGTAAGCTTCAACTGGAATTACAAACTG
Organism: Austropuccinia psidii; assembly: GCA_023105745.1. Lineage (NCBI taxonomy): Eukaryota > Fungi > Basidiomycota > Pucciniomycetes > Pucciniales > Sphaerophragmiaceae > Austropuccinia > Austropuccinia psidii. Next base: position 65,951,307 of record JALGQZ010000005.1, read on the forward strand.
TATAAGTACCTAATTTAAACAGGTAATTGGTTTTAAATCAATCATATATTCCTCTATTCTATTGAATATAATTTCCTTACCTAGCAGAATTCTCAAAAATGGTCCCAAGATAAACAGTATAAGATGATTCATGTATGATAGTCTTTGATTTTTCCCCAAGATCTTATTATGAAAAAAACTAAAAATAAAAGACAAAATATATTCCTTTCAAATTAGATAAGATGGATACTTATTAAGATTGATTCTATCATGCATGTTTGACTTTTCATATCCTCTTTTTGAAGATTTAATTTAAGATTGTGATTGTGTATCATATTATAAAAAATCCAACAGTAAACTCAAAGTCAAAGGACAAAGGATAAGACTCAAATAGATGTAAGTCCAAAATTAAAATGAAACTTCCTAAGAATCAAAATATCTTAATCTTAATCAATGAGATATATATTTATTTGGAGCCTGAATTCATTCAGAAGAAACTGTGCTTCAATAAAATAACTATCAAGTAAGTCTTAGCTAGTGGCATAAAGACAAAAATCACGAAGACCAAAAACATCATTAAAAAGATCACATGAAACTCCTTTTTCATTAGTTTAGTTTAATTTTGGAAAGTATGAAAATATTTTTCTATTGGATATCTAAAACCTCGTATGCGGGACCAACCTTATTTCAAAACACTTCCTATAAGAAAAGTGGCTACATCTCATAGAAGGTGCTTCATTTAAAAGTTGAAAGTTGAGATAGGCTGGGCACATATTGCGGTATGAAAAAAACAGATCAAAGAATAGATGTTCTAGAAAGAAATCAAAAACACATATGAAAGCCAAGGATTTTGGATTTGATTAGGTGCATATCACTTTGTGATAGGAAGTTTCAAAGATGAATATTTTAATTATTAATTATTGAAAATGGGATTTCATAATACTCACTATTTTTTAATTTATTGAAATATTGATCTTTTGAATCCTATTTCATGGTTCTTCACTTACCTATTGAGATTTTCAAACACATCTTTGATCCATTTCATATTTTGGAATACCATAAACAGATACTATCATGATTTGAGACCTTGTATTTTGGAAGAAATATCATTCAGATTACAAATATCCTTTGATACTTGAATAATTTTTCAGATAGGAGTACGTTATACTATACGTAGTTTGTCATTTACTTTCTTGTTAGAAAAAAACTGTATTGTGCTTAAAGTAATATATATCCCTCTTTAACTTAATTATAGTATTACTTCACATTTAGCTATAGGAGATTATTCAAGATTAATAAGGAACTGTTAATTTTAGGAAGAAAATACAAAAATCTGAATATATATTTCACAATATTACCATGACCTTGGGCTGAAAAATCTCAAAATGGTTTTTTTTGTAGCGGAAATATAGGAAAATGCTCAGGTAAATATTTGGCTTAAACTTTATAGTTCCATCCTTTCTTACTTCAATATCCCAAATTTGTAATTAATGATTACCCTTATATCACAGTAAAGTATCTTTTAATACTGTTTCAGTCATTTCTACATAAAATTAAAGAATATTTTGGCCTTTCAATTATACCAATTAGAAAGACTTCTTTGGCCATAATTATTGATATATTGCTTTTCGTACTCTTTTTGTTGGAAAATTCCTCAAGATTGATTAACTAATGTTATTCAGTGAAATATTTAACTATGGAAGCAGAGATATCTTTCTTTTTATGTTTTGAGATTTTGAGATCTTGTTTCAACAAAATTAATTAAAAAATCTGAATTCAAATGGATATTTTAGCTCTAATAGAAAAAACCTCTGACTTATATATTAATAAAGAGCAAGTTTATGGGTGAAATGAAAGGAAATTTTATTTTTATTTATTTGTATCTATTTTTCTAAGCTCAAAGATATTCAGTCAGATGGATTGGCATTTATTTCATTTTTAATGACAATTTCTATATTGAATTGTTGGTTTTTTGCTTATTTGAAGATTAATTATTTTTAAATATTATTAATAATAATCAGAATAAATGAAGACTCCTGGAAGTTCTAAAAACCCAAAATCATATCTTCATTTTATGGTTTTGGAATACGTATTATTCAAAATTAAGGATTGTACTTTACAAATGGCACACAATTATAATATTGAAAGTATCTGAAAGAAATTTGAATATTTATTTCACATTTTATACACTAACAGTGATTATAACAGTAATAATGAATTACAATAATATTTAATAATAGAGCTTCTTATTAAAATAATATGAAATTATTTTAGCTAATAATTAAGTTTTGCAACATTAATGATTCAAAATTCCATAAGAAAACTAAAAAAATGTGAGACAAAATCTTGATACTTAATTATTTCATTAACTAGTACTCTAAAAAGACCTTGAAAATATTTGGAAAAGGTGATTTGATGCATTATTTGTGGATTCAAGAAATTGAAAGCTGATATAAATCAGTAAAACAACAATCATAGCTAAGAGAATTATTCAAACAGTAATTTACTTTTATTAAAAATCTTTTTGGTTGATTTGGGAATATAGAAATTCTTCAAAATGATTCAATAACCAATATTCATTTTACTGAAGATTTAATTATTTAACTGAATTATAATTATGTATCTTGGAAAAAACAGAAATATTAGATTTCATTTAATCCTAGGGAAGATCAAATAGGTGCTCTATGGAGATGAATGCAGAAGAAATTACTTTATTTTGATTACTTATCATATCACTTGTCATGCAAAAGTATCATAATTACCTAATTAAATGATTTTACAACGCTACAAACACATTTATAGTTAATAAATAATGATGTTATCTCACTAATTCTTCTTTTCTTTTAAAATTGAAAGTTATTTTCTGAAAGTTATCAATTTTATTGTGGATTCAATCAAAGGTTTTATTTTCTGTTAATTTTTGAAGATTCTGTGTTTCATGTGGAATCATCAAAAATGGACTGTAAGTAGAGATTTTAATAATAATTATTAATTGCTAATTATTTTTGAGCTGATTTTGTATTATAATTTACTGCATTGGTCCATAAATATTCAGATATATTAATTAAGAAATGTTTTTCAATGAATTTTTCAAGTTTTACCTCTTTTTATACATGGTGCAAGTAAATAGTATAGTAACAGCTGGTTTCCATGAGAATTTTTTATGGATAAGAGACCAAAAAGGTATTTTTTTAGTATCTTATGTCTTATAAGTATAACAATCTTAAGAATAAAATGTCTAAAGGAGTCATAGTTTCTCATTACCTCTTTTTCATGTCAAAAAAGCAGCTTATTGGTCATTTTCTCACAATTTGATGGGACTTCGTCTTAGTTAATATGTTCCAGAAAGGTCTTAGCCTACTAACTAAGTGTTTATCAGAAATTAATTCATTATCTTGGACCGTCTATTCCTCATGGGCCTCAGTAATTGGTGTACCCTGGCTCTCTTTGATTTATTTTGTTCCCTTTAGCTACCTTTACATCAAAAATAGTAATTTACGCTTTAATACTAATATCCACTATTGTTGTAAGGTTTTTCTATGAAACTCTTGATAATAGTAGCAAATATCAAGAGTATTGTGACTGTCCTCAGTAGAAAATATGATATAATTAAATATTATAACCACAAATTTATATAATTATTGAAATAATTCTATATAAAAAGAAATTTAATTATTATTAAATAATTTGATAATTATAATAAATTATGATTATTCTATTATTGTTATAGTCACTGACAGTTATAGCAATAAGAAGTTTAAAGCTCCAATGAGACAATTACGCATGTAAAATATTAATATTTATCGACTTATAAATAATATAAGAATGTTATTTATAAAAGAAATTATCACACACACTGTCTAGAGATAATTCTTATAGAAAAATTATATATAAAAAATAATACTAGATAAAAAGAATATAGAACCTTAAAGAAAACTTACATATAATATTTATTTAATGCAACAAGTCAAACAACAACAGTTATTATATTAAATAATGATTTTAAGTTAAAAACATGCCAAAATTCAATATTTTAAAATAAAAAACAAGCTTTTATGATGAAAAATATGATAAAAGAGTTTTTGAGAGGAGTTTGTGGATCTTAAAATATATTTAAGAGAATAATTTTATATAAGAAAATATATTATAAATGATTACAACAATAATCTGAATTCTATGATTACAATTCTTCAAATTTAAATTTAATAAAAAATAAAATAAATTGAGGATTGATTTAATAATATCATGTTATATTTAATAAACCTTTACCTGTTTAAATGTCTAATATGATTGGAATAATGATGATTGATGGACAAAAACAGTGATTTATAGACTCTTTTCATGTCTACAGAACAGCTCTCATGATTCATAATGGATATAGAGGGAATGCTCAGGTCAAAATTGCAAAACCATACTTAAAAGTAAGGTTCTTAACTTCTTTTTAATTCCAATTTAAATTTACCAGTGTTATTATTAACTCCAAGTAACTTTAATCTTCTTTTGGATTAATTATTTCAATTTTTGATATAAATTAAGTTCATTTATATCAAAATCCATCACATGAACAACTTAAAAATAGAGTTTCAAGCAAAAATCCCTTAATCTCAATTTTTAATTAATTTTGAAAGAAATCTTGATTTTCTATAAGTATAATTAAAAGAGTGAATTTCAAGGCTTATTACCAATAAATCCTGTTTATAAAGATACTCCAAATTTAATTTATACACAGATAATATTAAATTTTAAGTTTTGTGAAAATTTCAAGCAGATCCATTTAGAATTGGATTTGTAATGAATTTATGAAGTTATTGCGATTTTTCCATGTAAAATCGAAATACATGCAAAACCTTAATGTTTGATAAGGTTTTAATGCCTTTAAATTTGAAATTTTAAGCTTATTTAAGCTTTGAAAGTTCTTAAATTCTTGATCCCAAGCTTTCATATTGGGATTTGACCTTTGGCAGCTTGAAATTCCTATCCAAATCAGGAGAAAACCAGTGTAAACTTTAATGTTTGATCAAAGTCTAATCTTAAAGTTTAAATAAGGTCAAAAATCCTCCAATACAGGTTGAAAAGCTCAATTGAATCCTTTCAGATCCAAAAAGTTGGGTACCCAAGCTCTGTTTGGTCTTTTTCCTTTGTCCCACCTTTTAGTGTGGATTTTGCCCTTTTATCCATTTAAAGCCATACTATGGCCTTAAACACCTTTAAATTGAGCTAACACAGGAGTTAAATTCTGTAAGGAAAATCCTTATCCAATTCAGTAAATATACACAATACCCCAATTTTAACTAAAGTTTTGATATGTTTGCATAACCTCATGCAACTTTAAATTCAAGCTTATTAAGCTTATATTTAACAATTTTAAAGAAATGTTAAAAAATTTGAAATTGTACTGTGAGATTCTCAAATCTTCTAATAAGTGAAGAAATATTCATTTTTGGGTATAACACCCTATGGGTCTACCCTAGGTTATTTTTGCAGTAGAATCCAAAAATAACATAATAATTATAACTTTGTTTATCCAAAAAAAGTTATACTTTTCTTTGTCATTTTTTCTTTTAAATTCAGTTGATAAGTATGTTTAAGACTAAATCAACTGTGTATAATGCTATTTGTGGCCTTATGGATATGTCACACATACCTCACAGGCTCACATTCTCTACCACCAAAAAAAGGTTTACTACAATTTTCACTTAGTAGTTTACCCCCAATTTATTTGGGGGGTATAATCCACTGTCCAACCTCTCTACTTTTACTTTTTTAAGTATTCAAAGCACACAATTCAAAGTTATTATTGAGGAATTGGTCTTCTCTCATGTTTGAACCTTCAGAGAAACCTTTGGAAATCAGGTATTTTACTTTCTGAAAGCCACTGATCTTCATGTTGTGGGTTTCTGTACCTGAATAAGTATTCTCTTTCATTTTTTCCCCTAAGTCTCCTTTCTTTTGAGACTTGTAGTACCTTTTTCTCTTCACTTTAATCAAGTGGTGTTACTTCCAAGGGTGTTTCTATTCTCAAAAAAAAATTCCTTATCACTTGAAGTGTAATGCTTTACAAGACTGACAGGGAAAGTTGGATGTTTGTTTTCCAATTCTCCTGAAAGTTCTACTTGTACTGCATTTTTCCCATTAAGGGTTTTAATAATAAATTTTCCTGCAAAAGAATATTTCAATTACTTTGGGCCTTTCATATTTTTCAGGTTCAAGGTTGAAACTAGTATTAAATCCCCTACTTTGAATCCTGGGGTTTTATGACTTTTATCCCACTTTAGCTTAGCATATTCAAAGGCATCATTCATGCTTTTATTTTCATGATGCCTCACTTTATCAAGAAATAAATTAAAGCTTTAAGAAGTTGTATTAATATCAACAGAATCTTTCTTCAAAGTTTCAACTGGAAGCTTAGGTTTCCATCCTTTTTTCAACATTGCAGGAGTCTTGCCTGTTGAAGCATGGATAGAAGTCTTTTAGGATGATTCCAATTATTGTATAAGTGTACACAAGTCATGAGTAAAGCCATCAGAATCTTTAAACTCAAGGCCATAAGCACAAAGTCTTCCAATCATGTCCTCAAGGGTCTGAATCATTCTTTCTGATAATCCATCAGTCTGTGGATGGTAAGCTGTTGATAAAGATAGTATTGTACCCAAAAGCTTATGTAAATTTGTTCATAAGGCTGATGTAAATTTTGGGTCTCTATCACTAATGATATTTCAAAGAGACCAGTATGAGATATTACCCTATTCCAAAATGAAAAGAGCAGTATCCATAAATGTGTCATCTTTATGACATGGTAGAAAGATTGGAGTTTTGCTGTACCTGTCTACAGTAACAAGGCATGCATTGTAACCTTTTTCACCACCAGGTGGTAAGGCAGCTACCTAATTCATATGAGCTACTTCCAATGAGGTACTTGGCTCTTGTATATGAATCATTAAACCAAATCTTTTACCAGTAGCTTTATTTGCCTTTTGACACCTTTCACAACTTTGACAGTTCTCAACAACATCTTTTTCTCAAGATGGCCACCAAGCACATGTCTTAACTCTTTCCATTGCTCTGTGTCTGGACAGATGTTCAGAATAGATGTTGTTATGGCACTCTATTAATATTTTGTTAATTAACATTCTACTACATAAGACCATTACACATGTGTGTTTAGACCTATGATATAAGATACCATTAAACAAATGAAATCTTCCATTGTCATATGATTATTTCCATACATCATCCAAAGAATTAGCTAAATCTTCATCTTTGCAATCTTTGTCAAGTAGAGAAGCAATAATATGGAAATTTTTATCTTTCTAATAGCTTTCTCTGACTTCTTCAAAGAATTCTGTTCCCACATCTGTGATGTTAATTCCTTCAATTGGAATTTGTGGTTCTGCAGTTTCAGGAGCATATGCAGGATTATCAGGTGTATTGGGTAATTCCCATCTACTCAAGCCATAAGCATTCTTGTGAATATTTCCACCTTTACTTACTATGGTCATATTGCCTCTATACTCCAGTATAGCAATCTGCCATCTTAGCATGTGTCTGTTAGTTGCTTTCATGTTAAGAAGTGATTTCACTGCATTACAATAAGTAATGACTTCAAACACACTACAATCAAGATAATAATGTAGTTTTTCCAAAGCCCAAACAAGGCAAAGGCACTCCATTTAGCTTGCTCCATATCTGGCCTCTGTAGGTTTAATTTGTCTTTAAATCAAACAAACTGGACCTTCATAAGGCTTTCCTTTGACAATTTGAACTTAATGAAGAGCTGCACCTAAACCTTTACCACATGCATAAATATAAAGCTTGAAAGGAAGTTTCCAGTCTGGAATGAATAACAATGGTGCATTGGTTAAGGCATACTTGATTTTATCATATTCTTGAGTCCTTTCTTGTGTCATTTCAAAGACAGTTTGTTGGTCACAAATTCTGTACAATGAACTGGAATGGATTTCAAAATCTTTGAGGTGTTGCCTATAATAACTTGCAAACCCCTAAAAAAGACATCATTTTTTTCTTGCTCTGGGGTATTTGTTTCAGTGAGACTGCAGCCACTTTTCTTTTATCAATTCCAAGGCTTAGTCCTGAAATTACATTTCCCAGAGCTTTTAATTCATGAAGTACAAAATTGCATTTGTTTGAGTGATATTTTCATGCTCACTTGAATAATCTTCTTAAGTCTAATTAAAGTCTCTCTAAATGCAGTTTTGTAAGGTTTGACTATGAAACAATAAGTAAATATTACAAATATTTAACTTATTGTACTATTAATGTCCTTATGAATAATGAATAATAAGATAAAATTAATTATAATAATTGTGAATTATTATAATCAAGGCATAAAAAATTATTATATTATTAAATAAATATAATAATATAATTTATATTATAAAAAGATAATATAATAAACAAATATATTAATATATAATAATGAATATATTTATAAGCACTTTATTATTGTTACCATCAAATAATAAAGGCGTAAAAAGTTGTTTTTTATAAATAAAAAACAATTGATAAAAATAATATTACTAATATCAAAGTTATTTATCAATACAAATACTATTTATATCAATATAAGAATTATTCAAAGTAATAATAAAGAGAAATTATTATAAAAGAGAAAATAACCTACTTTCAACACTTAATATAATAATTTTGAAATATTTTACACCAAGATAATGTAAATACAATTTATACAAACTTTAGTTACAAATAAAAATAGAGAAATTACAAATATTCTTTGATTTTACATGGAAATAGAGTTTAAAGAGATTTTTGAGCAAAACAAGTAAATAATTGAAGTAATTGCGTCAATATTGATGATTATGATAAAGATGATGTTTGGTCTTTAATAATATAAAAGTTTTATATATAAAGAATGAAGATTTTACCTTTTTTGATTTAATTATTTAGTGTTTTGTAAGCATCTGGGGGGAAAATAGAGTAAAAAGAGCTCTATTTATAGTAAATAACTCCCTTCTAGAGTCCAGCAGGCTTCTAGTAGACGTTTAATTATGCTTTCTACTAGAAATTATCAATATTTCAAGGCTTAGTGATGATTAAATCATGTTCAAATCATCTTATCTGATTATTATGCCATTATTTAGAGTTATCACTATAACTCTAAGTTTGATGACATCATAGGCTTGGCAGAAGCCTAATCTTTGTGGATTTTATTAGTATTAATCATAATTTAATAGTATTCATCAGTTTTATCACTTATATGACTGTTAAGCTTAAAATAAGATTACAGTGAGTGATCATGAGTGATCAAATTTAAGCTTAAACTTTGATCATTAATACCATTTAAGTTATACTTACTAAAGCTATTATGTTTGTGGATTCTGATATCTTGTAATTTCATTATTAAACTTCCAAGAGCATTTTATTACATCATCAAAACTCTATTTTTGATGATTTTTCTTGTAACTAATCTTTTCTGTCAAAATTTAATATTTTCAACTTCAAACCATGATTTCAAGGGGTTATAGCTTAAATACTATAATAACAATTACGTAATTCTTCATGTATAAGCTAGTAGAGTCTTATTGTCTACTTTCGTTTAAGTTTGGACCACTTTCACAATAAAGTATTCAACAGATCTATTGATTTTATTCAATAATCCATTACAAGTTCTAACCTTTTTTATAGCTTTTGAAATCAAGTTCATATATGTATTCCTACAGTATATATGTGGTGACTTTATTTTTGGTTTATCTCTCTATCTTGTGTATTTCAAAAGATATTAGCTAAAAACCATGAATATATGCATTGACCAAAAAGTGCATATATTCAGCTTCATTCCTTAAGTATTGACTTTATAGATTAGCTTTATAATTGTTTTATGTGTAGATTTGTATGTAGAATCCAATAGTACAATTCAATTTACATTCTGTTTCATTGCTTTCTGAGATAAATGAGGTTTTGTACCTTTTTTAAGATATTATTACTTATACTTCAGTAATTATTGACTTTTCACATATGCCGTAAAAATGACATATATGTATTTTACCATGAGGAATCTAATGGTGTAATTTATTTCAAATTTTTATTAATTATATTTTGAGTTAATTCAGATTTTGTACTTATTTATGGTATTTTACTAATTTTTGAGATATTTATCATAAGTATAATTATTACAGAAATTTTGCTGTGACCTTTTTGAATATGTGGTCATATTTCAAAGGCTCACAAATTTCCAAGTTTTTGAACAAATAATAATGTCATCAATATAAATGATTAACCACCCCTCTGATAATTCATGTGGGAAAATGGTATTCATAATTCTTTGATAATGAGAGGGTGCATTTTTAATCCCAAAAGGCATCCTTGAGTATTCATAAATTCCACAATGGGAAATAATTCTCAATAATTTCTTAGCATGAGGTGTCAAAACATTCTGGTGGAAACATTTGAGGGAATCCATAGAAGTGATTAATCTTGCTTGAGATAATTGAGTTAAAGTCTCATGGATTCAAGGAATTGGGTACCTATCTGGAATAGTATAGGTATTTAATGCTCTAAAATTACCAACCATCCTTGATTTATAATTATTCCAAGTAATGATTACAGGTGTTGTGAATTCTACTTCCTCATTGTGTCCAACCTTTCTAAGAACTCCCAATTTCATCAGCTCATTGATATGAGATTCTAATGCTTCTCTACCCCTGGGGCTAGCTGGGTAAGCTGGTCTTCTTAATAGTGGATAATAAGGTCTTTCCACATTAAGCACAATTTCCCCTTCATGGACTTTGATAGCTCCAAGTGGCTCATTATCAGAAGCAAAGGCTTCCTTGTATTGAAATAAAATCTCAATAAGTTCTTCCTCCATATCCAATGTTAATGAAAGGCTAATTTGTGCTTCAATCAATTGGTCTGACATAAATTTTTCCTTATTAAAATTTCTTACTTGTCTGATCACAGTTATTTCTCTCTTTTCTAGAGTAGAAGAAAATATTTTCCTTTTATTTTCCCCTATGGTTAGATATGTGTCTTTATGATTATTAATATCAATATCATAAATATTAAGATATTCATTTCCAAGTATAAAATTCTGTGAAGTGCAGTTATTCATAGCAAAAAATTCAGCTTTCAGTCTTATACTTCCTGCAGAGTGAGGAAATATCATTGCTGCCTCAAGAATGCCGAAATGGTGAATATTTTGCCTAGAGCTGCTGAACGTTATACCTTCTATTGGAATTAATTGGTCTTGCCAATTGGTATAAATTTTGTCAAGATAATTCTTCCCAATGCAAGTGAAAAAAGCTCCTGAGTCAATATTTATCTTGGCTTCTTTGTTTCTTATCACAATATTAGTGATGAAAGATTATCCAGCTGTATAGCCTTTATCTCTGGCAGCTTTGGTTCTTTGCATTTTAGCATCTTGCACATGTATGAGATCCATACATTCATCACTGTACTAAGGTAAGTGAGTATGCACTGCTGTGAATTCAAAGGAAACATTAATGTTTTCTATACTGAGTTTATCTGTTAGCTCTTCTTCTTCAGATGGCTCAGATTCACTTTCATGTAAAGATACATTATTTGCTTCTTTTGTGTCATCATCTTTTTCAATTTCTATCTCATTGATTCTTGTCTTTTTTGGACAGGTATTGGCCAAATTAGATGTACTTCCACATTTATGACATTTCAAAGGATCTCTGTCTTGTGGCTTATTTGGTTTTGAGATTGGTTTCCCACTAGTTTTATTGTCTATTGGGGGTTTATACCAATTTCTACCAATGTTTGTTCTGGTAGTGATGTCTTCCATGGCATCAATATAATCTTATGTAGAGCAAGGCTCAATACATCTGCTTCTTATAGAATGCTCAAGTTAACCACCAAACTTCCTTAATATCCTTTTATGTACCATTGTTTCAGAAATATCAGGATGAAGGGAAGTTAATCTGTCCTTTTGTTTAAGAAACCGGGAAATGGTCCTGTCCCTCTCAATATTAAAAATGGCTTCTTCAAAATACTCTTCTATTCTAAATCTCCAGGAATCATTTTCCCATTTGTAAATGATTTGTTCTCTCCACCAATTCCAAGAGCATTTACCATGGTCTTGTCTCATTTTATGATACCATTTATTTGCTGATTTGGTAAATAATGAGTTTAATCTGGCACTTATGTATTCATCTGGTATTTTAAAGTCTTCTTTTGACATATCAATTGTTTTCATTAATTCCATGTGATTATATTCTCCTTAACCACTGAGGGTTTGCCATTCCTCTAATCTGGGAATATCCTTAAAATTGCAGGTAGCCTCCACCTCTGAATTGCTTGAAATTGTATTATGTAAGTCATTATTCAATTTCAACACGTTTCTATCATGAATTGGTGTGGATTGCCTTGGAAATTTGTTTCTTAGTCATATATTATTAATACTTGATTGAATATCTTCTTTCAATTCAAGTCTTTCTTTATCACGTTTTTCCAATTGTTCTTGGAAAAGGGCTGCATTGTGACCAGTTGAATTTACCAAGTTTTGCACTTTGTATTCTTAAGTCTTTTAATTGTTTAGTAATACAAGATGTAGAATTATCATTTGGTTGATTGAGAAAGGTGACTTTGAACTCAATTCTCTCACAAATATGTGTCAAAGACAAAATGTTGTCTTTATTCACATTTTCTAGACCAATGATGGTATTTTGTGACTCTTTTACTTGTAAAATCTCTCTACCCAACTTTTTTTGGATATACTCAAAATTGTTAAAATTTGCTAAAATTTCTTTAATACAAGTTTCAAAATGAGTTAGAAGCTTTACAAGGTCTATTTCTTTGGGAAGAATTGGTTCATTTTTTCCTCCTCCTTGTTTTTTGAATTCCATCAGATTCCTTGCCATGTTAAAAATATTGGCCGTGGCTGTCTTTTCTTTCTTTGGAATTCTGTAATTCTGTGGATAAGGTCTGTTCCACTTGGATTTTTCCTTTCCCTTTGACTTTGTCTTGCCCTTCTGATTGCTCTTTGGGGCTTTCTTGTCCTTGTTTGGCACTTTTTGAGGTGTATTCTTGCTTGTGGAGGCTTGGGGAGCTTCCACAGGGCTGTTGGCCTTTCTTTGGGCCAACTTTTTCTTCTGGTACTCTGATAAAATTCTTTGGTTTTTCAACCAGGCTTTTATCTGTTGGACTTGTCCTTTGCAAGACATGGTTTTTCAACCCCTCAGAAGGTCCTCTGTCTTTTCTGGGCCCATGAACTTCTTTACTTGAGGATATGAGTTCATTGTACCCATCGAAAGACTTGGAAGAAGCTCCCACTCCTGCTGCTTTGCTGCCATAAACCAGTTCTTGTACTGAGACTAGTATATCTCTATTTTTTCCTGTTGGAAATGGTTCAGGTCTGAAGATAGGATTAGCAGTTATGTCAGCTTCTGGACTCTCAATAAGAGTGTCAAAGGTGCTGTATAACCTTTGGGAGCTGGTGGAAGTTCTGGCATCTTCCATTTGTGCCTATCCTCTGGGCTAACATTCTTGTCTTTTAGATTTATGACCTGAATGTCCTGGTCCAGATCAATTTGATTGGATGTAGTAGCTGCTTCTTCTTCTAGTTGGAGTCATTTCAAGTCAATCTAAAGAAGATCTTACTATGAAATGGAGTGAATTCACCTTCTGAGCCTTTCAAGGATTCTTTTCTAATTAAACCCCTTGGTGCTGGGCTGGTTTGAATTTCAATACTTGACTCTGAGATAATAGGGTCAGATGAGCTTTCTCTGATAGATGAAACT